>OU342960.1:51434023-52034023 GCA_910592155.1 Ypsolopha scabrella
AAATTTAGGTTATGTTTTTATTTATTTTTGTGTACATATTTTTGTTATTCTTTCTTCCTCGCTGTTACTCTTGTACTTAAACAATTGGTGATGCCACAAGTCGTGGTAGTTATACGGCGAGCTAAGTCGGGTGATGTGGCGTTGCGTGGGGCGCTGCTACGAGCTGGAGCCTCTGAACATCGCGGCTCTGCTTCGGCTGCGTTTTTGATGTCCGAGGTAGGTACCTATATAAAACCTATGTGTACAAGTTTTTTTGTGATTATTATACTCTTGGTTTAGGAAGATACTTTAAGAGTCAGTGGCGGAAAACATTTGAATACTTATTTAACATACAAATACACCAAGTGAAAAATTGGTTTTGTAAACGTACGTACGGTCCGAAATAGAATTACATCGCTCAAACTGTGAGTGAGTCAGAGATAGCACACAATTTTTTTTAGTAAGTGCTATAAGGACGGCATGTATTTGAATTAACTGTAAGATAGCTTACAATTAATTCGGACCGCGGGGCTAGTGGTAGACTCGTCTGCACAAACAATTTACACTATGCGGCCAATCCATAAATCCTATAAGAAAATTGGACAAGGATGAAGAGGACAGAGAACTGCTAAGAGTGGCGAAGTATTGGAAAGCCCTTTGTCAAGCAGTGGACGATGACAGGTTGATTAATGGATGACTTGTATAGAACAGCTGATCTTCTTTTCAGCTTTCTTGGCTCCAAAGTAAAAGTTATTAATTTAGAGGAGCACTATTACCAGTCAGCATTTCTAAAACAATATATAACAGTAACAGTAAGGTGGTAGAGCTGATGCCGGGCTCGACTGTGGAGGTACCACCATCTTACTCGCATATCTTCCTGTAGTTATTCGGGGGAGAGTAAGAGAACAGCTCTCGGGCAAAAAAACCAGGCGGCCCACCATTGCCTGGGACCGATGGATGGCGGTATATCCATCCCCAATTGCCGGGCCTTATATAAAACAGACTAGTGACGAGCAGCGGCGTCACTAGTGCAAGGGTTTCGGCACCGCGCTCACCAACCCGCCTGCCCAGCGTGTGTGAGTATGGACATTTCTTCCAGGAAGACCGCCAAGACTGGCGGAATCCTGGAAAGGCCCATGTCCAGCAGTGGACGAAACAGGCTGATGGATGGATGGATATAACAGTGCTAATATCTGTGCAAAATGTATGCTCCTGGAATTTTGGGTGTGTTTTTATGTGTTTGCATTAAAGAAGAAAAATTAATATTATAAACTTTACTGTGGAGAGTGCCCAATAAATCACCCAATTGATTGTTTGACAGTTCGAGTTACCTACCTAAACCGAGTATAAACAGAGTATACCTGTAGTATTTAAACCAGCTTTAGGAGTGGATGAATTCAGTTAAGCTAACTGAGTGATCATCATAGTGAAAGGCTATCAGACTAGTTATCTAATACTACT
The DNA here is from genome assembly GCA_910592155.1 of Ypsolopha scabrella. Classification (NCBI taxonomy): domain Eukaryota; kingdom Metazoa; phylum Arthropoda; class Insecta; order Lepidoptera; family Ypsolophidae; genus Ypsolopha; species Ypsolopha scabrella. The sequence goes on from OU342960.1 coordinate 51,435,464, forward strand.
AATTAGCGTATCTAAGTGGAGTCATAACTGATTTAGTGTTGCCATTCATCATTGTCTAAAGGGGCTTTTAGTATTTCAAATTCGGGTTTATCATTCATTCTAGCTATTCAACATTCATTTATGTTGCTTACAGTTGACATTGCAGTGTGTGTTGCTATGCAGTGCAGTATTGTTCATCTTCATGCATGTCTCAGTGACATCTCTGCTGCTGCTACCGCCCGCTGCAGCCGCAGCGGTCTACCTTATTGTAGTTGTCACACACCAGGCTCTAGCAGAGAAACATATTCAGGTAAAACAAGTTCACTTAGTCAAACTCTTGTTTTGATGATAATAAATGATTAATAACAACAAAACACTTATTATACCTGCCTTAATTTCTACTCCAAGTAGTTGTTGTCTTTCATAAATAACATAACCACTGAGATGCATAAACAAATGTCAAGTAGCTATAAACTAGGGCTCACGGTTCAATCCGTTTTCGTGTCAAATGTGGAGACGGCCTATGTGGAACCATTTAGATGCACTGTCACAAAAATGTTAAGTATGGTATAATATACATACATATATATTATACGTGGGACGCACTATAAGTTTCCGGAATGAATATGAAAAAATACTATTAAAGGTACAAAATTAATTTATTGTTTTTCAAAATAATCTCCCTTGGCGTCTATGCACTTTTTCATTCGATCAAACCAGTTTTGAAAACTTTTGTGCCACTCCCCTGTGGTGACCTCTGAAACGTGTTTTTCATACTCCTCGACAGCCTCTTCTGGTGATGAAAATCGTTGACCGCGTAATTGGTTCTTAATTTTTGGGAACAGAAAAAAGTCACAAGGTGCCAGGTCGGGACTGTATGCAGGATGACTCATGAGTTCTACATTTTTCGTCTTCAAAAAGTCGTTTGTCTGTCTGGCCGTGTGAGAACTAGCATTGTCGTGGTGCAGGATGATACGGCGTTTACGGTTATTTTTACGGAGTTCGTCAATAACTTCCGGCAAACAAATGGTCGTGTACCAGTCACTATTCACGGTACGACGATTCTCTAAAGCAACAGTAGCCACGTGTCCAGTTTTATTAAAAAAAGAAGCAATCATCCGCTTAGATGCACTTTTCACGCGCGCCACTTTGGTTGGTTTCGGCTCATTTTGAAAGACCCATACGCTCGATTGCTGCTTTATTTTGGGATCGTAGCAATAAATCCATGTTTCGTCACCTGTTACTATGTCCCACACCAAATTTGACGCACCTTCGTTGAATCTGGTAAGCATGGCACTGCACCAAGTGACGCGGTCCGTTTTTTGAGCCTCGGTCAAGTTGTGTGGGATCCACCGCGAGCACAGCTTTCTCACACCCAAATGTTTGTGTAGGATTGATTTTATTTGACTCATGCCTATTTCTAAGGATGCGCGAATTTCATGGTAGGTCACATGCCTGTCTGTTTCAATCATACGGCGCACAGCATCGATGTTTTTGTTGGTCACAGCGGTGGACGGCCGACCATCGCGAGATTCGTCACTGAGATTGATATGACCACGCTTGAATTCTGCAAACCAGCTATAAACAGTCGTCTTGCATGGTGCTTTATTGCCAAAAGCTGTTTCAAGCCGAGCGATGCTCTGTTGAGCTGTCAAATTACACTTAAAATCGTAGAAAATCATACTACGAAAATTTTCCCGAGTTAAATCCATGTTGATGCAGACACACAATTTTTTAAATGGCGCCACAAGGTAAAAACAAAAGACAGTCAGATGAAACAAACTGCATTCTACAGCCAAACAGTTCTATTTTCAAATGTTGCAATAAATTTTTAAATAGTGTTTATGTAAGTGGCCAGTTCCGGAAACTTTTAGTGTTACCTATGTATATACAACGTCGCAACGTTTATACGTACTACGTCGCTACGTTACACACGTTTCTACGTTGCTACGGATAACATAGCACGTTGTACGCATTTGACAAATGTCATACTTATATCAACTCCATAATTTTTAGGGTTCCGTATTCCAGAATATAAAAAAAGAAACTCCTAACCTAATGCGATCACCCCATAGAGTTTTTTCCGTGAGATGAACCACTATGCTAGGAACGACGTTTATGCTTGACAGACTTTTTAGCAGGATTATAGAGAAAGGAGGCTTTCCTCCAAGAGTAGGTACGAAATATCATTTTCTGACATAGGAGCATAGAACGCAAAGATTGATAATGACGTTCAGTTCAAAGAAAGCACGTTTATGGCTTTCGTAAACGAGGTCAGTTATACATATGGTAAAAACGTCGATTGACATCCTACGTAGTCTATGTACGTAACGTAGAATAAAGAATATGCAAGGCACAGACATGCTAACAATATGTACCTATGCTTTAATAAAAAGCCGATCAGGTGCGAGTGAGACTCGTGCCCTTATAAAGAGGAAAGATTTGTTTGTTTGTTTGTTTGTATGTAATAGGTAATCTCTGGAACTACTGAACCGTTTCTAAAATTTCTCAACTACATACACCATTGCTGAGTAACATAGGCTATATTTTATTTGAATAAAAATTAGTTTTCAGTTACAAATTTTAATATTTGTGAAATGAAGTCTGGAGAAAAAGCGCTGCTTGGCTGGTTTATCGGCTTGCTTTGACCAAATGGTTGGTTATACGTGAAAAAATCGGTAGTTTTTCCATACGGGAACACTGTATCAGTTTAATCCATTTAGTTTATTTATCAACTTATTTATTCTCTGCATTGTGTATAATAATATTCTTATTCCTATATTACTTTATTTTATGCATATGTATAACTTTATTAGCTCAACTTAAAAACAGATTTTTTATTTTTATTTCCCGTATTGTACACTTGCGACTGGAATCACCTAAACGGGGGTTGTTCAAAACAATTTTAACAATTTTCATGCAATAAAATTATAGAATGTGGTATATCATTTGAAGGGTAATTTTGTTGGCTTTCGAATGCTAGTAAAGACAATAATTTTATTTTTTATTTCCTACTTAAATTTTAGGAATTAGTGCAACAGGTCAAAATTGTGGACATCTAAACGCATAAAATAAAATGAAAAGATTTAAAATTTCATTTCCAATTTTATTTTCTACCCCCTCAATATTTTGTGTTACGGCCCCTGGCTCTAATGACTGCTCGCAATCGGTATTCATCGACCGGATGAGTTTCCTGATGGAATCTTGTGGGATTTCCTGCCACTCTTCGACTAAAGCAGTTTTTAGGTCCTCCATCGGCGCTGTAGCTGGCCATCTTTCTCGTACCCACCTTTTCAACTCATCCCACAAATGTTCATTTCATTGATTCAAGACAGGGCTGAGGGCTGGCCAGTCTAGTGTGGGAATCCCGACTTCTTCCATGCTGATATTCATTCCTGCAGCGGTGTGGCAGCGGGCATTATAGTGCATGAATTTTCAGAGCCTAGCAGGCTGGAATGCGGGGTGAGGCAGGGAGGGTTGAGTTCGCCCCTACTTTTTAGCTTATATGTGGACGCGCTGATTGAGGAGCTCAGCAGCATGCATGTTGGCTGCTATGTCGATGGTGTGTGTATGAACAACTTCAGTTACGCTGATGATATGGTGCTGCTGGCCCCCTCGGTCAGTGCACTCCGCAAGTTAATGGCAGCATGTGAGTCTTACGCTGACTCTCATGGTCTAATTTAGAATGTAAAAAAGACGGAGTTCATGGTCTTTAAATCGGGTACCAAGGTTCCTGATTTTATTCCACCACTTAGGCTCAAGGGTGTTCCTCTCAATAGAGTACACCGGTTCAAGTACCTAGGGCACCTGGTGACCGATGACCTGAATGACGATGCAGATATGGAGAGGGAACGCAGAGCATTGTCGGTTCGGGCGAATATGCTTGCTCGCAGATTTGCCCGATGTACAACCGCAGTCAAAATAGCGCTTTTCAAGGCATACTGCACTTCATTGTACTCGGGAGGTCTGTGGTTTAAATATTCACAAAAGGTTTGCAATGCTCTGCGAGTCCAATTTAATAATGCATTCAGGGCACTGCTTCGTCTACCTCGCTTCTGCAGTGCATCAGGAATGTTCGTTGAGGCGCGCACAGATAGTTTTGATGCAATCTGGCGCAAGAAGTCGGCCTCATTGCTAAGTAGAGTGCGGGAGAGCGGTAGCAGTATCCTCAAAGCAATTGCTGAGAGATACAATAGTCCTCTTGTTTGGAAACTAGTTTTTAGAACAAAATCTGTTTTTAGTATTAAGTATTAGTTTTTAGATCTGTTTTAATTGATCTTGGCCAATAAAACCGGCGTAAGGAAGCACATGGCCTAGCAGAATGTTGTTGATGTATCTTTCTGCGGTTAGCACCCCTTTACTTTCTGTGTTCCCAGCGGCGTGAATTATTGGACTAATGACAATTTTTTCACACACGGCCCTTTTTATAGGGTTTCTGGACCTCCAAACAATATTTTGTTTTATTTTCATAATTTAATGACTTTAGTTTTTAAGATCCATGACATAAGCTGAATAAGTTTTGGTTATGTTATGGTGATATCAAAAGAAGTTGAAAGCCAATAAAATTACCTTTCAAATGAATACCACATTCTATAATTTTATTGCATGAAAATTGTTAAAATTGTTTTGAACAACCCCCATTTAGGTGATTCCAGTTTAAAGCTCACAAGTGTATTTGTAAAACGTATACATTATATTTATGACATGTATCTATTTTACAAATAAACAATTTGAATTTTAATCTTTCTAGAGATTTCCATCTACAACGATCCTGACACACCTCTTGCTAATATTAAGCATGAAAAAGTTATTAGAGCCAGGTTTAGGCATAGACAAATTAATATTATGGTTGAATTTATGATCTTTTCCCATGCGGTAAAACTGTATCAGTTTAATCGGACTAGAGATTTCCATCTACAATGATCCTGACACACCTCTTACTAATATTTGTTATATTTATTTCTAGCAGAGCGTGGTTACGATGCACGTATGTAGAATGAGAAGTGAGATGTATGTAGGTTTTATGGTGGATTGATTGAGATAACACATAGGTACAGCACAGTTAATATTTCCGTTTTATTTTGCACAATTTTCAGTATTTACTCTTTGACATTGTAATAAGGTTGCATGACAAGTTATAATAATTTAGACAGACTTTCAACCATAAGATTTTATTCTAGTGTCATGCAACCTTATTACTTTCCCTCACTAGCAGGAAATACTTTGCAGCCCCAAGTCAGCTCTGATTTTTACAATGACACAGAGGAAGAACCCGGGTTTAGAAACTGCCTTTGTCAAAAGATCAGCTAACTGTTCAGCAGAGCTTGTTTTTTGAACGTTGATAAGTTCTTCTTGCACTGTCTCCCGAACGAAGAAATGTCGTACTCGGATATGTTTGGTCCGCTTGTGGAATTCGGGGTTATATGCAAGAGGTATAGCAGCTTCATTATCTATCTTCAATATAGGTATTCCTTTCAGGACCGTTAGAGAACTGAATATCCTTTGAAGCTACACTAGCTCGCGTGCGTCTTCGCTTGCGGCTACAATCTCTGCCTCCGTTGTTGAGATTGTAACAGATGGTTATCGTTGACTCAGCCATGAAACGGCACCTTGAGCAAACAAACAAATAACTCCTGTAGTGGAGCGTCCAGTCTGGTCATCACCGGCGTGATCTGCATCACTATAGCCATCTATACTTCCACTGGTAATATTTGCGTTGTACATAATGCCGCAGGATACTGTTCCTTTTAGATAACGAAATATCCTTTTGACTCTTAACCAATCCGCTTCTGTTGGATTATCCAACTTTCTTGATACTACCCCAACACTATAAGCTATGTCAGGGCGTGTACCCGTCATGAGGTACGTGAGAGCACCTACAGCCTCACGATATGGGAATTTCTTCTCTTTAGGGACTCGATCTTCGACTTTCCCTGATTCTGAAGTCGGATTCCGGTCGATAGGCGTTGAGACTTGACTGCATTCTGACATGCCGAAACGTTCTAAAATCTTTCTCGTGTACGACTCTTGGTTAATGAAAATAGAAGTTCATCTTTCGAACGTGTAATTTCCAGACCTAGATAGCAGGATGCTTCCTTAGTTGTAATATTAATATTATCTCCCAATTCCTTGAAGAATTGGTTTGTTAGTTCTTCATCTGTTGTAGCCACGAGTCCGTCATCTACGTATAATGTGATCAAAATCTTATTATCTCCCACATTTTTCGTAAATAAACAGCATTCGGATTCATTCTGAACGAAACCTTGGCTTAGCAGTATGTCTTCAAAACAAGAGTTCCAACAACGTGGGGCTTGTTTTAATCCATAAAGGCTTCGTTTCAGACGATAGACTTTGGTTTTGCCATCGCCGAATCCTTCTGGCTGCTTCACATAGATCTCCTCTTTTAGCTTGCCATTCAGAAATGCAGTTGACACATCAAATTGTGTAACATGCAATTTTTCTTTGGCGCTGACACTTAACAAGGCTGTGATAGTAGCCATTCTCGCATCAGGACTGTAAGTTTGTTCGTAATCTATTCCTTTTCTTTGTTTGTACCCTTTTACTGCCAGCCTGGCCTTATATTTGTCAATGGATCCATCTGGGTTGCGCTTAATTTTAAAAACCCATTTGCATGGAAGCTCCTTTCAATTGGAAGGTAGCTCACACAATGTCCAGACATCATTGTCTTTCAGAGACTTTAGCTCACTTCTCATGGCTTTCTGCCATTTAACACCGTCATGTCTCTTAATTGCTTCTTCGTATGTTACCGGGAAATCCTCAGAGCCAACGATGCATACGTAGTCTTGAAACTTCTTAGGCGGTGCGGTATATTGTCGGTCTCTTAAATAATATCGAGGCTCCGCTTCTTGCAGGGGCTCAATTACTTCTAATCGCTCATCTGCGTCGACAAATTCATCGTCACTATCATTATTGTCTTCGCCCTCAGCTCTGATAGTTGGATCTTCCTCCTCTTGAACTTGTTCTCCATTTGTTATATCTCCCTCTAGAACATGTTCAGGATTGTCTGGCTCTTGTACGGGAACATTTTCACTATCGTTTATGCCTGTTTCTCCCTCTGAACAAATAGGAAAACTTGTGGTAATCTTAAATTCGACGTTAGTTTCGAAAGTAAGATCCCTAGACCTCAATGTCTCGTGACCATCCCAGACAGGATAACCATTATCATTCTCGTAGCCTATAAGAATGCCCTTAATAGCTTTCTTACTCATTTTATTCCGTTTTTGTTTGGGAATATGGGCATAGCATTCACTCACGATGATCTTGAGATGACTAATCTTGGATTTCTTGCCATGCCATAGCTCGTAAGGCACTTTGTCCTCTACTCTAGTGGGACCTGTCCTGTTGAGTACATAAGCAGTTGTAAATATTATTATTAGAGTGCATTACAAACCAGAAAAGATAAATTAGAAACAAATGTAAAGACAATACTATCCATATTTCACAATTTAACCTGTGATTATAATCGTTACGACATGAATTCCAAACGGGCTGTCAGAGGTGTTTCCATACGTAAAGTGTGAAGTGCGAGTTACAGTCCACACTTGGTTCACCCACTTTTCACCGAAGTTTGTAACGTCCCGAACAATGGGTAGTAAGCTCTATAGCCTTACTTCAGGCACAAATGGACCAACAGCTTATTGTACCTTCTATAGCACGCAGATCGTACACAAATTAATGTGCACCACGGGGATTGAACCCACGACCTCTGGGTTACAAGGCGAATGAGCACGCTACCACTCGGCTACAGAGGCGGTTACTTATAGCATATCTATACTAATTATAAAGTAGTATAAATTCGTTTCTGTACATTGCTGATTTTCGCGAAATTTTAAATCAAATACGTTACTAGTATTGTGTTGATGCCAAAACCACAATTTTTTGAATTGTTGTCCCTATCTGCCTGTCTGTTATGTTCCGTTTTAACTCGAGAACCACTCAACTAATTTGGATGCGGTTTTTTTATTATCATTGTAGTGACCCTGATCAACAACACACAGGCTATAAGGAATGTTCGTAAAATAACGCCTTAGCCAAAAACGGGGCCAAGATTGAATAAACTCTTTTAACTCGAGAACTACTCAACGGATTTGGATGCGGTTTTTTTATTATCATCGTAGTGACCATGATCAAAATAGGGATAGATAAAATAACGCCCAAGACAAAAATAGAGCAAAGATTAAATAAACGCGGGTGGAGCCGCGGGCAAAGGCTAGTGTATTTATAAATTAGAAAATAACATTTCGAGTCACTTTAAAGTTCGTGTAAGCGGCGATGAATGTCATATCATTATTATTACCAAAGATAAAGATTGCCCGCTTAAAGTTCATTTGGAGTATTTGTTGTTTGTTTCTTTAATAATATTACTTTTATTTACTCACACTATGCATTGAAAAACATAGTATGATACACGCGGGTAAGGGCAATAACTTACTCGTAACGTTAAAAAACACTCGCTGCGCTCGTGTTTCAAATCATGTTACAAATCATTCTCGTATGTTATTACCTCTTTACCACCCTTATAACATAAACTATTTATATTTTTTCCGTACGAGACGGAAATGGTAAAAAAATTGCTATGCTCTATTTTTGAGTTCATAATCAAGATCTTACTAAGTATATGAGTGTAGATATAAAGTAAAAAGAAAAGCATATTAAGGATTGCACAAAAGTTAGAAACTGGTTAGCGATGTTGCAAAACGTTACGTGTGGATACAACGAACGCCGTCTCTAACCTCTGTAATGTAGTATAGAAGGGTAGGGGCTAATATCGGACTAGCGCACCCTTACAGACGTTAGAAACTGTTTAGCGATGTTGCAGAACGTCACGTGTGGATACAACGAACGCCGTCTCTAACCTCTGTAATGTAGTATAGAAGGGTAGGGGCTAATATCGGACTAGCGCACCCTTACATACGTTAGAAACTGGTTAGCGATGTTGCAAAACGTCACGTGTGGATACAACGAACGCCGTCTCTAACCTCTGTAATGTAGTATAGAAGGGTAGGGGCTAATATCGGACTAGCGCACCCTTACAGACGTTAGAAACTGGTTAGCGATGTTGCAAAATGTCACGTGTGGATACAACGAACGCCGTCTCTAACCTCTGTAATGTAGTATAGAAGGGTAGGGGCTAATATCGGACTAGCGCACCCTTACAGACGTTAGAAACTGGTTAGCGATGTTGCAAAACGTCACGTGTTGATACAACGAATGCCGTCTCTAACCTCTGTAATGTAGTATAGAAGGGTAGGGGCTAATATCGGACTAGCGCACCCTTACAGAAGGTATTCGTGATCCGCACGCGGCGACCGAATGATACCACTAGTACAGATGCCTTGCTGATAGCAGTGGAAAGAATTGCTGTTTTAATGTTAATAATATTGTTTAATATAATCTAAATGTTACACTGTTAAAAGAGTTATAAAATGTTATGAACTGAATGTGTTGAATGAATGAATTTAGAACTTGCTTAATTATGTGTCGCTAGCAGTATTCTTTGGACTTCGTCTTCCGTATGGCACTAGAAATTGGCCTCAATACTAGCGGATGCTGTCTAAGCAACCTTGACTTAAGTAAACTATGTTACGAGGAAATATCAATTGTGTCAAGATAATAAATGTATGGACAAAGTCCGTACATAGTATGTACGATGATATTTTATTTTATTCTAGTCCATGCAGCGAGAAGAAGCTGGCTTTGTAGCGGAACTGCAAGCTCCATTGCTAGTGGATCCAAGAGGGTGCCATGTGGAGATCGTGAATAGGCACTTACATGATGATACAATCATGGAGCATGGGAAACACATTCATAAACAGGTTATTTAGTAATTTACATACAATCTATAATACCAACCGCGATCCAGCGAGACAATGCCGCCAGCATTTTGGGTACCCTACCGGGTGACGGCAGCGATTTGGCTTCCATTTTCTACTTAGTTTAAGGTAGGTATTATTTTTCTTCTTTTTCATGTATTTATATTGATAGGTAGTTTTATTTATAGATATAGTTTAGTTTTTTCTATTATAAATGTACCTTTTTTTAGTATAAAATTTCAATAAAGACACGTCACCCTAATAATAGAGTAGTAACAAAAAGTCGCGTGTTTACATCGAATATTTTTTTAAACGTTTAAATGATATTATTTGGGTTATTTGTACCCATCAAATACATAAATGTGAAAAAGGGGCTCAGTTCAGTACAAAGGCAGTGCAGGATTGTCCACTTTGCCAAAAAAAGAAGTGCATGAATTTTGAAATATCGGTTTAATAGTCCCAGACTGTGTCCCTATGGAACTGTCCGTCCCCTGCAAACAAACTATAGCCTGTGTCCAAGTAAAGAATCTAACCATTAGAACAGTATAAGAATTTCTAAAATCGGTTCATTAATTTATCTCTATGTACAGACAAACCATCTTTATTTCCTTATTTTACATACACATACTCACCCCTGTCTCTCAAATGGGGGCAGAGACTACAGATTTCCATCGGCTACCATCCTGATACACCTCTTTTGCTTCTACATCCATCAATCTAGTCATACAATCTCTTCTATTCCGGGTACTTTTTACTTTGCCCTTCTTCAGTATGTCGCCTATTTGGTCGGCATACGTCCTTCTAAGGCGGCCCCGGTCGAGCTTTACCTTCCACTTGCGCACCATAAATTTCTTTCGTCATTCTACTTTAAATCATCCTCTCTATATGCCCAAACCACCGAAGCATTCTTTTTTCTATTCTAGTCACTACATCTTCTTTCAGGATGCAATGATTTCGGGTGTCGACATTTATCACTCCATCATTTTATGTCCCACTAAACTTTAATAGAAGCGCTGAATCGCATAAAAGATATGCGAATTGACAATGGGGACGTAACTGTCCTCTCAGCAGAAGACTTCCGGCAAATTTTTCCAGTAATACCTCGGGGAACGCGAACAGATAAAGTAAATGTATGCCTGAAACGCTCCTTGATATGGCCCAACTTTGAGAATTTACTCAGAAACCTCAAGCCGCCAAAAAACGCCTGCCGGTTTTAAAGCTGCACAATCATCTGTTGGAGGCCGTAATTTTGAGCGGTTATGTTTCTAGAGTAAAAATGTTGATTGCCGTTTCAATTTAAACGGGTTCAATTCTCTGTACGCCTATGTTTTACCATGACTTTACTGACAGCAAGGGTGGTGATGATATTTGACTACACCCGACATTCTGGTAATAACGACGGAAATTACGAAAACTTTCAGAACAAGCTTTTACAAGAATAATCAAAAATGGCTGACGACAAATTTACAAAAACTATGAAAACAGGTTAGTAGGCATGAGTTTAGATAAAGCTGTGTATGAAACTATACATAACTAGGTACTAAAATACTCGTATACTATTAAACTGACACTCGTGTTTTTAATAACCTTTGAATGTACCAGTTTCATAAACTACTATGAAACTATTGAAAATTGTGCACAATGAAATAATTTTTTCTGCACGTTTCTACTGCGGAAAAGAATTAAATTATAGTATGTACAGTTCTCTTAAAAAGATAAAGCTATAACATATTTTTATAATATGTACAACAATACATTGCGGCCCGACCAAGGAGGTTTTATGGCGGTGCGTGACCTTTCCCTATGAAACCTTGTGGCCGCACCTCACGTGTGATTGCGCTCGTGCCCCGACCAAGGAGTTTTCGTGCCGGTGCGAGACCTCACCGCTGTAAAACCTCCTTTGCCTGATGCATAACCTCACATGCATGCGCGGTGGGTGCACTGCTAGATTTTTACGTCATAATTTTGATAATTAATGCAATATTTACTGTTTCTGTTACGTTTTATTCTGGGCAAAAATGTCTGACAGCAATGATCGAGTGATACTGAGCAACGAAAATGATTAACAATTTCATAACAGCATTTCATAACTAACTACTATTTAAAAATAAATTAAAATAAAACTAGGAAGATCATATAAAATTCTTTAATAGCTAATTTAAACTGAATAAAATATATGTATTTTTTTATCGAAATGGGTTATTAATGTTGTACTGAAGCCAAAACTACCATCCTTAGATTTTTTTATATCTGTCTGTCTGGGTGTATGTATGTAGTATGCATGTGTGTATGTTGCGTTTTAACTCAAAAACAACTCAACGGATTTAGATGCGGATTTTTCATTTATTTTATCATCGTAGTATCTCATCAACATAATATATAAGCTATATGGGATTTCATAAAATTACGTCTAAGCCGAAAACGGGACAAAGATTGAATAAAAGCGGGTGGTGCCACGGGCAAAGGCTAATTTTTAATAAAGATGTCAGTCAAAGGGGTCACAATTCACAAAATAATATTAAATTAAATAATTTATTGTCAAACATCAAAAATAATTTTAAGCAGTGTTAAACACGTTATTCTCAATGCAACAATTCACCGAATGACAATGCTAACACGCAATTGGCGGCTCGTGTTGCGAAACTCCGCTCACTTTAACCGATCACTGCAGCTTTTTCAATCAAATTGTGCTAATTTTAAATTGTTAGCTGACCATAATTATATACCTACATAACTCTTAGAGATTATAGCTTATATTATTTTTATGCTCATCGAAATAACTTTTCAGCAGATTTTTCTTGCTGACCGAATATTTAAAATAAATACCATTTAATTACTTGCCTTTTATAAGTATAATACGGCGCCTGATTCCACTTACAGTTGATCTGTATTTTAACATAAGTGTTTGTTACAGGTTATTGGCACGGTCTCAGTATCAGAGTGGCAAGGGTCCCAACGCAGTGGGTTTCTTCATGCGCTCGCTGTTCATAAAGAGTTAGTACCGACAATGTCATCACATAGTTTGCGATTGATACAACCCTGCCATAGGTTTTGGGCCAGTAGCGACGTCCGACAGGAATCCATACCGTATAAGGTAGTACCTATTAGGTACTTATATACAGCGTGGAAAGTTGAAGCACAAATGTCAGCTAGCTACCTTATAGCTACAGTAAGTTACTTCTGAATTCACAGATTTTGTACAAAAAATGTACAGTTATCGTGTATAACAGTTTTTTATTCCTATTGGGTCCTTTTAATTAAGTCTATGGGGTAAACTGAGGTCAAAGTATTAGAACCTATAGAGAAAGCAAAATTAAATTCGCTTCCCTTTAGCATGGGAATTAACAGTTTTTTCATCCTACTCGTATTCGGTTCTTTCAAATAAGTCTATGGGGTAAACTGAGGTCAAAGTATTAGAACCTATAGAGAAAGCAAAATTAAATTCGCTTCCCTTTAGCATGGGAAATAACAGTTTTTTCATCCTACTCGTATTCGGTTCTTTCAAATAAGTCTATGGGGTAAACTGAGGTCAAAGTATTAGAACCTATAGAGAAAGCAAAATTAAATTCGCTTCCCTTTAGCATGGGAATTAACAGTTTTTTCATCCTACTCGTATTCGGTTCTTTCAAATAAGTCTATGGGGTAAACTGAGGTCAAAGTATTAGAACCTATAGAGAAAGCAAAATTAAATTCGCTTCCCTTTAGCATGGGAATTAACAGTTTTTTCATCCTACTCGTATTCGGTTCTTTCAAATAAGTCTATGGGGTAAACTGAGGTCAAAGTATTAGAACCTATAGAGAAAGCAAAATTAAATTCGCTTCCCTTTAGCATGGGAATTAACAGTTTTTTCATCCTACTCGTATTCGGTTCTTTCAAATAAGTCTATGGGGTAAACTGAGGTCAAAGTATTAGAACCTATAGAGAAAGCAAAATTAAATTCGCTTCCCTTTAGCATGGGAATTAACAGTTTTTTCATCCTACTCGTATTCGGTTCTTTCAAATAAGTCTATGGGGTAAACTGAGGTCAAAGTATTAGAACCTATAGAGAAAGCAAAATTAAATTCGCTTCCCTTTAGCATGGGAATTAACAGTTTTTTCATCCTACTCGTATTCGGTTCTTTCAAATAAGTCTATGGGGTAAACTGAGGTCAAAGTATTAGAACCTATAGAGAAAGCAAAATTAAATTCGCTTCCCTTTAGCATGGGAATTAAAAGTTTTTTCATCCTACTCGTATTCGGTTCTTTCAAATAAGTCTATGGGGTAAACTGAGGTCAAAGTATTAGAACCTATAGAGAAAGCAAAATTAAATTCGCTTCCCTTTAGCATGGGAATTAACAGTTTTTTCATCCTACTCGTATTCGGTTCTTTCAAATAAGTCTATGGGGTAAACTGAGGTCAAAGTAATTTAATTAATTAGAAGGTATTAGTAGATTATTGAGCCTTTTTATTTAGGTGGTAAAGTTGCTATTAACATAAAATGTTTTGTTGTTTATTTGTTTCGTTATGCACTGCTCATTTAGCGGTCGAACTTAAGGACCGGCATCCCAACCGCCCGTTGTGAAAAGTAAGCATATTACGCTATGCACTCATTCACAGGCCGCGCACGCACACATAGATAACTTCAGCAGTGGTACCACGAAGTGCCAAGAAGCGAGTTCCTCACCACGATAACATCTCGATAATTAAGTGTTATACTATTAAATGTAATATTATTAAATAATAATTTACTGACGTAGTTAATAATATCTGTATTCTGCGCCGAGAGTGGGTTCGATTCCCGGTTGGGCAGATTTGTAATCTATTATGAATTTAAATATCCGTCACTTTATAATTTGGTTTCTTAATGATTTTTAACAGACTTCAAAAAAATAAAATTTTCTGAAGTTGCTATACATTACAGCCGCGATTATTTTTTGAGACCTTTACTTCGTCTCTTAGCAAGTGGTATTTATTTTGTTCATAAATTTAAATTTTTACTGTCTTAAATAGCCGTACCGCCGAACCCTGTTTTGCCCAATATTGGAACTCTGACCCTTAACAATAGACAACAATGCCATTCATTGGAAGATAAGATCTTAAGTGGATTCCGACATTTAAAAAAATTTCTTCTATACATATATTGCATAAATAAATCTATATCACATCTATTCATATATATTTTGCGACAGGCAGGCGGGAGTGCTGGCCATTTCATACTGACATGTATGTAGTCGCCCGCACTCCCGCCGTGTCGCGTACTATACGTACTCGTTAAATAAATAGCAGCAGCCAGGCCCGGACCAAGAGATACAGGGCCTCTAGGCACTTAATAGAATGGGGGACTGCATCATAGAGTCGTAGTCCTACTAAAAGAATCCGATCACTCTCAGTAAATAAGGAGAGCGGAAAAAAAACTGTTTTCTTTTCTTTCTATAATTTCTGTCTGTGCCCTGGGCGGGGCCCCCTAGGTGGCTGGACCCCTAGGCCGGTGCCTTGTGGGCCAAGGCGGAAATCCGGGCCTGGCAGCAGCTGCAGTAACTCTGCGTGTCGTCCGCATCGTTTCAATGCCCAATAAAGACTGATAGTGACCAACGTGTGGGCAGCTCCACGAAGACTCGTCAGCGTTGGCAGTTTGCATTCGTCTTCTTCGAACTCGCCTTGTATCAGCTCGCGCTGGCTCAGGCTCGGGCAACATGTATAGCAGGCTGTAAAGATAGGTTATTTGTGTGCAGGTGGAGCGGGCGCGGGGTGGGGCGAGCATTGCTGGCCGCCGTCGTTCAGTACGGGGTCGACGCGGGGTTGGAGTCGGTGGAGGCAGTCACGAGCGAGCTGCAGCAACGAGCCAACGACCTCTTCTACAAAGCCGGGCAAGTATATTATACTACTCGTTTAACGTTGACAATCTTTCGATGTGAGATAAGGACAGCATTATGGGACATTGGGAATGGTTTCGGAGGTAAAGGGGAATATCATTCCATAGATAAGTTAAATACCTACTCGAACTAAATATATGAAACAGTTGATATTTTTTTCGCCTTTTCGGGGTTGGCCCCATACTAAAAGTTGTTCACATTGATGGGTATAATACCCCGTTTTAAGGAAAAATGTTATCATCTTAACACACTGTATAATATACTCACCTTCGGCTCGTGCCGCAAACTCACACTCGTCAGAAAACGTTTCATCGCTCTCGTATCGTAATGTACTATTATGTTATACAATTACGAAATAAGAAAAGAAGGCAAGAGTTCTTATAATTAAAATACATCAAACGTAAAAATAGTATTGATAGTAGTACATTGTGATACAAGTGAGCTGCGTTGGACATTACAGTCGAGGCGGGATTGCAACCCGAGCCGAACGGCGAGGGCGTAATGGAGCCGAGACGAGAGTGTAATGTCTAATGCTCACGCGTTTCATACGTTTTTCAACACACTTGCGAGGAAAAATAATAAAATAGCACTGCCTATTTTCCACATAATCGAAACCACAGCTATGAATTGACAATTTTATTTGAAAAATGGCGGCGGAGATTTTGTCTATGCGCGCGCAGATGGAAATAGAGGAACTGACGCATCCGCCAAACAGCCAAATATTAATAATATACAAACTGAATATTTTTTTGTATTTACAACAAAAATTTGAGTTAATTTGTTGATAAAAATAAATAATTTGATAAAATTAAATGATTATTTATTATATGTTATAAATGAGACAGTTTATTTATTTGCAAAAACTTTACTATTTCTCAAGACATCAAAACTCTTTGCTATGATTTAAAAAAAACTATACTGTAAAAACCCTAGTGCGATAATGTAAAGTAAAAAGCACGGGTGTTTAATATGCTGCATCATGACCCTAAGAACAAATAATGGCCACTTTATAAGCAAGTGTGTTGAAAAATATATTGTGTTTTAATTAAACCTGTTCCGTCCCTAATCCTACAACGTCTACCTACAGAGTCTGTTGCTATTATGATGCAATGCCAATAAGACTGCAGCACCCCGAGTCCTCATATCTCGATTAGTTGACAGAATTGATAGTACGCACAATATTTACATAGCTGTCTGTGGACTGTTTTGTCTGTGACTTGGAGCCTTTGTATTTCAGGTAAATGCCCTCGGTGATTATTATACCTAATGGATAAATTATTTATTTTCAGGTGGGAGTCTCGAGGTTCGTACCATCGTCGGCTTTGTGGAGCCGCCCTGACACTCATGCTGACTCACTTCGGCAAGGATCTGCCTTATGCATGATGCAACTTCGGGTATAGACATATTCGACATAAGTATAGTATCGCTTTAAATCGCATGTATACAACTGAATAGCACTATCATGCTATTGTACTATTTTTAGTTCAATTAATATGATATAGGTTGATGTATAAGATTTTACACAGTCTTATATGTTGTTATAATTAGTTAGTCTAGTATTGCCACCAATGTACATTACCTATATTATATATAAGCACCTCTCTGTAGTATGTGTATTCATATTTCCTACTAAGCCGATAGACTTAGATGATCTCCTGTTGTCTCGCTCTTTTGTATTAGTTAACCTCCAACATTGAGTATGTGTTCTCTTTCTTGTATAGAGTCAGTTCTTATGAAAAGCTTTCATAATTAGTTAGTCTAGTATTGCCACCAATGTACATTACCTATATTATATATAAGCACCTCTCTGTAGTATGTGTATTCATATTTCCTACTAAGCCGATAGACTTAGATGATCTCCTGTTGTCTCGCTCTTTTGTATTAGTTAACCTCCAACATTGAGTATGTGTTCTCTTTCTTGTATAGAGTCAGTTCTTATGAAAAGCTTTCGGTCTGCGCTCTGCTGCGTGCGACCGGGCGATGTCATTCCATATTCGGATATTCGAAGCGCCATACGCCCATGTTGTGCGCATTCAATAATAAACATCGTGTGAAGTTATCATCGTGATTTCATTAAAAGTACCTCATCACAATGTATGTACGTGTTATATGACTGTAATGTGTAAGTAAAATTTCATTATACATTAATGTAACATGTACTTTTCTGATCAATCTCAATTATGTTTTGTAAAAAGAAGAATATAATACTAAATGATGTATTACGATGACATTCCAAATGCATAAAGTACGTGTTTATATACTTGACCTAAAATTACCAGTCGCTAGGACCTATTGTCTCAACAACAATGTATAGATATCGTATGTCTTAAGCACTGGTTTGGCTTAGGTATCGACACACTTAATTAAACTCTTAACAGTCTAGCAATAGAGGTGATTTTGAACAGCCTTTGTATCTTGAGCCTGGTTTTGGTGGTTCAAGTGTAAAAACACGTTCTATACATAAATGCTAAACATTTTGGATGTATTTTTCGAATTCTGGTTTGTATCTCAGAATGAAAAAGCGTTACGCACAGAGAATTAAAATTTTATATTAATTCCTAGTTGTGTTGAGACCTGGATAGCTCAGTAGGTAGAGCAATCGCCCGGTAAGTGAGAGGCCCGGGTTCATATCCCGTTCCCAAGTTCCTCACATCCAGATTTACTTTTCTGCTGCGTTTATATATCACAATGATATCATGTTTATTTTATTAGACCATTCTTATTGAAAGCACACTCTACTGAATCTCATCTCATATATAATTTAAACACCATTAAAGGATAATGCCACGGGATCGTACCAAATCGCGTCACAACCAATTATAAGTTATAAAATTAACTTAGATATTTTAAAATCCGATCAACATCTTTTTGATCAAAAGAGTTTACTTAAATCCGAAATTGTAACTTCATAATAATAATATTTCGGTATTTTCATTTCCGTTGCTGCTTTATTTATGACATGTGGTTCGAACTTTCATAACTCCCATACGCTTCCTACTTAGCGCGGCAGAAGTATATTTAAGTTCCCCAATTAATCATATTATAGCCTCCAACACAATCTTATAAATAATATAATATTCGAAAACCCTCTTGGACAAAAGTCTATGTTGCGATAGATAGATGGCAGTGTTTAATTAAATTATAGAAATTTATTTTTAATGATATGGTATTATTTTATAAGTCAAGCACTCGTCGTTTTTAACTCTAAGGACTGAAAAATTCTCATGTTTGCCATTTTATTGGTTTATATTCTTAGATAATCTTTATAATTTGTTGTGATGTGATGACTTTCTAGGGCCAAGTAAATCTTTGAGCAATAAAGGACTATTTTTGTTGTAGTTTTTTATACTAAAGTTTAAAGGGAAATAAAATTAATCAGATTGGTTTTCTTAGGTTTATTTAATGTTACACAGCCGAGTCAATGTTAATACCTCAGTTCAAAGACTTCTATGTATAAATACTGGACAGCCGCTGTTCGCAATATGCTCACGCAGCGGAACTATCGTCTTGTTCTCTGACACTCGCGGTGCACCAATTGTTTCGCTCGTTAGCGTAGGAGTTACAGAACGCAATTTTTCTGTACGGCCGAGCTTGTCTACACGCAGCAGTAGCAGCTTGCAGACACGCTGTTCGCAGCCAAAATAATGCCCATTGACCTATAATAATGCCCTTCCAGCTGAACTTTCGTCTCGCTCGCTGGCATTCGCGGTGGACCTAGTGTCTCGCTTGCTCGCATAGGAATTGATAACTCAGTGCGCAGTTTTTCAGTCCGGTACAGCTTGTACATACACGGGGTCTTCCGAACGCTTGAAGCGATTTTAAATAAGTATACTTTACCACCATAAAGACAATTTAAATAAGTATCTAAAAATTTATTGTTCAACGTTTTTTTTCCGTTCATCGCATTCCTGTGAAAAGTATTAAGACATATTTTCTCCTATTTTACGCAATGATCGTCGTAACAGCCACATATGAACGTTATTGTTTCAATGTTGTTTCTGTCGATATTTAGGTAAAATAAATTAAACACTTAACGATTTATTGTAAATATACCTTTCGCTACGATGGCTTTCACGGAGAAGTTGATGGTATTAGTAAGGCATTTTATGTAGTAAGTAACTTATAATTAATGTGTTTAATGTAGTTTTATTATAGTAGTTTATGAAACTGGTACATAAAAAGGTTATTAAAACACGAGTGTTTTAATACCTACTTATGTATAGTTCACAAATTATATAGAGATACACGTATACTTTCATACGCTACTTTATCTAAACTCATTATAACCTGTTTTCATAACCTTGATAAAATTTGTCGTTTTATAAGTTACTCTTTGGTCGTTAGCCACTTTTGATTTATCTTTTATCAGCTTGTTCTAAAATTGTACGTAATTTCCGTCGTCATTTCCAAAAGGTCATGTGGAGTCAAATATCATCGCCATCCCTGATGTCAGTAATTTTGGAGGAAAATAATTCTTTTGACTAAAACTAGACTCGAAAACTAGAGCACAACCAACAGTTCATCCCAGGTTCAATCAAATCAAAGCCGTTTTATCTGGCTTCCTATAATGTGTCTCCGCACATTAGTTCCGCCAATATCTAGACTTGCTGGAAGTTTTCAAGTTAATATTTGGTTAACTTGAGTTCTCAAGCGTTAACCCACAACAAAATACAAAAAACATTACCAAGCAAGTACACAATTTAAACACATAGAAAAATAAACATCAATAAAACGGTAATATGTTACCTACATTAAATACTTCAGTTTTAATATTATTAAAAACACTAGTAAGTATCTATACAACACACTATGCAACTTTTATAGTTTTATATTATTTAATTTAATAAACTTACATAATGTGTATACAAAAGTCAGCAGAAAGCTTAAGTTAGGGGGATAGGGTATTTGTGGAGGGAGAACATCATATAAAGAATACTGTAATCTTCATGACATCAAATAATCAATTCAAAACAAACAATCCAGCAAAATTTTGGGATGCCGTAATCGAGTTTCAAAATTCCCGTAAAATCGGCCAATAAAAAGTAACACTATGTCTTAATCTTATTATTAACTTTGTCATCCACGTTTAAACTCTAAAGAACCTAGAGCTTGCAATTTTTCTTTTTTCTTATTCTAAACCATAGATATCACATCTGCGAAGCGAAGGATATATTTGATGTTTACATAGTATGGGCATTGTATACAAATATTTCGGAATAAGGACCTGTTTCTTTATTTCGTGTTTACCAAAATTACGGTACATTTAACAAAGTGGCAACACTTGTACGAATGAAAAAATGCGTGCATTAGCCGAATTTGCGAAGGTGTAATAAACATTCGGAGCGGCAACGTCGTAGTCATCACATCGCCGCACGATCTGGCAGCGTTGCATAGTAACACACACATTAAAAAGCCACTCACACATATTTACCAGTTATAGCGTAGTGCGCACTACCACAACGTTAGAGACGAAATATTACTATTGAAAAATGTTATTTACATTAGTTTAAAAAATATATTTTATTCATTCGCGACCATTTGACGCGTTACTTAGATTATTGACATAATTTCTAGTATATATAACCATATAGTTAACTCAGGAATAGGCATGAACTTTTGTATAGGAAACGGACGGCCTTAAAGTGCCAATCATTGTACCGTTACCCTATTTATACTAGCTTTTGCCCGCGGCGTCGGTGTATAAAACTTTACAACATAACTTTAATTTCATCATTAATTACATGTACCTAAGTATATAATATTATTTTAATTTCGCACAAAAATAGCTTTTGCCCGCGGCTCCGCCCGCGTATAAGACATCCGTGGTGGAAATAAGGTAAACAAAGAAGCTTGATTTTTCAATTGACAAATGCAAGGAAGACAGTTTTGACTGTATCAGGCTATCAGTAATTAGTTCAGCGGTTCAGCGCCTCCGAGTAAACGAAATTCTTTGTTTTTTCATTAGATTGCTGTCAGAACTGACTCGCGATATGGGAACAGACAGTTGACCATGTGAAACGCATTGTTATCCGGTGAGGAGTTCCCGGATCCACCTTTCATTGGCAACATCAGATACTGCTCACTATATTTTACCAAAGTACTCATCAAGACAAGTGCACGAGTAAAAAGCAGTTTTTATAATATTACATATTTTTAAATGTGCTTTCAGGATGGATGCTGAAGTAGTCGGTGTTCTTATTAAATCAATTCGCGATGCTGTCACAGCTACTCCTCAGCGGGATGATGATGTGGCGCTGCCGCTATTCGATCCGAATCGCAACGACTGCGGAGCTACAAGCTGGTGCAACAGCATTCAGACCCTCACCAAATAATTCAAGTGGAGCAGCATTAGAACAGCAGCTAAGGCCGGTAAAGCTCTTAAGGGTTCTACTTTGACATGGTTTGAGTCTTGGGAACCATTGGAAAGCAGATCCTGGGAGAATTTTCGTTGGGATATTATTGATTCTTATCCTGAGAAGAAAAACCTATCGGAGAAGCTCAGCAAGGCGGTTTTGTTCTCTTCCGACTCTGCGGACTCTTATATTGAATATGCTAGGAACAAAAGAAGGTTGCTCCATAATACTAAAGTTGCTTTCATGGATGAACAGATCATCGAGTTAGTTTGTGGTGGCATTAGTGATATTGATGTTAGGATGGCATCTTTAAATAATAGCGCCACTACAACTTCTGCTCTAATTTCAATACTTTTGACGTATGTAAAAACTAAGAAGAGACCTATAGATCATAGCGGCGAAGATACTGGTTCAGGACCCAGTGGAGCTAAGCAGCCAAGGATCACTGCTGAAAAGAAATGCTTCACTTGTAATCAGTTTGGACATCTACAATTATAATGCTTTAAAAATAAGCCAGTTCAATCTCCACAATTGGCTAATCAACCTTCACAGGCTTCTGAACCTAATGATTTTCGTACCAAGACCTGTACATACTGTAAAAATTTGGGCACACTGAGTTGGTTTGCTATCATAAGCAACGCGCTGAATCAAACAATATAAAGTTTTGGCAACGAAAAAAGTTAATTTTTTAGACAGACTAAATTAAATTTAACCCAAGTTTTTCATCAACGGTTTCGCAATCGACTCTCTCATAGATACTGGGGCAAGTTGTACTTTAATGAGGGATTCTATTGCAAGGAAACTAGGGTGCCATTACTTACCAACATCAATGTATTTAAGTGGAATAGGGAAAAACAAAATACATGTTTTTGTCATGATCACTGTAGTCGTTCAATTTGAGTTGGTTTAGAACTCGATATATTATGTTGTCAGTGACTATGATTTTAAGCATGATCGCCTGATAGGTAGAAATGCAGTTCAGTACCCTGATGTAGAAATCATTACAGATTCATCCGGTTCCCGTTTAGTTATTAAATCAGTCCAGGCCGAAACAGAAGTACATTTAATATCCTCATTATCAGAACTAAGTGAATTAACTCCAAAAATTGAACATTTAGATCTTCAATTACAAGAGAAAATTAAATTCATTTTTCAAAAATACCCTTCTGTTTTGGATGAAACTAGTACTGTGCAAACAGGTGAACTAAATTTGCGTCTAAAAATAATGATATTGTCAATTGACAATTACCGACCATATCGACTGGCTCTAGTTGAAAAGGAAAACGTGGATGAAATTATTCAAGAACTTTTGGACAAAAAAATTATTCGTGAAAGTGATTTATCCATCGTAAGTCCTGTAATTATTACCTGTTAAGGTCTAAAACAGACAGAAAAGGCACTGCTAGTGATGATGAAGCAGTAGTACATAATCATAGAGAATGTCTTCAAAAGATAAAGGATGGAGATAAAAAAATTCAATCATTAAAACGTGAAATAGCAACACTTAAGGAACTCAACAAAACTAAAACAACACAAAAAGTTAATTTTAGTAACCATAATCTAGAACAGGAAAAAAGGGATATAGAGCTACAACTAAAGGAAGAAAGAGAGAAAAATTTGAAACTCGAAGCACAGATATTTAATAACTCGAGACCAAGCTCCTCCCATCTATACCACAATATAGATTCTACAGATGTCGAGAGCATGGAAATAATAACACCGTTGAAGAAGAAAATAGAAAAGAAAGAAAGCGAAATTCTTGCGCTCACGTTAAGATTACAGGATCTTGAAACTGAAAACACGCGTTTGTATCAAACAATAGCAAATCCCGCAACTTCCCATACCACACAAGAAGAAATTAGCCAAAACAGAAATAGTTTTAAAGATGAGAGCAACAAGTTGAAAAAGAAGCTGAAAAAGATGACACAACGTTTAAGTAACACTTTAAAAGATAATTATGATTTGACCTACAACTTGAATGAACTAAAGGCAAAGGAGATTAGTCTGTCTAAATTGCACCAAACAATTAGGTTATTGCAAAAAAAGGTACAGCTCATTCATACAGATTTTGTCAACACTACTGAGGATACAAAAAAAACTGATGTTAAAAATACAATTCCTGAAGAAAATACTGACCATAATCCCAGCAATGACGTAATACTCAAACCAAATCTACTTCTGCTATCGGACCTTCATGGAACAGAACTGGCTTACGTATTGTCCAAGATACGAAAGAACGACTACAACTTCATGGCTGATATAATTAATTTGGGGACAACAGAACGCATTATGCAAAACATCGAGCTTAAAACGAGATCCTTTACCAAGAAAGACTGTGTTGTCATCATGTGTGGTGGCAGTGACTATAAGTTTAACAATATCAGCTGCATAACAGACTTTTTAATTAATACATTGAAAAAACTATCCAATACAAATGTTGTACTATGCAATGTTCCGTGTAGTATTTCATACAACTCCAAAGATTTTAATAGCTTTGTGAGTACTCTCAACTACAGTTTCGAGGATGTCAGTAAACTATATAACTATGTACACTATCAAATTATTGATAATGATCTGGAATCGAAGGATTTTCAAGCAAATGGTTTCAAACTAAAACAAAGCGGAAAATTTAAGATTGCACGAGCTCTAAATCAATGTCTTAAAACCATTAATGAGAAATTTTATAATAGCCTTAATTTTTTATAGAGAACTCGGACCACAAAAATTTTACGGTCCTTCATTTAAATATAAATCGATTAAGAAATAAAATGCTAAGTTTGGAAGCATTCCTACAATTAGATATAGAATACAAACCATCTGTTGTTTGCATCACTGAAACGTTTTTAGAACCTAATGAACATGAAGTTTTACACCTGCCTGGTTATACTATTGCTTCACAGATGGCTAGAATGGAAACTGGTGGAGGCGGTATCGTAATATTTGTCAAAAACGAACTTATGCCGCGAATTTGTGTTCTTGATGTTGACAAATTTAACAGGGAAAAGTTGTTTGAAATATGTGCCATTAAAATTGCCTTACAGAATGGTCCTAAAATACAAATTGCCACCATCTACCGAAATGGGGAAGAAAATAAACATAATAACGTGAACTTGTTTCTAAAGCAATTAGAACTCTTTTTAAAAAGCATCAAGCATCCTCATATTATTTTGAATGGTGATTTTAATATCAACCTGAAAGACCAACAGCATAGTAAAACTAAAAAATTCAAAAACATATTATTGCAACATAATCTGCATCCAACTATACACCAAGCAACTCGCATTACAAGAAAATCTAAAACTACTCTAGATAATATAATCACTGATTGTGAGTATCAGGATTCGCAGATAGTTCCATGTACTTTTTCAGACCATGATGCACAAATCCTATCTCTTAAGTATCCAGAAACTCACGGAAAAGTCGTTAAACGATATAAAAACGTAAGAGTTTTCTCACAAAAGGCAGTGATGAGGTTTAGGCAGGATCTAATTAATACAAACTGGACAAGTATATACGATTTATCAGGCTGTGATAATAAATTAAACAAATTTTACGACATTCTGAATAATCTGATGCTCATTTATTTTCCTTTAAAAAAGGTTGAAATTAAAACACGCAAAAATAAATGGATAACTAATGGTATTAAAATATCGTGCAAGACAAAACGGAATTTACTGCAAACTTTACGTCTTAGCGGTTTTAACAGTGCTCTAGGAAATCATTTTAAAACTTATAACAAAATCTTGAGAAAAACGCTGGTAACTGCAAAATCTCTGTATGTAAATAGGGTTGTCAAAAATGCTCATTGCAAATCAAAGGCTGTATGGCAATTAATTAATGATAATACAGGAAAGCAAAAAAAAGAAATTGCACCTAAACTAATTATAAAGCACAATAATAAATTGACCACTAATTCAAAAGCTATAAGTAATATATTTAACGACTTTTTTATAAGTGCTGGACTAGTAAATATTGACCTAAATACAAAAGAAAATCTCTATAAAGATTTACTAAAGAATACTCGTATAAATAATAATAACTCAATGTTTATTAGGCCGGTTACAGAAAGAGAACTAATCAAAGTAATTTTGAAACTGAAAAATACCAATTCTTGCGGACCTGATGGTATCTGTACAAAACTAATTAAAAATAATGTTCAAATAATTTGCTCCCCCCTAACACATATTATAAATTCCTGTATTCAAGAAGAGACATTTCCAACAATTTTAAAACGAGCCAAAGTTATCCCATTACACAAAAAGGGATGTACAGATGATGTGGAAAAGTATAGACCGATATCACTTTTATGTGTCCTTGCAAAGGTCTTTGAAAAATGCCTATATAACAGACTTGAAGAACATTTAAATAAAAATAACTATTTATCTTCACAACAATTTGGTTTCCGAAGCAATAGCAACACCACTACAGCTGTGTGTCGTTTGGTTTCAGAGATACTAGGTTCACTTAATAACAAACAGAAGTGTGCAGGGATATTCTGCGATTTAACTAAAGCGTTTGACTGTGTCGATCACATTATACTCTTACAAAAACTGGAGTACTATGGTGTGCGAGGATCAGCTCTTAATCTATTTAAATCTTATCTTACTAATCGTACGCAATTTGTTCAAATTTTAGAAAATAACCGATTAGAGCTATCTGACGAAAAACCCGTAGAAAGAGGAGTTCCCCAGGGTTCAGTTCTAGGACCACTCCTGTTTATATTATTCATCAACGACCTTCCACAATGTTCACAAAATGGCACAGCTTACCTCTATGCTGATGATACAAGCATTATATTAAACGCTCCTACTTATAATGAGCTTAACTCTAAGATAAAAGCATGTTGGATTAACATTTGCGAATGGTTTAACGCGAATAAGCTGAAAATGAATCTAGAAAAGAGCTTTTATATTAACTTCAAGCGACATGCAAACAGTCCAGAATTTGATCTCGATCTACCAATAGCCAAATGTTCTTATGTAAAATTCTTAGGAATAAATCTAGACCCTCTCTTAAGTTGGGCTCACCATGTAGACACAATTAAAAAACGGCTTGCAAGTGGTTGCTACTGTCTCAAAAACCTCAGAAATATTGCAAACTATGACACACTAAAAATCGTGTACTATTCTTATTTTGAAAGTATTTTAAGATATGGGCTTGAAATTTGGGGTAACTGTACAAGTATTAAAAGTGTTTTAATCCTTCAAAAGAAAGCAGTCAGATTAATTGATAAAGCATCATATCGTGATCACTGCAAACCTTTATTTGTTAAACACAAGATACTTACAGTAATCGCTCTTTATATATACCTCGTATGTTGTTATATTTTTCAAAATCGACATAATTACCGAACTGTAGGTGAAAATCAGAGTAACCTTAGAAATAGCAATCACCTTAAAGCCCCTATGGCAAAATATACAACGTTTAACAAAAGTTTGAGTTACACTGGGATTAGGATTTACAATAAGCTTAGTAATGATATTAAGGACAGTGCAAACCTAAAAATATTCCAAAAAAAGTTAAAAGCGTATTTGTTGGAAAAACCTTTCTATAATATAAATGAATATTATAATGATTGATAATTTCCTATTTTTATTTAATTTCAATGAAATTTTCTGACAGATTAACTGAATTTTTTGATCTTTTTGTTTTTTTTTTTTAAAGTACCTACCTATAACTATTTCTGACATATTAATTTCCTATTTGTTAATAGTTTTGTTACTATGATTGTTATAATAATTATTTTCATTATTACCTGTACTTGACATCTTCATTGCTTTAATTTTTTTTATATACATATATTCTATTTACTTGTTAAAATGTAGACATTTAATAATTTCGGTTTACCTATTAATATGTGATTTATTTACTTTTTATTTTATTTTTATGAATCGATTTTACTGTGTGTTTTATAAAATGATTTGTGTGCCAGGTGTGGCTTTAATGTACAAATAAATAATATGATTATGATTATGATTATGATTAATTCTGGTTAAAAAGAAAATGGTAGCGATAGGATGTGTATGGACTTTCGAGCATTAAACAAAATTTGGAAAAAGACAGATTCCCTCTCCTTCTCATCGAAGGCCAAATCGATAGGCTCGGTAAGGCAAAATACTACATTTCCCTTGACATGAAAAATGGATTTTATCAAATTCCAATAGCATCGGACTCAATAAAATTTACATCTTTTGTGACACCTAGTGGCCATTACGATTTTTTTAAAATGCCTTTTGGATTTTGTAATGGACCATCTGTGTTTCAAAAAGCTATCACAAAAGCGCTACAACATCTAAAATACCTTTTAATATATATTAATGATGTTCTCATTCCATTTTCAACAATTGAAGAAGGACTGAGTTACTTAGACGAAACCGTTCAAGCACTTTGTCATGCAGGATTCGATAAGACGTACAAAAAAATTTGTGAACATTTTTGGCTTCCTCGCATGGTAGCTTTCGTCAAAAAATATTTGAAACATTGTTTAATATGTGTTGAACGAATAGTTCGTTCCGGTCCAAAGCAGGGATTCTTACATCCCATAGAAAAAATTCCTGTTCCCTTCCATACGATTCATTTAGACTGCACAGGCCCATTTACACAAGCAAATGATGGATATAAATATATTTTACTCTTGTTAGATGGATTCACAACATTTTGTTTATTAAAACTAAGTGCTGGAGAACTTGTTCCTCATATTCGAGATACAATTACCATGTTTGGTACTCCATCAAAAGTCGTCCCCGATAGAGGGACAAATTTTACTTCCCAACAAATAAGAACCTTATTTAATTAATTAAAAATCGAACATCATATGATTTTCACGGGCACACCCAGAGGGAACAGTCAGGTTGAACGATACGTAGCAACAGTTATTGACATGTTGAATACCACTTGTAATGGTTCGTCAGATTGGCCAAGCGAGTTTTGGAAAGTCCAACAGTCGATTAACACAACAATACAAAAATCTACGGGTTTCACTCCGATTCGTTTGCTCATTGTTTGTAATGCAAATACTCCGAGCATTCAATCCCATTTGAATGACATTAATATTTCTGAATCTAATGTCGATGTAAGGGCAGACCGAGAACTGGCTCACCAGCGTTTGCGTTTGGAGGCAGGCAAATTAAAAACCCGATTTGATGCTGTAAGGCAAGATAATAAGATTTTTGACGTAGGTAATATATAGGTAGTATATGTAAACCAAGATCATAGGCATCATGATAAACTGAGTCCAAGCTTTAAAGGGCCGTATGAAATACTTGCTCTCCTTCCGAATGACAGATTCGCTCTTAGAGGAGTTGGAAGTTTAAGAAACATAACTGTAGCCAAAGACAAATTAAGACTATGGCCAGGTGAATGGGTAGACGAAGATATAGATGTCGCAATGTCTTAAATTTATTGTTATATTAATTGATCATAATGTTGTTATTATTTAACATAATTTTTACATTCGGTATATTATATGATTGTGAGACTGCTGAAGTCCTTTGCTTTTATCTAGCCAATCTCATGCGCAGCAGGTGTGGGGCTAGATGATGATTGAGCAATTGACCGTTGTTACTTAGTCAGCTTAATGTGAAAAGTTAGACAGTAGCAATGCCTAAATATAAGTTAAATGATTGTAAGACTGCTGAAGTCGTTTGAGTTAAATTATTGTAAGACTGCTGAAGTCTATTGTTTTTATCTAGCCAATCTCATGCGCAGCAGGTGTGGGGCTAGATGATGATTGAGCAATTGACCGTTGTTACTTAGTCAGCTTAATGTGAAAAGTTAGACAGTAGCAATGCCTAAATATAAGTTAAATGATTGTAAGACTGCTGAAGTCGTTTGAGTTAAATTATTGTAAGACTGCTGAAGTCTATTGTTTTTATCTAGCCAATCTCATGCGCAGCAGGTGTGGGGCTAGATGATGATTGAGCAATTGACCGTTGTTACTTAGTCAGCTTAATGTGAAAAGTTAGACAGTAGCAATGCCTAAATATAAGTTAAATGATTGTTAGACTGCTGAAGTCGTTTGAGTTAAATTATTGTAAGACTGCTGAAGTCTATTGTTTTTATCTAGCCAATCTCATGCGCAGCAGGTGTGGGGCTAGATGATGAAAAAGCAATTGACCGTTGTTACTAGTCAATTTAATGTGAAAAGTTGGACAGTAGCAATGCCTTAAAATTAAGGTATGAAATAAATGTGATTGATTACTTGTTTGTCTACCTGATGTGAAAAGTGAGTGTCACTATTATTTACTATTAGGTATTGTGTTATTAAGCTCCAGGGCCAATTCCTATAAAAGTTATGGTGCGTACTTCGGGAACGAAGTACAGGTCAGTATGGCCGTGACAGGATATATATGATCACATTAATAAATATTAAAATATATTATATAAATACTAAAATAATTATTAGTTATTGTTTTTAGATATTTCTCATTGGTATTTTCAGTTGTTATTAATAAAGTATTGTTTTTGACTAAAAATGAAGATGGCGTCGGAGGTGTAATGCTAACAGAGTTACAGAAAGAAAAATATTGTTTGTAACCCCGAAAATTGTTTTCGTGTGATTGTGATCGAAACTAAGGGGCACTTAAGTTAAGTATTTTATTGTAATAATATTATTTGGTCTAAATAAACCGTATCTTTCCAAATGTAGTTAATTTTGTGTTTCCTTTCATCATTGCATCATAATAGTTATTCAAACTTGCAATACATTCCAAAACGTATTATAAGTAGATGTTTTTGAATTCTAAGGCAATCCTATTAAAGTTCAGTTCAATTATTAGGTATTTACTTAGCTACGGAGTTCAATGCTTACTTTTCGTATGTTGAATTTTAGTCAATGCCTCCGCAGCCTGAACCGGCAACCTAAACTACAAAATCCTCTCTGAATTTTCATAGCCGGAGCCGGCAATATAAGCAATACAATAATGCAATAATGTCGACCCAGAATTTAAATTGCCGTACCCGGCAATATAAGTTTTAAAATCTATCACGTGCATCGACTTGCACGTTTGGCTTGGGGAGGACGGTTTCATCATTAAGTTACAAGTTAACACTTATTTTATGCAACCCCACCCTAAATTCACCTATAAATATTTCCAGTTGAATACTGCAGCGCAAACGAAAATTTAAATATGTGTACATAGCGACCAAACATGCAAGTCAATGCGCGTGCGCTGAAGTTCATATTGTTCACCCCGGGTCCATATTTAGATAGAAATCAATGGAAGTTAACAGTTTGAGCTAGGGGCACTTTAAGAGAATAGGTTCCGATTGCATTGATCGCTGTTACTCCATGCGGAAAGACCCGCAGTGCGAGAGGGACGAATTCTGGAAAATTATCAAAATGACAAATTTATCACGAATTTTATTATTTAAAAAAAACTCAAGTTTGTATCAAATATCTGTTCGGTTAAAAGTTTAATAAAGTTTATACAAATTTTAATTCATAAATAATACAATATAATTTTGCTCAAATAATGTTAAAACTCGACATGAAAACTTTTTTTGGAGTCATCTTTGATTTTCTATGATTCAATGTTGGAATGACGTATAAAGATTCTATTTCGATAAGAGTGTGCATTATATTCTTAACAGAAGCCCAATTTTTTTTTAAATATCTAGTATTGCTAGATTTTCAAACCAGGAAGAATAAATTATGGTTTTTCGGAACCTATCCTCTTAACACCATTTGAAGTAAATACCATATCTTTTAAATGGTGTTAAAGTTGCAACCATGTTAGCCCTGCTATAGTCGTGAAGAAAATGACATAACGTGATTTTTCCATACGAAAAAGAACAATTTTATTTTTAATTTCGAATCACTGTGGGCGATGAGAAAAATTTCCTCATGTATTTTGAACAACAAGTTGGTAATGACAATCCTGCATTTTTTTGGTTAAAAAACCGTACCCTCGTTTCTATGTATATGAAACGTAATTAATCTGCCACTGCGCGGCGTGATAGGCTCAGCGCCCCCTAACACCCTGCGCCCGTGTGCGCCACATGGACATAATTCTATAAGCCGTTGTTTTGATTATTTTATCGGGTATTAATATTAAGTATCGATTATTATGATGTAAAAACTCCGGGGTGTTAACCGTTTTTATAAAAATTAGAGATTTCGTACACTACCCAAGTTTTTTCTAAAAGCAAAATAGGTAACCAAATACCTTGTTAGTATAATTTTGAGGTGCATTCACATACTATCCACCTAATCGAAAAATAAACTGAAACCAAATTCGCAAGTGAAAATAATTTTATGTGTCTGACTTTATATCTAAGACATAAGACATTTTCAATATATTTCGGCCTCTTCTTCAACTTATTATTAACACACATAATGTTAAAATATAGAATATAAATAAAACTTGCCTAAATTAAAAAGGGTAAAACTAACCTAAAATCCTTGTTAAACCTACAAAATTAACTAAACTAAATAGAAAATCCTGTCTAAATCGCCACCGTCATGTGGAAGGGTTCCTAGAAGGCTGGCAGCGTTTCCTCTTTGAATGGCCAGGCTAATTCTCTAGCCAAGATACGCACCAGCCTTCGGGTCCCCACAAACATCGATCAGCCGTGTGGATAGTTCTTTAAAAAGGAGTTTAGCATCGGGACCCCACGGCCCGAGGGTCTCGACCCCGAAAGGCACAAATATGCAGTCCGAGCTAAGGGCTGCATACTTGTGCCTCTTATTTCTCTCGGCCGCTGCCGCAGCCGCACCAGCTCTAACGGCAGTAGCAAATATGTTGCAAGTATGTTTTTTTTCACAGTATCCATCTGATCTCAATATCTATACAAGCCAAAATGGTAACTATGATGGCTGTATTTTAGTAAGGTATATTGCGCCTTTTTAGACATTTAAGACAAAAATTAAACATTTATTTTTTACGTTTTATTAATAATGTATTTCTCAGCAGTTAAAAATCGTAACTGTGAAATTTTTGTTTAATAATAGGTTTATGTCTGCTACTATCATGTTTTCATCAAAATTAAACATGTAAATGTCACGCATATGAAATTAAAAATTTTGAGAATACGCGTGATCACGTACTTAGTGGAGCGGGATGCATGCGGTGGGTGCGGGGCAGGGAGAGAGAGAGCGCGGCGAGCGAGACGCGGCGGTGACATGTCATAACGAGTTTATTTCAATCCGACCGTTTCCATTTATTTGTTTTATTTTTAAAAAACCGGCCAAGTGCGTGTCGGGCCACGCGCAATATAGGGTTCTGTAGTTGCCCGGTACATATAAGTTGGTCTACTAATACAGACCGCGCCAAAATTCTGGTCCCATACATTATAGGGGGCCAAAAGTTTGGCGCGACCTGTACTCGTAAACCTGTAAAGCCTACTTAGCTGTGATAGTTTTCCTTTTAAATTCATTATATATATACTTCTGTGAATTTTTTCACATTTCTATAAACAACCGTTTAGCCAGCAGGGGGAGGGACTCTCCACTCTAACTAAAATTTTCCCTTTAAAGCTTAATATTTCACCAACGGATCCCTAAATCGAAAAATGGTTTTCACACACCCACAATATTTTTGAACGTCCTATCCAACGATACTCCACAATATGGGATTGACGAGAAAAAAAAACATCCCCAGTTTACTTGCATGAGAGGTACACTTAAAAAATTTTTTTTTTCAAGATTTTATTTTACCATTTTGTTGGCGTGATTAATATTTATATCAATGCCAAATTACAGCTTTCTAGTACTAAATAGTCTCTGCGCTAAGCCGTGGACAGACGGACATGGCGAAACTATATGGGTTTCTTGTCGGGCTACGGAACCCTAAACTTACTAAGGTTGCTAAAAACTAAAGTAACTTCATGAATTACGAATTGCGATATATACTTTTCCGCCCGTGTTCAAACATTTCGGCGCGCGGCCGGTCGCAGTGCTGCAACGTCACAACTTCCAGCCGCGGGGCGTTCGTTCGCGCTTCGGGCAGTTAGTACTTGTAGTTACCTGAGGACGGCGGCTTATATCGTTTCGGAATCATAATGGAAGCTGTGCCAACTAATAATAAACCAAATTATAAATACTGCATCGTGTTCGTGCCTAACTGTACAAACACAACTGTAGCTGCACCCAAAGATTTAAAATGTTTATTTGTAAAATAGATACATAAAGTAATTCATTTTACATGTCATATCTAATCTTTATAAAAACAAGATTATATTATGAAACAAATATAATACGGGAAGCACATAAACAACTACTGATATTTAAGTTGGGTTAATAAAGTTATACATAATGCATAAAATAAAGACTTATTAGAATAATAATATTATTATACATAATGCAATTAATAAATAAGTTGATAAGTAAACTGAATAGACCATAGATAAATATAATGCCTAACCAAGTATATACTTACATAAGTAAAAAAACTAAATCTACATCTACACTATTATATAAAGAGGAAAGATTTGTTTGTTTGTATGTTTGTATGTTTGAGGTAAACTTTGGTACTACTTAACCGATTCTAAAAATTCTTTCTTTTATAAAAAGCTATACTATTGCTGAGTAACAAAGGCTATATTTTTTTTTATAAAAGTAAGTTTTCAGTTTGTAAATTCAATATTTGTGAACCATGTCGGGAGAAAAAACGGTGTTTAGCTGCTTTATCGGCGTTCCTTGACCAAATGGTTGGTTATACGTGATTAAACCGGTTGTTTTTCCATACGAAGAAACTGTATTAGTTTAATTTGACTAAAGATTTCCATCTACAACGATCCTGACACACGTCTTGCTAATATTAAGCTTGAAAAGTAACTACAGCCAGGTTTAAGCATAGATACATTAAATACTATGGTTTAAGTAATGATTTGTTTCCATACTGGAAAACTATATCAGTTTCATTTGACTACAGATTTACATCTACAACGATCCGGACACACCTCTTGCTAATATTTAGCTTGAAAAAGCGATTACAGCCAGGTTTATGTATTGATTTTTTCCCATACGAGGAAACTGTATGAGTTTAATCTGACTACAGATTTCCATCTACAACGATCCTGACACCCTTCTTGGCACTTTGGTAAACCATGGTGACCAGGGTCTGATGATGTGACTGGATGATGGGTACAGGATCTCCTCAACAGACAACAGCAGACCCTTCGAGTTTGGGTTTATTTGATTGGTCTTTATTTGCACTTTGGTAAAACTTGGTGATGAGAGTCTGATGATGGGACTGGAAGATAGGTACGGGATCTCCTCAACGGACAACAGCAGACCCTTCAAGTTTGGGCTTATTTGATGGTATTTATTAGCGCTTTGGTCAAACATGGTGTCCGTTGCATATAGTCGTTCAAAAAATCATATTCTTTTGTTTTCCTTATTTCCACGAAAATCTCTAGGACGCGGGCGGACCCGCGGGAAAAAGCTAGTATTGTATATACTTACATATTGCAATGAAAAAATAAGTTAATAGATAAATAAACTATAAATAGATGTAAGCATAAATCTGGCCATTCGATTAATCTTGCTAAGAAGAAGGGCAAGAAACTTAGCAAGATCATGTCTTTTTTTAGCAGTTTTTTTGCTCATCATATGGCTTATACTATTACAGTCTTTTTAACTTATATATAATTATTGTCCATACTAAACAAAGTGTTTAACTTTAATAAGTAAAGGATAAAAATATTAAAGTCAGGAGGAAATTGTGTTATATAATGAGGAACAAATATATCTTAGTCTACCTGTCTAATGTGGTAGTAACTTAAAATACTAAGCAAAACATCATCTACCTGTCTCATATAGTTTATCACTTTTTTACAGTCAAATTATCAACTAATAAATGCTAAGTTATAAAATGTTCATGTCGACATGTAAAAAGAAATGTCAAAATAATAATTAAAAAAATATATATAAAAATATTGGTCTACATAAAAACAAACGATTTGAAAAACACAAATCAGTTAGAAAATAAACGAACAGTAATATTATTACCAAGATCAATATTCTCGTGACACCACGCATCACTATTTTCAAAATAATCACTGATTTTATTATATGCTTTTCTCAAGAGTTCCTGCTTAATATATAATTTAAACTTTTTTTCTGGAAAACTAAGGACCTCTTTTGGAAGTTCATTGTAAAATCTTATACCATGTCCTACAAAAGAGGTGCCTACTTTTGCAAGTCTAATTTTTGGAAAAGCCAGATTATGCTTCTTCCTAGTGTCTTTAGAGTGATGCTCACCGAGCCTTGGGAACGTATTGATATTTTTTCTGATATATTTAATAACTTGGCAAATAAAATCACAAGGAACTGTTAAAATATTACTTTATTTGAATTTTTTATAAACATTTTTTACGGTGCCGAAGGAGAAAAAAGCTAGAAATAAGTGGTGCAAAATCATGAAAAGAAAAGAGTCTTTATCAGAAAAATTGTACGTTATTGCTGCGAAGACCATTTAGATGTAAGAATCTATGTCTATATGTTTTTTTGGACTGAGACCCGTAGAATTGCAGAGGTGACGATCGTCACGCTAATTCTTAGCGGCGTTCGCCTTGATATTGCTCAAGCGTACCGATCTCAACCTCTATAATTCTACGGATTCTGACAACTACTTTCAGAGATAGAGCCAAAAACAAAAACGGCGGGAAAGCAAAAATCGCCATAGTTCTACAGGTTAGTAAGAAAATAAGAAAGAAATTAGAATAAGAAACTAGAACCATGAACCTCTGGAACCATGCCGATTTATTGGTAAATCGTTTGTTGATGGACAGTTCATCGCGTTTGACAAGCGTTACTGTGCAATATTTACAGGAAAAAGTGTGGTCGCCAGCTCAGGTACCGCTAGGTGCCCTTTGAAAAAACCCGCCGCGGAGGCAAGGGCTCGTGCCGACTAAGGAGCTGGCTGACAGAATGCGCTCGGCGTACACACACACACTCACACGGACAACAGTCAGTGCGTTACAGTGAAGGGGATTTTGTTTTGATAGTTTGCGCATCAAAATGTATTTTCCTGCATTTTAAAGATTACATTCCATAGTTCCGTTTGGTTGTACCGCAGTGTATTATCACATAGTAGATAGCAAAATAGGTAGCGTGCGGTTGTACTAGAGCTTGTCTAGCGAACAGACTTTGACTAAGATTCTACCAAGAGTTAGTTTATAAATATATGGAACAAAGGGTTACTTATGTTATGATTTAAATAGTTGAAGTTGAATAAAACTGTAAACAAAACTTGTATGGATTGCACTGACTTAAGTAGGAAGGTAGATACCTAAAATAAATGAAAAGGGTAACTCTCAGAAGAGGTAAGGTCTTAATTACGCGAGATTATGATTGCCTATAGTATAGGTAGTTATCTATATCTAATACTTATACTGAAAGTTTGACGCCTTTGACTTCTGCACTTGTGTACAACGGATTGTTGGTCAAAAAGTCTAAAACCATAGCCATGTCGACTTTTGGTAAATTATCGGACTGTTCGCGTATAAATCCACTGTACATCGTTTTAATTTTGTATCCACAGGTTTATTTTATTAAACAGAAGTATTCTCAATTACAATTTTACGTAAATACACCACGTCCGAGATACTGTGAGCGTGATATCGGCTGAAATGGCTGGTTTTATTTTAGTGCATCTCGTCTCATCCACACCGCGGCAGTGGGAAGTTGTGACGTCACAGCACAAATGCTCCGCGCGGTCTTTTTAATTTGTACGGGGTATAGATTTGATATGAATTGCTTCGTAATTATTCAAGATCTTAAAATCATTGTTTCGCCAATGTTTTATACATTTTGATTACCTTAAAATTTGAACTTTTTTTTTGTTTTCGTGACAAAGGATACGATAGGATTGTGTGCTTTGTTAAATTACTGAAATAAAAATTTCACATTTGACAGGTTTTGACAATTTTTCGACAGTTTTTTGAAATTGCTATATCTTCGAAACGGCTGGGGCTTTAAAATTATTAAATTTTATTTACAGGGCTGGTACAATAAATATAAGTACTTAAATACAACTTTACAAAAATTTATGATATCCCACCAAAACATTAATGAACACAATATTTCAATTCAAACCGTGGTATTATACCTACCTACCACATGTTCATAAAAGTTTGACAACATTGGCTACAAAGAATTACTTGCGACAAGGTCGTTGCTTGCGACTCGCGACAGCACGATCGGGAGCTGGTGCACAAAGAAAATATGACCTTATTCCGCAAGAAATAATGTTTGTATTGAAACGTAACTGACAAAAAATATCAATAATTGGACAATCGTGGACATTTATTGTTTAATTTGTTTCCTAAAGTACTAATGATATTTTCAAGGCATAAATTAAACACTTTTGAAGTAGTTATGTATTTTGGTTTTCCAAAAATTACAAATATTTGTGAATTTAGAAATCTGCAAAGAGAATCTGTTTAATTTTTAATAATTTATTAACGCACATAATATACTATTCAGAATAAATTAATGAATTACAGTTATCTATAATTTCTGGTAAGATAAGCCAAAAAATCTGTAACTTACTGAACCTTCTTTTTTAATGATAATCCCGACTGGTTAATTAGTTTAATTATGATTTCTTTTACTGCAATACAAGCGTTATATCTTATCTGAGGTACTTTTACAAAGTTATGTATTATACTGTACCCATGAAATCCAAATATGTTGAAAACTTAGTTTTTCGGTTTTTTCACATTGACGCGGAGCTTTAAAATGTTTAATTCTTCTTATTTTAACTATAATTAACAATACTCTATGTCACAGATAAAGAAAATTACAGTTATAGAATTATGTCCAGGTTTAGCTAATTTGATGCGCCTTTGTGTAATAGCAGCAACTGTAAAGAAACGAATGGTTTAAAATTTAAAGTGTACTGATTAAAGTTAAAAAAAACCGTTCAAGTGCGAGTAGGATCCGCGCCCTGAGGGTTCCATACCATTCAAATACGTTGATAGATTTAAATGATTTGAATAAAAATTACAAACTTAATAAAAAAATACCAAATTCATACTGGAGACTCGGTAAGTGGTCAGAACAAAGGACCCTATTGGCTAAATATGAAAAATATGTTTTTTGTGCCTCTTTAATTACGCAGTTGACTCAAAACTAAGGAAACAGTATTTGCACAGGTATTATTTTCTAGCATCCTAAGAAATAATTTAATTAGAAGCATAGTTTAGAAATTCACCTGTGTCCAATCAAATTAAAATATTTTTTTTTGAGAAATGATATGATGACAGATGGTTTTATTTAATCCCTTTTCTTGTTTGCGACGGAGTATAATTTTGACGTGCTGTCCCATCACTATTGCAGGGATGTCCTATTTGTCTATATAAAATTAGTTACTTATACAAATATGATACAAATATCACGTATTTCGACATTGAGTTCATTAAGATAACGTTGTTTCATTTTGACAAACGAGAAAGTTTTTAGTAGAAAAAGATGACACTATTTTTGTCTTGACATTATTGGCAAGTTTAATTACGTAACGTCAATACAAAGTTTCGTGCAGGGCCGCCATGTTTTGTTCCAATTTTATATGGTACTTGAACTGTTAAAACACAGATGCTTTTGTGTAAATTGATGTAAATAAATATAATTTGTGATTATCTAGGGCTATTATTTGCAAATAAACGTGACAAGGAAGTTTTTGATAATACCCAAAGGTAGTGTCGGTGGATGTGACTTACGAAAGAGCGAAAATCAACCATGTTTGTCACTTCACCGGTATGTAAAGAATTTATGTTGAAATATCGCTTATCTCTGTTATTCTTTGAAAGTTTGCCTTCGTATAATAAGTATAACTGTGGTATAAAGTGATTTTTCAACCCTCAGTAAGATAACTTACACGGAAGAAACAGTATTTCAGCTATTTTCATGTTGTACTTTTACATACTAGTGTTGTTCCTTTGTGCTCTGTAAAATATTGATTGCAAAGTAAAATTACGTAATATTTTTTCTCTTTTTAAGGCTACAATGAAGTGAAATAAAAAGAAGTGGCTGGACGCAATTCGAAGAGAAAATATACGAAAGTGTCATGTAAACTGATATTTCGGCAAAAACATGAACTTCATCTATGGTAAAAAAATTACGGAGAAAAGTGATTTGTTAATATTCTTATTATTAGTCTAAGTGGTCTGTGCTCTTAACTCGTGTGACTGGCGTTTATTTATGTAAATAAAGATGATTTCATTTTTTACATTTGAATTTGAATGGTTTTTATTTTTATACAGGTAGTATAAATTATATAATTGTTCAATAATTTATTATAGTTCATTCGTGATAGCAAAGACTAAACATAACCTAAAATTCAAATTAAGTATTTAACGTTTTTAGTAAAAAATGTGTGTTTGTATGATATGATTACAAATTGTGTTTGTAAAAGCATAAATCATAAAAATTTATCAAACTTAGTTGAGAAATTGTGGAAAAAAAGTGTTTTGTAATCCATAGCTTTCAGTTTGATTCTCGAGTGATGTTCATCCAATACTGATAGCAGCATAGATAATAATTATCATGTCGTAGGATGGCACGATTTTTCGTGAAAAACCGCATGATGTCCTAAACACCAGAAAGCTTTTAACTACTTGGTAAACACAGACTCTCATTACACGATCATAGGAAATTATTTTCTTAGTGGGTCGCCTCGCTCCACTCCCCTTCGCTCGGCTATCTAAATTTATAACAGTTTATCGATAAAACATCGATTGCTATTTATAAGGCAGCACTACGACAAGCCGCCATTTTATGCGCCGTTCAAGTTTAGGTATACACGCTTTTTCTGTAGGTAGGGCAAGTCCATTGGGTTCCTTATTCTGAGGTACTTCGTGGTCGATTCCCGCCATAGGCATAGGATTCGCGTAATTCGTTTTTGCTGACATCCTAAATCTATGATTCCCGCGAAGAGCGCCTTTAAAATAGCCAATCACGTCGCTGCTGTCACATTCCCCCCAACCCGCACCTTCCACCACTCGATGCAGAACAAAATGTCTAACGTCGCTAAAATCGATTACAAATGAATGAGGTGAATGGCAAATAATCCATGAGTGAAGCAAATGTCTTCATTCATTCGTATGACTTTTGTGGCTCACGCGTCGGAGGTGAGGCGATGAGAGCGTTGAACGGAATGAAATGTCAAAAATGATTTTCACTCCATAATTTCAGACAAAATTTTGAAAAGTCTTGTGGAACATCTCGAAATGGCAGAATTTATATTTGTGAATGTGTTTGTGGGTTTGTGAAGTCGATAAAAAATATTTAACGTATTGTATTCTGTGTTAAATTAAGAGGTTATGAGGTATCTTTTATAAAGCGGTCCGAATCATGAGCTATATTTCACATCGTTTGCTAGCTTACAAATTACGGACCAGTCCTCGCTCACACTTGAAATCATTCATGGCTATCAGCGATGTAATTCTATTTCAGACCGTACGGGTGGTATCTATTAGAGGTTGGGTTCCGTAGACTGAGGCTAAGATTCAGAGTGCATTTTGGCTGAGATTACAAACGTCACTCTAGTATGAGATCACGTTGCTTTTTGACGTTTGTAAGATTGAGTTCGGATTCAAAATGCACTCTGAATCTCAGCCTTTGAGTCCGAACTCAAGAGGAACTCAATCTTACAAACGTCACTCTAGTATGAGATCACGTCACTTTTTGACGTTTGTAAGATTGAGTTCGGACTCAAAATGCACTCTGAGGCTGAGATTCAGAGTGCATTTTGAGTCCGAACTCAAGAGGAACTCAATCTTACAAACGTCACTCTAGTATGAGATCACGTCGCTTTTTGACGTTTGTAAGATTGAGTTCGGACCCAAAATGCACTCTGAATCTTAGCCTCAGAGTGCATTTTGAGTCCGAACTTAATCTTACAAACGTCAAAAAGTGACGTGATCTCATACTAGAGTGACGTTTGTAAGATTGAGTTCCTCTTGAGTTCGGACTCCAAATGCACTCTGAATCTCAGCCTGAGATTGGAGGTGATGATCCTGTGATCTGTGGTGTCGCCCGATGATCAAACTGAACGAAATCAAGAATGGGACTGCGTACCGTTTTGCGCACGATGCACTTATTTCAAAATTATTTTGACTTGTGCATCAATCCATAACATTTCAAAATACTAACCCGCTAATTTCCTTAGCTATTTAGAAGTTAGGTAAAAAGCTGCGGGACTTACAGTAACTACTATGGTTGTATTAAAAAAAAAACAAGTGGCAAGACCTAAGACCATAGAGCTTAATAAATCAAATGTCATTGACACTTGACATTGACAGATAGTATTGTTATTTATTGCTAGGCAAATGTATTCTAGCTGTTCAGCCCATATCCTTAAAATTTGTTTTTTTTTCAACATATCTCTAGAACTTAAGGAATAAAAAAAAATTAAACTCTTTTCGGAATAATAGTAAAAAGATATCTCCATAGATTTTTATTTTTTTACCCTAAAAGAAATGAAAGCTTGTGGATTGCGTCAACTTATTACCACATAACAAAATACAAACACCACAACAAACGTGCATTGCATCTGCTACGCTCACTGACCTTAATATAAGGTGACTTTAATTTATGCAGCCAAACTCATACAAGAGGCTTGGTAAGTGATCAGTAATGTAACACTTTTTGCTAATTTCGCAAAATAAAATCTTGACGTTCCATAGTAATTGACTCGTAGGCTGAGCTTGCGTTTGTAAGGAACACGAAAAGAATAATTTACGAATTTCAAAAAAGGGTAATTGACCCTTGTTACTGAGCACTTACCGAGTCTCCAGTAAGAATTTGGCTGCATACATTAAAGTCACCTTATTCAAACACACTAACTTTTTGATTTTATTCATAGGTAAGACTGTTGTTGCATTTATAGCAGTTTTTCTGCCACGATTACACGAGTAGAACGCGGACTTAACGCAGGCGTGGTAAGAACGTATAATTCCTATTTAGTGATATCAATCAATCCCTTACGGTAAGTATGCCCGTAAGGCCAGGTCAGTCCATTATTTTTGAGGATTTGCGTATTTTTTCGACACTTGATACGTTTCGAAACGAGCAAAAATCACTCCGAGTGATGCGAATTTCACCCTAGAACGTTCAAAAATTTACACTAGTTAAACCGAGGGTAAACGAACTGTTACCTGACAGTTGCAGGGATGTGTTTTGAAACGTTTCGACACAAAATAGATAGGTACAGACGGCCTGCTTCTTACAACCAGCGATTTCGGGCGCAAGCACACAAAGACGTGTACGTATGACGATCTCGGTATTGTTCGGTAGAATGCCAGTACGACTAGTCACGAGTGCATGCGGTTAGCGATACATTTGATTGGTAGGTTTTTAAAATGAAGGTCAGCCGTAGCTGGCTTTCTGTACGTAACTATTTTGTGGCTTCGGTGTGATGCGAAAATCACACTGGGCCGCCTGATTG
Source organism: Ypsolopha scabrella (assembly GCA_910592155.1). NCBI lineage: Eukaryota > Metazoa > Arthropoda > Insecta > Lepidoptera > Ypsolophidae > Ypsolopha > Ypsolopha scabrella. The sequence continues at coordinate 51,478,875 of OU342960.1, forward strand.
GTGCAACCAGCTTTTTCTTTTTTTTTCTTTTATATAGATCTGTCTCTTTCTAATAAACGAGTGAAATTTCACACAATGATCGCACGTTTTGAAACGCTTCCTTTATGTACAGCTTGGTCGGTCCGGTTACGAACAGGACAAGTAAAGAAACTAGGTACCTACCTAAGATGGATAACGGCTCAGTAAGCTGGCGTTGAAATTGTTTGTAAGCTGGCGTTGAAATTGTTTTTATTTTAATACACTAGATGGCACTGCATGTTTCAAAATATCGAATTTGACGCAGTCTGGTTCAAATCAACTCACGTTAAAGTTTGTCTACACTATTATATAAAGAAGAAAGATTTGTTTGTTTGTTTGTTTGTTTGTTTGTATATAATGGGTAATATCTAGAACTACTGAACTGACTATAAAAATTCTATAATTAATTTATTTATTTATTTGATAGGAGAAAAAACAGAAATAGATACATGTTTGACAATAACAATGGTGATAACATTAGTTTAAGTATATCTATTCCCTTAACATTCTCACAAATTACATAAAGAGATAAAAATGAAGCAGATGAAGAAGATAAATGGTTTATGACAATATTGGCTATAAACCCAAAGCCAAAAATACAGACTAAGCAAAAAACCTACAGCATGCACATGCAAACTTAAAATAAAAAATCATTTAAACTAAAAATTAATAAAGAAAAAGATACATTTTATATTTACCTAAGAATAAGACATATATTTCTGCTTTACCCTATTTCTTTTGTTTTATTTCCTTTTTTTTTTCTTTTCTATGAACGCTATCTTTACTTTATTTTTATATCTGTTACGAGAGCAGTTAAAGAAATCTATATTTAAAACATTATCATTGTAGTAATTGCACATACGATGTATCGGAGCTCTTTTTCCATTCTGAGTTCTAGTTCTTCTGAGATGAAAGAGATATTTGGGTCTATTACTACGATGACGGAGACTGGGTAGTTGGAAGTTAATCTGACTTAAGAGGTCTGCACATTTATATTCTCCAACACATACGTATGAGTATTTTTGTAGAACATGGTGACCAGGATCTAATGACGGGACTGGGAGGTGGATACGAGATCTCTTCAACGGATAACAGCAGACCCTTCGAGTTTGGGCTTATTTTATTGGTCTTTATTAGCACTTTGGTAAAACATGGTGACCAGGGTCTGATGATGGGACTGGAAGGTAGGTACGGGATTTCCTCAACGGACAATAGCAGACACTTCGAGTTTGGACTTATTCGATTGGTATTTATTAGCACTTTGGTAAAACATGGTGACCAGAATCTGATGATGAGATTGGAGGGTGAGTACGGGATCTCCTCAACGGACAATAGCAGACCCTTCGACTTTAGGCTTATTTAGTTGGTATTCATTAGCACTTTGGTAAAACATGGTCTGATGATGGGACTGGAAGGTGGGTACGGGATCTCCTCAACGGACAACAGCAGACCCTTCGAGTTTGGGCTTATTCGATTGGTCTTCATTAGCACGTTGGTAAAACATGGTGACCAAGGTCTATTGATGGAACTGGAAGGTGGGTATGGGTTCTCCTCAACGGACAACAGCAGACCCTTCAAGTTTAGGCTTATTTGATTGGTATTTATCAGCACTTTGGTAAAACATCGTGACCAGGATCTGCTGATGGGACTGGAAGGTAGGTACGGGATCTCCTCAACGGACAACAGCGGACCCTTTAAGTTTGGGCTTATTTGATTGGTATTTATTATCACTTAGGTAAAACATGGTGACCGTTGCATATTGTCGTTCAAAAATCATATTCTTTTGTTTTCCTTATTTCCACGAAAATATCTTCGACGCGGGCGGAGCCGCGGGCAAAAGCTAGTGTAAAATAAAGTCAACTACAAATGAAAAAGTTACTAATCATTCCTAAAGCTACAATAAACGAATACGTGAACTTACACAAAAAACATAACCCATATATATATATATAAAAATTGACATACATAATTAAGTACATACACTTACACTTAAATAATAAATTACGGATAATCTTATATGGAGTGCATATGAACAATAGTGGACAAGTTAAAAGTGAAGCTCACTAAAGTAATGAGCTTTGAGTTTAATTTTAAAGGTGTACAAAGTACGACAGATTTGAACGGATTCAGGTAGACGATTCCATAATCGAGCAGCATGCACAGTAAAAAAGTCGGAGTAAAAACCGGTTTTATGTGTGCGATCAGAAAAGGAAATGAAACGTTCCCGAAGATAATTGGGTGCAGAAGCATTGATAAGAACAGTGAAGAGAAGAGAAAGGATATGAGTATTTCTACGAAAACGAATAGGGAGCCATTTTAGCTGTGTGCGAAATTCAGAGACATGGTAAAATTTAGGAAGGCCGAAGATGAAGCGTTTACACAGGTTTCGTAGGCGCTAAAGCTTGTCAAGAAGCTTTTGAGTGAGATCAAGAAAGCAAGAGTAGGCATAATCGAGAATTGGAAGATGGAAGGATTGTGCTAACATGATTTTGGTCCAATTGGGCAAAAGGTTCTGCAAGCGTCGAAGTGAGTGGAATGTTCCAAACATCTTTCGCCTAAGAGATTCAATATGAGGGGCCCAAGATAGTGTTTTATCAAATATGACACCCAGATTCTTTACAGTTTCAGTGAAGGGAATAATGGTGTTATCAAAAATGATATTATTTGTAGCGCTAATGTTTACTTTGGCAAGCATTCTTGAACTCCCGATGTCTATAGCTTGTGACATTCCAGGATTAACAAGGAGCCCAAAAGCCCTAGCCCACTCTGATATTTCTTGTAGATCCTTGTTTATGGTGCGAATGGCATCATTAAGTGATTCCACAGGCGTGCCAGTATACAATTGCAAGTCGTCAGCATAGAAGTAGTAGAGAGAAGTTAGTTGCTTGGAGAGAATGTTGATAAAAATCGAAAATAGTATGGGAGATAAGACGCCACCTTGCGGAACGCCAGCTTGTAGAGGGTACCAGTTGGAACTGGTATCACTGACTCTAACGCACTGTTGGCGACCGCGAAGATAAGATTCAAACCAGGAAATAACAGCTGGAGAAATGTTTAGAGTGCGTAGTGCCCCAAGGAGAAGATCAAAGTCAACTGAATTGAATGCATTGCGGAAGTCAAGCAATGTGAGAACTGTGAGATTTTGATTTTCCATATTAAAACAAATATCGTCAGTGACTTTGACAAGGCAGTTTCTATACTGTGACCTGAACGAAAAGCAGACTGAAGTGGATTTAAAAGATTGTTGCGAGAAAGAAACTCAGAAAACTGACGATGGACAAGTTTTTCAAGGACTTTGGATAGGAAAGGGAGTATAGAAATGGGTCTAAAGTTTTGAAATCCGTTGGATTGCTGATTTTAGGAAGGAGGTTAACGTAAGCTTGTTTCCAAGATCATGGAAAAGTGCTGCTCGCCAAGGAGTCATTTAAAAGTTGTGTGAGAGATGGTAGCAACACGTCAAGGATAGGAATAAGCATTTCTAGACTTATGCCATCGCAACCAACCGATTTCGAGGAAATTGAAAGGATACACTTCTTAACATCTTCAGCTGTGACTGAACTAAAAGAGAAAGGCTCATGCTCAAGGGTAGGCAAGTTGTTTAGATAAGAAAGGGAAGTAGTTTTAGTGGACAAATCTACCGAAGTTGGCGGAACAATGAAATGGCTATTAAGACCATTAAGATCTAAAAAATTTCGAGAAGTGTCAGAAGACTTGCCAACACCAAGAGTCTTAAGAAATTTCCAAATATTTAGAGTTGTTACATTTGTCTATAGTTGAGTGTATGTGGCGCTTTTGAGCATCTCTACACACCCCGTTGCATCTATTTCTGTACTCTTTGAAGAGTCTTAAGTTTTCATCACATGGATTTTTCTGATATTACATACTGGCGTGATCTCGTAATGTCTGAAGCCTTTTAATTTTCGGAGTAAGCCACGGAGCAGGTGGATGTTTTACCGTAACTGGCATAAGCGGAGCATGGGTGTCATATAGTTGAACTAACATTCTATTGAACTCCTCAACTTTATCACTAGGATCACTAATATGATTAAGTAAAGCCCAGTTGACATTACAGGCATCTCTTAACAGAGACTCCCTGTCCATCACACCAAAATTACGAAGCAGAAGAGAACGCTTTACATGCATGGGGGGCCGGACCTTATACGAGAGATAGACTAAATGATGGTAGGAAAAGCCAGCTGCATTTAACTGATCATGTGATTCCACACGATCAGTAGACGACGTTATAATTAAATCGAGGAGAGAAGGTGTGCAGTGGGGTAGCGTAGCACGAAGCGGCTAAATGTTGAAGTTTAGGGAATTGATAAGGGACTGCAGCTTAAATGTACGGCTATGCTGCTTTAAAAGACAAGTGTTAAAATCCCCCAGTAAGACAGTGTGTTCTATAAAGGACAGAGCCCTTCTAAAAGGGTTTCTTTGGGAGAAGTAATCAATGCGAAGAGAAGGACTATAAAAACGCCAAAAAGAATTTTTCAATGTTTAAGGGTAATTTCAATGAAAAGGTGTTCAGCTGACTTTGAGTACTCTGCTGGGCTTTTTGTAACGACATTGTGCGGTGTATGGCTTCGTAGATAAATAGCTACACCGCCACCCCCCGCACCAATACGATCGTTACGAACTAGTAAAAAGCCAGGAAGAGAAACAAGTGTGGAAGAGAGAGAGGATTTGAGAAAAGATTCAGATACTAGCACAGCATGAATGTTTGGGTTGTTATCAAAAGATGACAGAAGAGTAATGGGCATGAAGACTTTGCGCATTGATATGGACGACATTTATGGAGAGACGTAGCTACCGTATCCGTGTCACTTAAGAATTTACCTGAACTGTTTGATCATGAAAAGTACTCATCGTCAGAATTATCAATAAAAATAAATATAATACATAAAAAATACTAAATAGGTACTCAATAAGATAAACAAAACTATTTTAAAACCTACGATAACACTATTATTTCACCCGCTTGCTGTACAGAACACCAAAATTACAAAAATACAACTCAGGTAGCAATTTAGCAAAATCAATGGAAGTAAAACACTTCTACAACTTCTAAAGTTATGTTATGTCTAAAGTAAGTGATTGTGTAAAGTTGTACAATATTAAATGAAGAGCTAATAAAAAGGTGATGAAACTTACCCTTTGACATTTTTTTGCATGTGCTTGACATAGCGTTGCCGGTACGGGTATTTTTACCCGATTTCGGGTAATTTAGGCACTAAGTGGGTATCTTGTGGGTAATCATGACTGCCGGGTAATTTCGGGTAATTTTGCTACAAACACAAAAATATTTTTTCTCCTATTAAAACGTATTTACTCAGTTGATGCCCAAAACGAAATAATTTTGAGGCACATCATGCGTGAATGTGCAAAACGGAATGAATATTATCCTTATCTTTGTTTGAGGGTGTGTGTGTGTGTGTGTGTTGAGTCCAATGAGGCAAAATGTGCAAAAGAGATGCCCATATACAGACTCTCATTAAATAGGGCAAGTAAGAAGATTTTTTTCAACATCACATCAAAGCAGCGTTGCCGGTGCGGTTATGTTTATTCGATTTCAGGCAATTTTGGCCATAAGCGGGTTTGTTGCAGGTAACATAGAAAAGCAGGTCCATAAAAAACCAAGAAATATTTTTTTTATTAAATCGTCTTGACACAGCTACAGCGCATAATTGAACACATCCTATATTTCTCTACAATTTGTGTGTGTGTGAGAATCATGATCTAATCTGCACTAAAAAGACTTGCAAAAGAGATGCCATCAAAAACAAGACTTGTAACAAAAACCAAGTCTCGCAAATTAAGTTCTTCTACCGTTAAAAGTTGTGAGTATATGTATGTTTTAAATAAATAGATTGACTTGGCCATCGCATGAAAACACAATGTATCTCACAACTAATACATATTACATTAAAGTAGATTATTTAGTGCGATTGCCAAGTCAATCTATTTATTTAAAACATAAAATATTTTAAATATTGATATGGTCATTATAAGATGTTGTTAGGTTAGCTAATTATGTAATAACTTAAGACAGGAGGTCCTTTAATTAAGTAGGGACTGAATAAATTAACTGACTTGGATTTACATGGATCTTACAACTTTTTACGGTAGAAGAACTAAGTTGCGAGACTTGTTTTTTTTTACAAGTTTTGTATGGCATCTCATTTCTTTTTGTAGATAGTTCTACTTTTTTTCCTTTCCGGTACCTTTTACTTACAACTGGAAATGTAACTTTGTAATTCTATATATTCATATTGGAATATATTAAAATATATTATAATAAATGATTATAATATATTTGGAAATATATTCGTTGGCGTATCCAGAGCACTGGACCGAAATTGCAAAATATTTTAGTTTTTCCTTTATTGATACACTAAACACTAACTGTATTCCAAATTTGAAGCTTCTATGTCTGCTACGAGTGCCTTAGAGTTTTGATGATCGGTCAGTCAGTCAGTGAGTGAGTGAGTGAGTGACAAAATTGAGAAACTTTGACTAGTTATAATTCTTAAACTACTGGTTAAAATTGAATTAAATTTGAAATATACCGTGTTTATACAATGCCTGTTTGGTTACTAAAAATTCAGGTCTCTACTTTTATCCACAACGAAGTTAAATGGGGGTTGAAAATGGCCTGAACTCTTTCGAGGAAAGGGTGGTACGGCCTTGCCGCTTTTTAGCTCGACTTGGCGGGAGCACTGCCGTGCCCCCAGATGCCCACACAGATCAGTAGTAGAAAGCACGATTATTTTGTTGTTTGTTCCGTTTTGTTTTTGGCTTGCTCTGAAAGTTATAAAACTATAAAACGTGAAAATTTTAAAATCAACTTAATTAAAAGTTCATTGTTGATAAATTATTATTTTTATTTGTCCATTTTCACCAAAATGGTCTGAATGTGAATGTAGAAAATTCTTTGATAATTAGTTTATTTGGTCACAACGACTAATATTAAACTCTCCTTAAAATATCTTTAATGGTTATTTTTTTTTCACCTTATCAATTAAAAACACTTTTAAAACAAACACATTCCTGTTAATTTTTAAAGAGGTATGGGAAATGTTAAAATAAAAACAAGGTATACCTACTCATAACATTTTATTTCTTCTCTTGAAAAAAGTACGTTAACAAAACGGGTAATTCAGGTAATTTCTGATTCGGTTTCGGACTTTTTCTTGTTTGACTACCGGCAGCACTGGTTTGACAATTTTACGATAGAAAAGATTTCAGTGTTAATTTGTTGTATCTAACTTCCTAAAAAGGTGAACACAAAAAGACTCCATATTGATAGTAGATAACTTCATTTTTTCGATTTCACCTTGCTATGATCCCGTCGGGAACGATGGTTGGGTCCAATTGCAGGAGGCATCTTAGCCTTTTCAGCTTCCTCGGACGGCGGCAAACTCTTCACCAAATCAACAAGCTGCGCCAATGTCTCCACCTTATGCCGTTTCCCACCAAGAGCAACGATTATACTCCCATCTTGTGACCAACATTGCCCAATGTCGAACCGCTTGCGTGCCTCAAACAGGATGCGGTGTCTCGGACGAGTCAGAAACTCTGATAGATGAAACTTCAAAGGGGCATGCTGTTTCATCACGACAACGCACTCGCGCACAGCTCCGCGGCTGCGATAGCTGCCGTTCAGCAAGCTGGCTTTGAATTGGTTGACCACTCCAAAGAATACTTGAGGGGAAACAGGTACGAAGACAATAACAAGGTGATGGATGCTGTGGAGAGCTTTTTGCAGGACCAAGACAAAACTTTTTTTTTAAAGGGATTAAAGCCTTGGAAAACCCCTGGACTCGGTGTGTAGAGAGACTCGGAGTCTGAGACTATGCAGAAAAATAAATTATTATGTTATCAATAGTCGTTTAATTCTATCTCATTCTTACTTCTTTTTGGTCCCCCATTAGTTTTTTTACGTTTTTATTCTAAGATGTATATGGGTGAAATTCAGTCAACCGCCTAAATTTATACGGGAGAGTCGGTTTGTGATCAGAAGAGTTTCCAGTATGAATTTAGGCGGTTGACTCAATTTCACCTGTATATAAGGTGACTTTTATTTATTCAGCCAAACTCTTATTGCAGATTTGGTAAGTGATTAGTAACACGGATCTATAACACTTTTTGCTTATTTCACAAAATGAAATCTTGACTCGGGGCTGGGCTTGCGTTTGTAAGGAACACAAAAAGAATCATTTACGAATTTCACAAAAAGGGTCATCGAATTTCGTAACTGAGCACTTACCGAGTCTTCAGTAAGAATTTGGCTGCATAAATTAAATTCACCTAATATTAATAAATCTATCGAAATTTATAAAAATTTTAATAAATTTAATTGTACCATTTTTACGAAAGAAATTGTGATATAAATTTAAACATGATGGACTATGAAATAAATTCAGGAATTATTATGATAATACGTCCCACAAAATTATCCACACAAATAACCTAATTTAAGTAGATGTTTTACAGCGAAAGGTATAAAACACCTAAATCTGCATCTCTGGCTCAGGTCTTCGGTTTTGGACCGTATTTTTTGTTCGAAGTACGCTGAACAGTGGGCTGAAATCGAATTTTTGTGGTATAAGGGATTCATAATAAACCACTTGACTTTTTAGATTGTTAATTGATCCTATCGTATTCTACTAATTACGGCGATGATTTATTTCTTATGATTTTTCTTTCTAATACTTATTTCTTAGCCAATAAACGACTTAGTTTATTTTTTTGTATGAAGAAAAACACATTTCGTCAAAATTTAAAATTCAAAATTTATTTCATTAAAAAATTATTTGTATGAATAACGATTGTGCTTCATAACTGAGTGAATAAGGCCTACTGGGGATACCACAATAAAAACGCGCATAGTATTCAACCTCTTATGTGGTGTAGAATTGAGTATATAATCAATTTTATAGAAATCTCCAAAAATATTTAAGACAAACTTATGGTACCGAACAAAATGTACGGACTCAACTACACTATTAAGTTGGTCAGTAAATTGGCACGGTTGCGAGCATTTGCGAGGCCACCAAGGAAAGTATGGTGATAGCTAAACGTACAGACTATCAGAATCCTCAATCCATATTTTAAGACTTTTTGAGACTTTTGAATAAACTGACCAAATGTGTTTTTCTCCATACAAAAAAATAAACAAAGTCGTTTATTGGCTAAGATGTAAGTATTAGAAAGAAAACTCATGAGAAATAAATCATCGGCGTAATTAGTAACATACGATAGGATCAACAAACAATCTAAAACGTCAAGTTGTTTTTTATGAATCCCTATTTCCATGAAAATTCGATTTCAGCTCACTGTGCGCCGCACTCCCTCTAGCTTTGATCAAATCGCTTAAACAATACGTACCTATGCAACGCGCAAAACGGTACGCAATCATAATGTTAAAGAAAAAACAAACATCGGTGTGAATTGGCTGTATCACGGCTGTATGGTCGAAAGACTTTTGCCTGCCTTTGAGGACAAAGACAAAAAAAAAAACAAACAGCAAATTTAAAATCACAAGAGTTGCTGAAGTTGCAAAATAAAATTTTCGGCTGGAAGCATGCTCAGTGCTGGAAGCTCTACCATGGACCCGGTGAGGGAAAAAGCCATTCAAGATTACAGAGAAAAGCTAAAGGAACACAGAAAAATGCAATCAAGGCTCAAAGAGAGTAAGTAAATCGCTACGCAATGCCCCGATTTTACCGAATCATTGCCTTATTCTTGTTTGAATTATGATTTTCTTTGATTTATAACAACATTTTAACTTGAAAACTTCCAGCGAGTCTATTCACTTAAAACCAGATATTGGCGGAACTAATGTGCGGAGACACATTATAGGAAGCCAGATAAAACGGCATTGATTGATTGATTTATGTGTATTTGAAATACTGATTGTACCCATGTAACTAATTCTATTGTTGCAATTGACCACATATGTTATTAATTGCTGAAATTATTACTACCCAGTTGAAATATGAGGGTAACTTAGGAAAAGAATATCTGCTTGGGTATAACATTGGGGGTAGTTCTGCTTTCGCGTTTGTAGGTGAACAGACGTCTTAGTGGAGTTTCGCGAAATTTTCGGCCACTTCCCATCAAATCTTTTCTTCTTGAGCTATACTTGTAGTTATATGTGTTGGTGGTGGCAAATTTTGTATTTTTTGTAATTATTACTTGTTTTTGCATTACAATTATTATTTTTAAAAGAAAACACTTTTGAGTTTACCATTTCGTAATGGATACCTCCGGTCCTCATGAACCAGACCCTCCGTATGTCTCCTGATACATATGTTCTCCCAACTTACTCCTGGAGTAGAGTCGGACAAAAGTAGAAAACGACCTGCACGTGGTTCTGAGAATTAGTTGCCTAAATGTTCAGTCACTAACCCTGCAATGGCGTCTATACAGACTACATTCGTTCACCCTTGCTTTTGGGGCGACAAACTATATGATGCTAAAGTCTTGGGCCCATTTATAGTGCATGTATCTCTTTGAGGATCAATAAGTTCACAAATATCAAAATGGATGGCATAAAAAGTGTGGGTCATAATACAATCTCCGTTGAGTGTAAATCTGGGCAGGATGCTAATAATTTTTTAGATGATCCCTCACTGAAATCTCACAAATATATTGCTCATATCCCTTCATACAACATTACCCGAACGTTCCTTGTGAAAAATGTTCCCTTTCATGCATGCGTTTGTGGAGTCAGTCGAGCTCCCTGAGGCCTGTGGTCTTATTTTAAAGGCTAGACGTCTCAATAGAAAAGTTTTAACAGATGGTACACCTTTCTGTATCCCCACTCAATCTCATTGAGAAATTATTTCCAAGGGTCCGTCAGGTCAATCTAATAGTTGATTAACACTAGATGTGTTTCCTCAAAAAAATCTTATCTGTTGTATTTAATCAACAAACACAGCCCTATTGTCATTGCCGTCTCGGAGACCTGATTGGCTCCGGGTTCCCGTTTCAGGATCCCGGGCTATTCTTGTCTTCGGGATGACAGAGACAACAGATATGCGGGTTCTGCAATCTTTGTCAGGCGTCACAAATTCTCCTTCCCCCTCACAGTCAAGAAATGAATAATATGTTAATCCTATCTGTTTATATTGCAGATCCAAAAACATTTCAGAGCTTTTCTTTATAATCTCATCTCTCCTTAACCCTATTATTTGTAAATATATTTGGCTATAATAAGCTTTTCATTTGTTTTCATATTTTAACAATAAAAAATTCTGTTGATTTTCGAAATATATTTCGATTTCGGCCCACTTTAGGGCTGGAATCAGTCAAATAAATTACAATTATTTAAAAATGACATATAGATATATACAACCTTATTGCCCGTTTTCACCAACGACGAACAAGGCGACACCTAATTAAGTAACTTCTAATTTAGGTCCATGCTTACGAGCGTCTCGTGGGAGTATTGCACCTTGGTTTTTATTTATGAACTTATTTCTTCATTGCATTATGTATCCTACTTCCTACTAATCCTACTAATACTATAAATGCGAAAGTTTGTGCGTGTGTGTGTGTGTATGTTTGTTACTCTTTCACGCTGAAACGGCTCAACGGATTTGGATGAAATTTAGAATGGATATAGCTTATACCCTAACTTAACACATAGGCTACTTTTTGAAAAATGCATGTTTCCTGTAAGATAGATCTATATCATTGAAAAATCAGGTGTCTAATTAGCGTGGTCCTAATCGTTTGTGATGAACTAAGACAATGCTTTGTTATTTCATACATCAGGTGTCTAATTGCTATTTTTTATCCCAGAAAAATGCATAGTTCCTGTAAGATAGATCTATATCAATAAAAATCAGGTGTCTAATTAGCGTGGTCCAATCGTTTGTGATGAACTAAGACAAGGCTTTGTTATTTCATACATCAGGTGTCTAATTAGCGCGGTTCTAAATCGTTTGTGGTGAAATAAGACAAGGCTATGTTATCTCATCACACTTCACACTAATATTATAAATGCGAAAATTTGTGTGTGTGTGTGTATGTTTGTTACTCTTTCACGCTGAAACGGCTGGACAGATTTGGATATAGCTTATACCTCAACACATACATTTCTTTTTATCCCGGAAAAAAGCATGTCGTTAAACCGAATAACACGCGGGCGGTGCCGTGGGCAAAAGCTAGTATATAATATTTTTATTCCTAGATTCCTCTATTTTATGCAGGTGTATATTTTATTTCCTGTATTATTATATATTTTTTTATATTCTAAAGAAATATTATATTGTTAAAATTAACTTTGACTTGTAGAAAGTATACTTTATGTATCTATTTTGCAAAAATAAATATTTTGATTTTGGCTGTTTTTTTTTAATAACGTCGCTCATGCATGCGGCATGATCGATCGCTCGTTGTGCATCTCAGATCAGAAAAATGCATTCCCTCCAAAGTTATTTCCACCAAATAGTCCTATGGATTAGGGCAGTTTGTAATTCAAATTCAAAAAGTATATTTGTAAAATAGATACGTATAGTATACTTTTTACAAATCGGAATTTAATCTTTATAAAACAATAGAATATAATAAAACAAGTAATGATAAAAATACGTGAAATACATTAAAAAAATATATATATATTTAGGTTGGGATACTTAAAAGTAATAAATTATACACCTGTTTAAAATATAGCAATATAGGAATAAATAAAAAAAAAAATTTATACACGCCTATTTCAACGAACAAATAAGTTGATAAATAAACTAAACTAACCATAAATAAAAATAATGCCTAACCATCCGCACCATTCGATTAGTATTGCTAAGAAGAAAGGCAAGAAACTTAGCAAACATTAATTTTTTCATTAGTATCATAATCTTACAATTACATTTTACATTACAATACAATTTTCTTATACCTACTTAAGTAAAGGCAAATATAAGATTATAGGAATTAAGTCACGAGAAAAAAAAATTGATCTTAGTCAACCTGTCTTAGGCTGAGATTCAGAGTGGATTTTGAGTCCGAACTCAATCTTACAAACTTCAAAAAGCGACGTGATCTCATACTAGAGTGACGTTTGTAAGACTGAGTTCCTCTTGAGTTCGGACTCAAAATGCACTCTGAATCTCAGCCTTACATTGTCTATTACCTTTTACAGCAAAGTCAGTTTACATATTAATTAACTATAAATGGCTTAAGACTAGCCTTTAGAGGAATCAAACATTATTAAAATTTGCTAATTATGACTTACAATTTTGATAAAGATTATTATTATTTATTACACCATGCTTCATTATCGTCCAGATAATCATTGATTTTGTAATAAGCTTTTTTAAGTAGTCCCTGCTTAATGTATAGTCAAACCTTATTTTCAGGCAAACTAAGGACCTCCTTTGGAAGTTTATTGTAAAACCTTATACCATGTAGGTATGTCCTACAAAAGAGGTACCTTGGCAAGTCTGAATTTTGGAAAGGCTGGTTTATGTTTGTTTCTGGTTTCAACAGAGTGGTGCACACCAAGCCTCGGGAGAATATCAATATTTTTGTTATTGTTCTGAGGGCAGTTTCGAATATTTTATTGATTGATTTGACATACTTCTTTCGTTAAAAGAACGGCACGTTTTTAGGTGGGGTATTCCATCGTCACGGGTGGGACAATTGCTCCATTAATTTTCTTTATCTTTTTTGTAATTTTTATTAAAATAAGCTAATGCGACATCTATTTTGTCAAAAAATCTACAATTCTCTCTTTAATTCATCCCACGCGAACATGAATAAACACCTTCTTCAGTTTGTTCTAAAATAAAACTGAATAATATTTCTGTCACGGGTTGGACAAATAATAGAAGCTCGTGTTCATAAGGAAATGTTAAGTGAAAACTCTGTGAATTCATTTATTATTTTTTATTAAATCAGGTGTTTTTATCCTCACATAATCCTTAGTTATAATAACGAAAACAAATACGCTGGGAATATTATCGCTTTTTAATTAAAAAATCTGAATTGTTCATGTCACGGGTGAGACTTGTACAATTTTTTTGGTAAAACGTATCTTTTTGAATCACCTTAGTACAAAATAAGACAATAAAAAACTACAAAAATTAGAGGAAAGCTTAGTTATTGCATCACAAGAAATTTTATCTAGCAATTCACCACCAGTTGTTTGGAAGTCTGAAATGCTATACTTTCAACCGGGTTATTGAAATTGTTTCATGAAACGGACATTGTGAGGCAATTGGCTAGTGAACAAGACATACGGGTTGAAGCGAAGCTTACAAAACTTTGAAATTTTCAGGTTAAATTGAGGATAACCATCAGTAAAGGGAGATTAAGCTTCTCTTACAGTCATATTCATGAAACTCTTTTGACAGAAAGTTTTTTCTTCTGTTTTCCTATTTTTAACATACTTGACATCCTTAATGCTTGGGACCTGACGACTGATGACACCAAGTTGATGAAATTATTTTACTTTTTCCTTATCCTCTTGAGATAAGGCATGTTTCACAGCTCTTGTTTTGTCAGGCTCGCTGAATTAAAATCCTGAATAAATTCGCTGGAATTGAAGCATTTTCAAATTACAAGAAAGCTTTTATCCACTAATTTCTTGCTTGGGCTAGTAGGTAGTGTACTTTTTACTTTGCTTACTGCTTTTCCTAGGGTCTAGGTATGGCCCTAAATATGAAGATGACTGTTCATGTTCATGCAGTGACACAAGTAGAAGTTTTTTCTTTCCCTATATTTTCTCTTTTGGTCAGCTTCTCTACGTCTGTTATCACTTAACAGTCATTTAGATAGTTTATCTTTTTCCTTCTTTATTTCACGTCTTTTCTTATCTCACTCAAGTTCGCGCTGTAGGTTTTTCCCAAAATGTTACGGTTAGTCCTTAAATTTTTGTCTTAGTTTCTGCATTCGTTCTGCAGATGACGTCTTACCCATTTTTCTAAAAATGAGTATGTCTGTTGAGATTTATGGTTCTGCAATTAGGCTAACACAAAGGCTTGAGTCGTACTTCTGGTCGTCGAGATCAATTATGTAAGAATCGAAGTCTCATTGATAGATGCATTGTAAGGGTCATGAACACACTAATTCATCATTCGATAATTACATCATTGATCTCGATACATAGATATCTTAAATAGCATAATAGATCAGTGTCTTGGTACGGCTCAAGCCTTAGTAGGCCTTTGTGAATGCGGGCCTTGGTTATACGTCAAGTTTTGCTTGCAATTTAATTTTTTTACCTTGTGATATGCAGATTCGAAGTAATTGTTCCCTCCGCGACATGTGTCCCATCCGTGACAGTCACGGGTGGGACAAGATTTAAGCTCTAAAAACTCTTCGATAAACCTTAAGAATAGAAAAATAAAATCGAAGATGTCAGTATCTTAAAATTCTACCAATATTTAACGAGTTTCAGACATAACCTAAGGGTCAGTAACAAAGCATTAGATCTCTTACCTATTATTGTCACGGGTGAGACATGGAAAACCACGTTTAGTTTATACTATAAAATAATTTAAATGCTTACCTTTCTTAACATTCAGTAATACTTTTTGAAAAGCAGACAATTCGCACTATTTATTTGACACATCAAACACATTTTGTTTTAAACACAAACGATTTTGCACTGCTGTCAACATTTAAAAAACAAAGTTGCATTTATGCTGGTTCTTACCGGGAAAGTTTGTAATGGATTTAAAAGACAAATAAATATATTATCTACTTTTTTTTCGGTCTCACGTTAATTCAGGTTGTTGACTTATGATTAAGCTAAAAATAATAAGTTAATTATAATTTTTTAATTAAATATCAATGTTCACTTTGTCATGGAATACCCCAGGTGTCTTTTTATTTTATTTAAGAATGCCGTAAACGAAATAGAAAGCCTTTAAGTAGGTATAAGTATTCATACTAGATTGCGGTCGTTGATTGAAAAATTAGGTGTGCAATTATTGCACACTAAATTATAGTACCTACATAATAAATAAGTTAACATTTTATCATTGCGGTACCACTGATCATAATATATTAAGATGTCTATGAGCGGTACCTACATATCGCACCTTTAGAATGAAAGTGACATAACCCAAAATTACACTTTTTTGGGAATCGTAAAAAGAAAGTTTGAAATTGAGACACCTTCGTATTATTGCCTTATGTTTTGCCTTAATTTCGTACGATAGTACCAAAGTTTATGTGCAAAATGTAAGGCAAAGTTTAAGCTATGCAACTGTTAAAGAAAATATAAAATAATTCAAGGCAAACAAGAAAAAATACATATTTAAAAAAATTGGGTCACTTTCGCACCGATAAATTTTTTATTGATCAGTTGGTTTGTGAAATGAGTCTTTCATTTTCATTACATGAAGTATGTTTTTGACGTTTTCAGAATTTAATCTATTTTGTTCTTAATAAAGTGAAATTATGGTTCACAAATATAAATTAAACAAAGTAGATTATAGAATATAATGTTTATTTAAGATTCAAAAGTTATTAATTTCGCTTCCTGAAACATTATCTGGGTGTCACATATTATAAAGCAGAAAATTTGAAACAAATATTGACATCAGCTTGAAACCGAAAGCTTTTTATTATGAGAATTCTACGAAGTTTAACTTTCTAAATAAACTCCAATAATAAATCAATATCAAAACAAATATAAATAATCAACGTCAGCAACAACACCTGAATTCAGAAGTTATAATTTGTGAAGAAGTACCTTGTTAATGTTGCTAGAACTTATATATTTTTTCATTATGTTCATTATATTATAATTATAAATAATAAACGAGCAACTTTGGTCACATACATCTTTGTACTATAATATAACAATCAGTAAAATAAAATTCAAACAATAAGAAGTCAGTATTAATCAAATAAGGGACCTTTTTTCTATATAGCAACGTAACAAAACTAAATACCTTGTAACAATCAGTAATCTTAACCATCTAAAATAACTTTTTAAATTACTTTAAATTACTTTTTTAATTACTTAAATTACTTCTTTGAATTACTTAGGAATAAAATTACTACGTAGTTGTACAGATAGGCACCATTTTCTCATTGAGTTTAATTGAGATTCTCTTTTACAAGGCATCTAATATTAAAAACCTTTGGAGACAAAACATAATCAACGTAAGTAACAAAATTTTACATTTAGAATGTTTTACTTTGTAGAAAGGTACCATGTCAATATTTGTGAAACATACGAGTATAACAAGACCTTATTTATTTTTTAAATTAAACAGGCATCTTTCGTAACAGATATCTTTATACTATTAAACAACAGGAAAATGCAATATTGTAGGCGGTATAATTGTCATAATCAGTCAAGTTTAGGAATAACTTTGTTTCCTATTTAGAAACATAACAATATCTAATCTGTGTAGAAACTGGGTATTAAATTCTTGCGCAGTAATTCGGCCAAGCCTTTCTTTTTATTTTCACTGAGTTTTATCTTTTGAGTGAACGCTTTATGTATTGAGATCTCTTCGAAACTAGGCATTCTTTTTCTTTTGTTTCTCATGTTAACGCGCATAAAGTCTTCCTGGGAATAAGAAATTTTAAAGAAAAACGAAAATGGCTCGACTTTCAAGAACTTTAATATCATTCCAGGACACTGTTTTTCGTTCGTCATCTTCGTTGATTTGGCTGGTGATTCCTGAAGGTAAACAAACCAGAAAACACAAGCTCAGTAAAAGCAAGCTCAATATAAAACAATTGTAGTAGAACTCACATAACTACACAAGTTAAGTTTGATTAATGTTATTTATCTAACCATTTATTTTTGATAAATCTTTTCAAAATTGCTGTTCCCAGTATCCCTAATGCCCTTATCTGGGAAATTTTCAAAGATTGATGAATTTGGAGGCAAGTTTTCCTTCATTTCTTTGGCTGGTGATTTCTGAAGTTAAACAAACAACAAAAATATTACAATTCTGGAATTGATTAATAAGTATAAGCATAAAAATTCAAATAATGTTCAATAATCATCAAATATGTTCCGATTGTGAACTGTGAAATGCAAGTTACAGTCCACACTCGGTGCACCTGCGTTTCACCTACGATTATTACTTCCCAACGTAGTGGGTGGTGATGGTGAGCCTTATTGCCGTACTTCGGGCACAAATTTTAAAATAGATAAAATTTTAAATATTTGCAATTTAAAAAATAACACTCTTTATTACCTTCGACTCTTCTTTATCTCGTTCGACTCTTTTCAAAGCTCTATAATAATATCCTTTCTTATTCTCATTGCTTAAGTCTTAAACTGACGTTTATTATGAAAATGGTACGCTAAAAGAATAATGAAAAGTCAGATATACAAATTGTACCCTCATTATAGAGCTATCAAAAATAAAGTATAGACTTTTTAATTAGTAAGACATGAGCAATAGCTCATTGTTCAGTAAAAAAAATGACTAACTTTTTAACAGGTCACAAAGAAATTATAATTTTTATAAATAAAACGGCATAAACAAAGTTATGCCACAAAGATTACCAGTCACGCCGGAACAAAACTATTACAATATCAAATCGGTCATTTTAGTACTAACACAATGAACATCAAACTTACCTTTAATTCGGAAACAAAATGGCTCAATTGGCGATCGGTCACTTTCTGTCTGTTTGCGTGACGTCCTTCCCACTGCACTGTGGACTCAACACTGAAGGGGGCAACCCCGCACCAACGGGGACCCTTAAATTCTCGGATGTGAAAGAGACCAACATTAACAGTCTTGTCTCTTTCCCGTTTAAATGTGGCACTTTTTGATTACAGAATGATGAATTATGTTGTACTAAGTCATTTAACGACTAAAACCCATTTTCCCCAAAAATTTGGATTGGGTCACTTTCATTCTAAAGGTGCGTATAGAAAATTAAATAGGGTAAAAGGGTCAACTTTTTAAAAACCTTTTAAGTTGGTACTATGCGTATACTATGGTATCTATATTCCTTCATAAATACTGAGCTCGTGGACAGATTTGGATGCCCTTTTCTTTATTGTTATCGTAGGTAGGTACTCCGGTTTATGCAGCCATGTTTCCCTACATAGTGGGAAGGCAAATGAACTTAGCTCATACAGCCATATCAGAGGTGTTTTATTTTTTTTAATTTATTGAAAATAGTTGCCAGTTTTATCTTGTGTACCTAGATAGACATGACAGTTTCAGTTTGATGCGTTCATAGGCTGCGTTCAGTTTGATTTGATTGATACAATGAAATGAAAGCTGTTTAGATGACATTTTGAGTAGTTAGTAACTTTAAAAATTGAAAATTCTGATGAAACTTAACCAACCAATCTTTTGATATAATAAATAAAAAAATAAAATATATCGTCACGACATGAATCCCCGGGGGGGTGTAAGAGGAGTTCCGGGTGTAAACTGTGAAATGCAAGTCACAGTCCACACCCGGTACACCCGCGTTTCACCGACGATTATTACGTCCCAACGTAATGGGTGTTGGGCCCTATCGCCGTTCTTCGGACACAAATACACGCTTTTTAGGGCATGCAGGTTTCCTCACGATTTTTTCTTTCACCGTTCAGCAAGTAGTAAGTATTAAATACTGAAGAGAAGAGGATGAGAAGAAGAGAGAGGGCCGAAAAGCCGCACTGTACTGGATCGAGACGCTTAGCCTAAAGTTTTTTTTTTAAATGGCAAATACGGTCTTTGCAAAAAGGCCAGTCTTGCCAGCGTCAAGTGATTAAAAAAAAAGGTTACGGAGAAGGACGAAAGGAGGAATTATTACCTCTCTAAAATAAAAATAATATTTAAATATATATAGTTAGATAGTGCTATTTAAGGATAACGGTAAATATGAAGTGAAAAGATAAACATACGTAAGTATATATTGTTATTAAATAAAAATAATTAAGTACATGCTAGATATAAAAATAAGATCGTGATAGCTTAAATTGAAATATTATTTTTAATTAAAAATGAAGTTATCGATTTAATGGCATCTTTATCAGTCAGAGATAAAATAAAGGAGGGACTAGTTGGGAGAGTGACTTTATTGTGGATTAAAAGTTCTAATAACCGGGGAGAGTTATTTAAAGGGCAATTAAACAAAAGATGATCTATTGTCCCATCTTCAAGACCACATTCGCAAAGGGAGGTTTCTCAGTGACCTAAACGTAACCTCACTACGCGGATTACGCGGACTCCTGTTATTTAGATCTCACTGAGGAGCTTCTCAATAAACTCGAACGACTTCAAAATTTATGTATTCGCTTTATCTTTTCTCTTCGTAAATACGATCATGTTTCTCAGTTCCGTTCGCAGTTAAATTGGCTCCCCATTCGTCTTCGCAGAAATGCTCACATCCTTAATCTTCTCCATAGTGTCTTAAACAATAAATCTGCTCCTAGTTACCTCCGTGAACGTTTTACATTTATTACAGAGCGCGGGCGTGCAATGCGCTCGGGCAACAGTGAAAGGTTGGCTATTCCCGAAAACAGAACCGGATTTTATAGCGATTCTTTTTCTGTACACGCTGCAAGACTTTGGAATCGATTACCTGTGTCTATTCAGTCACTGAAAAATACGAATTCATTTAAAATAAAATTAAAACAATTTTTCTCAACAGAGTACCCATCATAGTAGAATTCGAATATCCAGTATTATGTATATTTATTGAATGTTTATTTATTTTATATAGTTATGAGTATATATGTGTATATTTTAATTTAAGTAGGTTCATGAATTTGTAAGTATATGTAAGTTTATGCCCTAGATAATGTATTTTCTTCTTAGTCTCCTTTTTTATAATTAGCATTTACACCTTCCATGTAATTTCTTTGTCTATCTCTCTGTATGCTTCCAAAGGTTGCCTGGAAGATATTGCTATTAGCAATAAGTGCCGCCTTTGTACACAATATTTGTTTGTTTCGTTAATCTGTCTCCCATATAATTTTTGTAAATGTGCAAAAAGTGTTATAAATAAAATAAATAAATAACCTCCATATTATGGAGGTGATTTTTTTACTAAATTTAGTTTTAGAGAACCAAGGCTTTAATTTAATTTAAGATTAGATGTTGAATAGGTGTTTGCCTTTAATAGTGCTGCTGGATTTCCAGGAAGTGCTCCATGATTTTGAAAGAAATTAAACTGGGAGAAGAATTAAGTCATGAGAAAATATTTTGATGTTATTTTTTTCACCATGTGTGGTGGCTGTTTTAGCTAAAGAATCAGCGATTTCATTACCTTTAATCCCAGAATGGCCTGGAACCCATGCAAGAATAATATCGAGATTGGAAAGTGAAGCCAATCTAAGTAGACATCTGATTTCAAGAGCGATAGGGCATATGGAATTTTTGTCAAAGGGGTTGGATTAACTCAGAATCAGAATCAGAATCGTTTATTTGCAAAATTACAAAGCCATACAAAGGTTCACATTGTATTAAGGCATGCAAAAAATAATAATTAGATATTCACTTAAAACTAACGATACAGTAGATGTAAATTGAATGACTTATCTTATTTAAAATACATTTGCAACTTAAATTTACATAATGACATTGATCAATTATAAAACAAGTAAATAAGAAATTATGTTACATTTAATACATAAATAATAGCATAAAGCAAGTCAAAATAATGAATAAAATTTCAAATAAAAAATTCATTTAAATTGTAGAATGGTCGTTCTAATAAAAAAGTCTTAATAAAAAATTATCACAGTTTTTAATATCCTTATTAAGTGCATTATATATCTTTGGTCCAGTATAATTAAAATTTCTGTGAAACACTCCATAGTTCGGAGTAGGCAAAGCAAGTCTCTTATCATTTCTTAGAAGATGTGTCTGAATGTCTCTAACAAGGTTGTATTTGTGTTTACTCTTGAAAATTTTGATCGATATCATATAAATGTACAGATTGATTATAGTAAGAATTTTATGTTTAATAAAAAGAGGCTTGCAGTGTTCCAGATAGTAAGCCTTTTCAATAATTCTTAGTGCTTTCTTTTGCAAAATTAATATATCTTGAATATGATTTGAATTGCCCCAAGCTTCTATACCATACCTAATAATGCTTTCAAAATATGAATAATACATTAGTTTAAGGGTTTCTTGACTCACAATATTTCTCATACACTTGAGGGAATAGCAAGCGCTGGCTAGTTTCCTTTTTAAACTTTCAATTTGATTGTGCCACTTTAACTGTTCGTCTAATTCAATACCAAGAAAACGTATACATTTGGATTTTTCAATGGGTAGATTTAGTTTGCAGTCTGTACTGTTAGTGTGGCGCCTAAAAACAATGTAATTACTCTTACTGCAATTCATAGATAAACCATTAGCTTTAAACCACTCGTTTAAGTGAATCCATGTGATTTTGGCTGTTTTTTGAAGGTTATCAAATGTATTATCAGTCAATATGATGCTTGTGTCATCTGCGTATAAATATGTTGTTCCTTGATTTATATTGACAGGCAAGTCATTTATAAATATAAGAAACAACAAAGGTCCCAGGACTGATCCCTGCGGAACGCCATATTTGATTTTTCTTTCATCAGAGTCTATTTTATCTCGATTTAACTGGTTGGTTAACTTCTAATTTAGGTCCATGCTTACCCTAAAGTTATACTTCACCAAACTATTTTTACTCAGTGATTCCTAACCTAAGAGTAGCCTAAGGTTTTGATACTTGTTTGGTTATGTTTGTCAAGTTGTCTGTTTGCGGTTTTTTTGATGTTTCACAGTACTACAACAATAAGCTTTCAAAAACGCGACTGTCACATGCATGTGTCAGTTTAGGGGCGCCTGAGTATTACGTACCCCCGAATCGGTGTCGTAACTGTAGGTGATTCCTAACGTCGTTAGTCATGACTTAAGAGTTAGTGAAACGTGTTTTCACTCTAGGCAACTCCTAAATACATGGGCATCTGATTTAGGCGTCTCCTATGGTTAGTGAAAACGGGCATTAGACTAATTAACCTGCGAATCTACGAGTATCTACCTAACCTACTTTTAAAATTAATTGTTAAATATAAATATATATATATATATATAACAAAAATGAAAATCAGGAATACAGAGCGGCTTGATTCTCAATGTGTTGCATTAAGCCTTTCTTCTAAGATATCTTCCGACAATAACTTCTAGGACAAGCACGATCACTGATATTCCAAATAAATATCGGGATGTTCTGTAACAAGAGCAGCGAGGCGAGGCGCTGTGAGCGTGGTGAGGAGAGGAGAGTTGGGGTTGTCTGTGGAGAGGTGTTAAATTACTCTGGGGAGAGATGTCGTTTTTGGTTATCTGTGGAAAGAAAAGTGTCTATGGTTTTCTTGATTTTATGCTGAACGGAAAATAAATATTGTAATTAATTGATTTCTCACATAAATCGTGTATTATTCCGCATTTACTTTACAGTTCCGTCCGGAAACCGCAAGATGGCTCCTCAACTAGTTAAGAAATTATTAAGCTATGGGTTTCACCACATTTATTCTTCAAGTTAATTCTAAGCATTTCTGGTGCGGGCCACAAAAACAAAAATGCTTTTTTCGGGGGGTTGTGGGGTGCAAAGGAGCCGGTCGCTCCTATTTTCGTATAAATTGAAGGTGTAGAATTCATTGCTGGTATTTATTTTAATAAGTTCAATTCAATTCAATTCAATTCAATATCTTTATTTGTTGAGACACAGGTAAATATAATATATTGGTGTTACATTTTATAAAAATAATCATTAAGTGCCGTGTGCTCTGCCGTTAGGCGTACAAATTCAATTTAGTTCCTTAACATACTAAATACAAAATAGTTTGTTAATAACATATGTAAATTAGAAAAATGAACAGTAAAAATTAAAATAAAAAAGTCACAATAAATCACTTAATAAAATAAAAAACTATATTAAAATGTCAATAAACGGATTCATGCAATATTATAAGATATTTAGAATGAAATGTCAGTACCTATCATTTAAAAAAGCAGCAATTGAGTTATAAGTTTTCTTGATTAAAAATTCTTGTAAGTTTATTATAAATTGTTGTTGACATGCCAAACACGCTAGACCTAAACAGTTCCGTATTGCGAGGAAGAGCTTTTACCTTATTGTGATGTCTGCCACAGTTTCATAATAATTTTTTGAATAAATCGTAAAAATGTAAAAAGTTTGCTAGTTTGAAATAAATATTAATTTCTAACCTTGAATCATTGTCTTTTTCCATTCATATATAGCAGATTTTCATAAAATACTCGCTAACACATTGTTAACACGTTGGCGAGGAATGCTCCCGGGCCCGGCCGGGTTGAGAAACATACCGGGTTGCAATCTCTACTCATCACCCACCTCCCACTTCTATTTTAGTATGCGGATATTTACTCCGCTAGTTTGAAAGTCACCAATTAAATGTTTGTTTTCGCAAGGTTCCCACAGAAATTATGATTGTGTTGCATTGTTTGGCTTATGTTTTTGACTTTTAGTTATTTCTATTGAAAAAAGGAGTAACCGTGGACTGATTTTTGATTAAAAACTTAATAATTCGTATTTCGGTATCTCTAAGAGAACAAAATGTAACCATAGCTTTGAGCCAACCAATCATCAATTGTACTGACGCCAGACCCAGGATAGGGCCTGAAATATATTTCACTTTCAACTTTAACTTGATTTTATTCAGTATTATATGTTACTGTAAAAGCCTGAGCAGTGGTAAATCCTAGAATTTTCCAGTAAAATCTAAGATTTACCAAGTGATAGTGGTAAAAGTCCGAATAGACCATTTTCAGTTACTAAAGTAAACTACTTTATCAAAAGAGCTGCCCTTAACGTAAATTATGGTATACTTTTATTGTTTTATGATAACAATTGACTTAATGAGAGCACTTTAAAGTTAGCTTGAATCACAAGCGGTACAAAACGGCGCGGCGGGTCAACGCGGAGCGAGGTCGACATCTTGCAGTGACGTCACAAACAGCGAGTCGAGTTTGATAGTTCAAATAGTATAGGTAAATTGCTTGAGCGCGCGAAGTAAACGGTTATTAAAAATGTCTTCAACTAAGCAACAACCGTATAAATACTGTATCGTGCCAAAATATAAATCCACAACCATTTCTACACCGGATAAAACTTTTATAATTGTTTCTAAGGAAAAAATACTCCGAAATAAATGGCTGAAAGTGATAAGAAGGGAAGAGTTTTCTCCGAAAATATCAGCTTACTGTTGTGTGTGAGGATCATTTTGACGTACCTAAGTGTTTATTTAATTCAAAATGTCATCTAATTTGCCCGTAAAATGCGCAAAACACACCCATGCCAACTAGGTATTTGGCTTTCTGCGATGCATTATCATAAGGATTTAAGGTAGTCATTTTGCCAAAAAAAATTGAATTTCTATGTAGGTTTAGATTCAGAGTGCATTTTGAGTCCGAACTCAGTCTTACAAACATCAAAAAGCGACGTGATCCCATACTAGAGTGACGTTTGTAAGATTGAGTTCCTCTTGAGTTCGGACTTAAAATGCACTCTGAATGTCAGCCTTAGATACTTTTTCTTGAAATTAAAATGTACCTTTAATCTGGTTAAAAAAGATGAAGAATATTTGGACACAACACAAAATGTGTTTGTAATATGAACAAGGAAGTAACCAATGTTATCTATTTCGTATTAGGTACCTATACCATATGAGTAAGTAGGTTTATAAAACGTTTGCTTACCTCTCTGCTTTAAAACTCCTGATTTCGGCACTAAAGCATATTGTGTTGGTAGAAAAATATTCTGCCATCATTATGCCATCTAATTCTGGGAAGATTGTCGGATTCGCCTTTACTAGAGCCCGCTTCGGTCATTTTAATTATGTTTAAAAGTGCATAGCTTCTATGTATTCACTTCTTAAAAGTTTTAAAGTAAAAACACTATGATAAACCAGAAAAACAACGCCAAATCCGTATAACGCCTGCATTAGTTAGCAGATTCAACGATAGTGACGTCACATCGGCCGCGTGACCTTGAGTGCATCTTACCGGCCGGCCGTTTTTCGTTACATGTATTTTATTACAATCTTTTAATGTAAATATCTCTCAAAGTAATGGGTATTTTTGGATGCTTTAAAAAGATTTATTTCATAAAAAAGTACGGCGAAGGCAATGGGTTTGCTTACAAACAAAAATAATGTTGTTGAAATGACTCTATTGTTCTTCAATATCGTCAATTTAGAACTTTTACTTTCATTCACCCGGTAAATTTTAGGTTTTACCACAGAGTAATGGTAAAAAAATACATATTTATAGTTTGTTTGCAGTGCGCCTGCACGTTATTGTGGATAATATGTAAAATAAATAAGTATGTATCACTGGCGAAGGGTCCATATAAGACGATTCACATCGGCTTATTTAAGAAATGGCATCCATAATTACTACATTTTTTTATTCGGTGCTCTTTGCTTTGTCAAACATTTCCATAAATCTCAATACGACAAATACACTTGGCTAACAGGGATTTGCGAAGTACAAACAATTTATGTTTTCCTTGGTTGCTTTTTTGAGTAAATGTTCACGCTTCGCCACTGGAATGTACATAATTTATCTAAAACAAATCTCTTAGAAACACAGCGGTGGTGCCGGTGTACAGCTGTACAGTAACTGTCTCATTTGTAAACGATTTAACGGGTATGATGCCGAAATAAAAATTACCTAATAGCCGTCCAGACTTCACCTTGTTTTTTCCCTAAATCTACTTTTACGAAAATTTATATCTCTGGAAAATAAACTTCAACAGCCTGAAGAAAAAGACAATAAAATTGATCCCATCAAGAACATTTCATGTAAACTAGGTCGCCAAGACTCAGAAGCTCATATCGCTTTCACGGTTAAAAAGTTATCAGATCCCATGTAGAGCCAAGCCCTTAAACTCTAGGACCCCCCTTAAGTGGGGTTAGGGGGTGAAAGTTACAGATTTCTTAATTTATCTGTTGTTTGTGTGCTAATGCCAGACTGCATACCAAATTTCAGCTTTCTAGGACTTCAGTAAGTACCCTAGAGGTTTTGATGATCATCAGTGAGCGAGTGAGTGACGAAATCGATGTATTTTAGGCATCAATAAAATTCAAAGTATATATGCTAGACGTGGTCTCTTACAAAGGGCCTGATCCACCGATTTAAGGTCGCTCAGCGAGCTATGGAGCGGGCTATGCTTGGGGTATCTCTGATGGATAGAATCCGAAACGAGGAGATCCGTCGGAGATCGAAAGTAACCGACATAGCCTGCAGAATCAGTAAGTTGAAGTGGCAGTGGGCAGGCCATATTTGTCGCCGAGATGATGGCCGTTGGGGCCGAAAGGCTCTAGAATGCAGACCACGTACAGCAAAGCGTAGTGTAGGCCGACCTCGTGCCCGCTGGACCGACGACCTGAAGGACGTTGCGGGGGGCGGCTGGATTAGGAGGACGGAGGACCGACATGAGTGGCAAAATTTGGGAAAAGCCTATGTCCAGCAGTGGACGAACACGGGCTGATGGATGGATGGATATGATAGACAAATGAAACTTATTGTGTTTAAGACTGCTTACTGCATCTTATCTTGAGAATTTGGTATCTCTAGTATTATCCAGACCGAAGCTATGCGGGTTCGAAAATACGACGAAACGCTTCGAGAAAAGGTACGTAGTGCCCCGCCCGCTTTTGGCTCGCCTTGGCGGGGGGCACTGCCGTGCCCCCAGATGAGAACCAAACGGATAATGAAGGCAATCTATTGATTGAAACTTATTTTCACATAGTTTCCAAAATAGCATGCAGGTGTACTAGAAACAAACTATAAAGATGTTTTTAAAACATTTCACATGACTAACCAGTGACTGCCGGTAAATGTTCGAAATGAATGATTTTAAAGAAAAATTCAGACTTTTATCATCATCACTTGATAAAACTTAGGTTACTGGAAAATCTTAGGATTTACCACTATTCGGGCTTTTACAGTTACATATCTATATATCAACTCTATTATAAAGACAAACAAACAAGTCAATTAATGATTTTTAGGGTTCCGTACCCAAAGGGTAACCAACGGGACCCTATTACTAAGGCTCCGCTGTCTGTCTGTATGTCTGTCCGTCTGTCACCAGGCTGTATCTCATGAACCGTGATAGTTAGACAGTTGAAATTTTCACAGATGATGTATTTCTGTTGTCGCTATAACAAAAAATACTAAAACCGGCCAAGCGCGAGTCGGACCTGCGCACTCCCATACAACAGACATGATTTTTTTCCGTTTTTATAGATAATAGTACGGAACCCTTCGTGCGCGAGTCTGACTCGCACTTGGCCGGTTTTATTTACAGTTTTACTGAGACTAAAAAGGATGAACTTGGATAAGTCTTTTTAAAGTTTTATTTAACCTTCATTTTTTGCTTTCTAAGACCAAGCTTATATTTTTGTTCACTCCCAAATCTTATAATAACTGATTGTGGTAGGAATAGTAAATACTTGTAATTAGTTTATGAATGCTCAGCAAAAATTAGGAACGTTGCAATTTAATTTTTTTTTTCAGTGCGTGATCAATTAAGTGGACTAAGAAAACTGTCTGAGGCGACTGAAAAAGACCTCAAAGCACTTCAAAACGTCGGTCAGATTGTTGGTGAAGTGCTGAGGAAAGTTACAGAGGATAAGTGTAAGTACCCAACGAGCTAGCTATAAGTCGTTGTAAGTACCTAAATCCCACTAATATTATAAATGCGAAAGTTTGGATGTATGGCTGGATGGGTGGATGGATGGATGGATGTTTGTTACTCTTTCACGCCGTAACTACTGAACCGATTGGGCTGAAATTTTACATTAATGTAGTTCTAAACCTGGAATAGAACATAGGCTACTTTTATCCCATAAATCAGTTCCCATGGGATGAAAATGAGCTTTCAAATTTCTATAGAAAAGTGATAGTCACCCTTTCGCGCCATGCTTACGAAACCGATTAAGCTGACATTTTGCGTAAATGTCGTTCTAGACTTTGAATAGGACAAAAACTACTTTTTCCCTTTGTTCCCATGGAAAAACTATAAAAGAGACACACAAAATGGGAAACAGAGGCGCATAACACACACATTTCACCAGCTGTGTTTACTGTAGGTAACAGTCCGAATAATATTGACAGATTTTATAGGAGTAAACAAAAACTAATTCAACGCGGGTGAAACCGCGGGCAAAAGCTAGTAATCTATAAATTTTGCAATAGTACATTATGTCCGAGGGGTGGAAAGAAGGGTATTGCCTGACAAGGTGAGTTAGCAGGCCGAGGCTACCACTGACGCTGCTGTCTTCAATCCAGCAAATTGTTCGAGTATTTATAAAATAATAAGATAGTTTTAAGCGCTACAATAAACTCACTGACAACGTTTAAATCTCTTAAATTACAATTTTTAGTTTCACTTTTAAGGGTTACGAAAATAAAACGACAAAAAGTACATAAAATAACATTAATATTTAAAAAAAAAACAGCTGCAAACTCATTAGGGAATGATTCTTCTGTTTTTCTTTTTAAATATGTCCACTACTTCGTCTGTATTAATTTCTGCCCCATAGCACGGAACAAATAGTACCCATCGTGAATATTCATGAGAGCCAAACCGTTCAGCCTTTTTCAAGTAGGGTTACCAGATCCGAAAATGAGTTTTCCTGGCAAAATTCCTGTCTTTTCAATAAATTTCCTGACTTTTTGACACGTCCTCTTATAGTCTAACTTCAATATCCATCGCTATTGGCTAAAAATTATGTGTAATGTAATTTCTAGCCAATCACAGCGCGTTTGTAGGCGATTTCGATGGATGTCGAAGTTAGACAATGAGGCCCCCGGTGCCCGGAGGCAGCAAAAATACCTATCTACCCAACGAACTTTTCGCAATTCAAGCACAAAATGCGAACATTAACCGAGTGGACGAGAGAGAAATAGGCTGTCCGTAGCTCTCGTTAACGCACTACTGTTGACAGAATTCAATCTGAAGAACAAATCCTGTGAAGATCCTGTGAAGAGTTTCATAAAATTGTTATGAAAGACCAGCAGTTGCTGAAAGCAATATCCAGCAATAAAAATTACGAGCCAGATCAGATGAATTAATTAATTCCTCTGTGGTGTGTTACGCCATATTATGGCAAAATTTTTGCAGCCGCAACATGTTACTTGCCATATTATGGCTTTTTTTTTCTTTTTTTTGTCATTTTATGGTGTGTGCCCTCGTTTTAGAATCGGTCTGTGGTTTGTTTGAAATGGCCCCAAATAACACACAAAGCAGTCGTCGTCCTGCAGCGCCCGCCGATAGAGCAGGTCAAGCAGGTCACAGGTTAATTGTTGACTGTTAAACAAATATTTTAATTTGTATTTCTTATAATTTTCTTTCTATTTGAAAATTCCTGTCACTTTCAAATTTTTCCTGTTTCTCGGGAAATTCCTGTCGTCTGGTCTTAGGTTTGAGAAAGTCCGTTCTGGGTTACCAGTGAATACAGGTATGGTAGCCAAAATTTGTAGCAATGTATAAACATTTGGATATAAGTAGTGTGTATCGGTACAAATATCGACGGAAATTAAGAGCCCGGTAGTCAGTGGCTTGAAGTCAGTCGCGCACGTGGTCGCTATGCTTGCTATTTCGTTCTACAATCAAGTTCGGATTATAGAGCACTGACTGACTGTTTTAGGTGGTAGAGCTAATGCCGGGCTCGACTGTGGAGGTACCACCATCTTACTCGTAAATCCTCCCGAAGTTATTCGGGGTAGAGTAAGAGGACAGCTCTCAGGCAAAAAAACCAGGCGGCCCACCATTGCCTGGGACCGATGGATGGCGGTATATCCATCCTATATAAATCAGACTGGTGACGGGCAGCGGCGTCACTGGTGCAAGGGTTTCGGTACCGCGCTCACCAACCCGCCTGCCCAGCGTGTGTGAGTATGGGCATTTCTTCCAGGAGGACCGCCAAGAGTGGCGAAATCCTGGAAAGGCCTATGTCCAGCAGTGGACGAAACAGGCTGATGGATGGATGGATGGATGGACTGACTGTTATTGGTTGGCCCAAACGTTCATTTCCCGAGCTCGTACGGAACTAACCGACCACGCTGTGAGAGGCAAGCTAACGCGAGACAAAATTTATGTCTTGGAAAAACTCGAGAATGGTTTTGGGTCTTCTATGATTTCAGGAGAAATATCCCAAAAATCGAAACGAAACAAAAATATTGTTGAATAGTATAAAATATACTATGATGTGAACCTAAAATTATTTGATTTGTTGTATCGCTTCTAGGGTATTACGGTACATAAACATTCATAAAATATGTGTAAAAATCCAGGACTTTTATATGCTTGTAACTTTTTTGTGTATTTGATTTCAATGAATGTTTAAAATATATATATGTTGAGATATGTTGAAAAATAAAAAATAATAAGCAAGTACCTATAAATAAGGATATTATCACCGAACTGCGCCAGTATGGGAGTTCAGGCGAATAGAGTGCCCTTAAATTGAAATAATAATAAAAAAAATATTAATTTTCGAAATATATTTCGGCCCACTATGGGGCCGGCATCAGTCGAATACCATAGTGGGCCGAAATATATTTCGAAAATTAATATTTTTTTTATTATTAATACAAGTTAAAAGAAACTAAAGGCTTTATATAGCTAAATTATATATATTTATTTCAACTTAAATTGAAATAAGATTCATATCAGCGTTCACTGCAAAGTGGCACGACGCCGACCGCCCGATTACGGGAAAAATAACAAAAAATAATGGCTAAATAAATAATTACAATTAGGTAAGTAAACGGTGCTTATTCCGAAACTATTTAGAGATTAGGTTTTAAGACCGTATCTTTCTATTGAAAGCTTTAAAAACTACGAGATCGTGTATATTTTAACAAAAATACAACAACTACTTTCACTTTCATTTGACCACTAAATGACGTCACAGGCTAGGCTGATTAGGAATAGGTCCATTGCAAAAATATATTTAAAATATATTGTCTTTGCCTTGTCAATGTCAACATGAAGACAACAAATTAGACAGTTGACAATCTATTCAGGGTTGCCGGTAGGGATACGTTTACCGAATTTTTGGTAAATTTGGGTATATTTGTGAAAATCGTGTACAAAAATGCATTTAGTTTTTTCCGAAAGTAAGTGGAAAATTGTAATATTAATTAATTGTAATATGAACAACAAATCGATTGCGATGGATCATCATTTACCCACGTTTCACCGACGAGTATCTCTACCTGCATGATGGGTAATCACAAAGACGCAGACCAGATACAACATTCCCATACGGAATCTGAACCCGCGCCCTCTGGGTTAGCGATCGGGTATGTACCTTATCGTAGGTTGAAGTCGTTATGAACGAATTATGAGTTCCCGTTAATTGAATGATATAGAGATATGTGATTAAAACGCTAAATGAAGTTATTGTATGTAACATTTTAATAGTTTATTTTTAAAAAGAAATACACAAAACGGATTGTTTCGGTTTCGGGCCTTTTGTTGTTCGACTGCTGGTAACATTAAATCTGTACAATGAAGATAATATAATAAAATCAAAGTCGTCAATATCAATAACGTTCAAATGATCTTCACAACAAAACAAACGCTGCTTAGGCTTGATACTCCACCTTACTTCCTTGCACCACTTCCTTTTTAGTTCTCATGAATACAAACAATTTTTGTCGGCAAATTTAGTGAAATTTTTACAATATGGTAAAAAGGCTCTAATACGATGTTTACTTGGGTCGATTCATAAATAGTGTTTATCTTAATCTTAGTAATCCTCATCGTATCCTTCTTGTTCAGATTTATTTAATACCTGCATAAATATCGAATCAAAATAATGTTAACGTTTTTTTTTTGCCTTTCTACCTGGCTTCTTATAATGTGATTCCACACATTAGTTCCGCCAAAGTCGAGTTTTGTGCGAAAAGACTCATTGGAGGTTGTTCAGTTAAAATTTTGTGTAAATCAAATCCTTAAGCGAGAAGAACATAAGTACCTAAAACCTAAAATAAGTGATAAGTAATACAGTAACTATATACATTTTTTATGAATAAATACTATCTAATACAATACTAAGTAAATTATAAGAAAGTTAATGAAAGAAAACACCATTACATACACGGAAAAACAGAACAATTAATGTATTCTCAAAATTAACAAAAACTATAGTTTAATTTTGTTCAGTGAAATAAATTCACACAGCATATATACTACAGGACTATTTACAAGGGTCAGTAAAAAGTTGATATTAACGGGTCGGGGGATATGCCGAAGGAGAACGTCATACAGAGGAATTTGGAGTCTGACATTCAAAGAATATATGTTCTAATGAGCCCTCGGCCAGTGTACATTCACAGAGGGAATGATCCCTCACCCTGATTTTGACCAGAAACACGGGAGTACCATGCATGACCTAGTCGAAGGCGACAAATTACAGATGTAGTAAACTTGTTGACAGCACGGAATTTAAAAAACCAAGGACGATGTGGAATATTTGGTTGTATTCTAGCATAATATTTACCAACTATTTTCTGGGACTCTTTCCATGCACAATACCATTCCTTAACTAGTTTGGATTTCGCTAAAGGTAGAAGGTTATGGTGATAAATAGCAAAGTGAGTAGTACTGCCCATTTCATTTGCACTTTTAGCGCATGTATCAACCATTTCGAAAGAAGAGGGTGATTAGAGTTTTAAGCAATGATGAAAAGAACCAATGGATACGGTGTACCAACAAAAACAGGGTGCCAAAAAATGTCGCACAAGATGGCTTCTTAGGGCTTGAATTGTTTGTAAAAAATATCGATATCGACAAATTAAAATTTTACGAGTTATTTTAGATGCTACGTATAAAATATGAGCAATCAGTAAAAAGTAGTAATACTTTAATTAATAAATAATTTGCTATAACTGAGCTTTTTATTTTTGTAGGATATAATATATGAAGTAACTTTAATAGGTATATAAAAATAAAATAATATTTTAAAACTTTAAATATATTTCGCCCTTAGTGGGCCGTCATCGAAATATAACAATTACCTACGAGGCTGTTATGCTGCAGTTACAAAACAGGCAACTCAATATTAATGGGTCTTACATGATGACAAACAATTTACCGATATAACAAAATGTATGTAGCAGTAGCACATCACTATACTAATATTTGTTTACAAAACTAGTACGAACGGAATTGAAATATATCAGCGTTTAATGCTATAAAAATCAAACAATCTATTTTTGCATTGAAAGAAAGTCGACATAGGACACCAGTCTCTCAGATAATTATAACTTTTTCAATAAAAACTACGTCCTAACCTATGAAGAGACAATTGAGGCCGATTTTTGCTTTTCCGCGCCCCACAATACATAATACTACAAACAGGCATGTTGTAATTGTTGTCTTTTATAACCACACGCAATATAATCTATCAATCGATAGCTTTATAATTAGAAAATCACAAAAACTCTCAATAATACTGTCGCTTTGACAGTCAATGTACCAACAAAGCTGTCGCATAAGATGGCGGCTATAGCACCCAGCCAGCCAAGACCTCGTGACGTCACATAAATATGTTGCCATAATAAGCATGACAGACATTATGACATCTCCCTTGCAGTACTCAATGTTCACTTAAAGTCGTTTGCAATAGAATCCAACAATCATGTAAACAAACCAAATTGTCACGATTACTCCGTAATCACATACATTTGACGATCAATTATGAACATAGTCTGATTTCAACGAACGCACCATTGTTTTCACATTATCTTCAACACGATTTAACTTGTATTTATAAGTTAAATTTGTTAAAACATTTGCAACGTAAAAATTTCGAAGTATTTGACAAGCTGTCATCTTAGTTTTTTACTCATCGAACTCTATAAGTCATTGAAAAGTTAGTGTTGTTCGTAATCTGAAGTTATCTTTTATTTTTAATTTAATAAATTATTTTAATTTAATATTATTTGAATACAATAAAAATTTTTTTTCAAGAGCTTAATATAATTAACCAAAACGGATTGTATCCTAAGCCATAAAAATAATGGTTAGTTTTTAAAAATTGACAGGTGGCCATTTTGTTAGAATTGTCATTCACAGTCATTCACTGTTCTGTGGGTTCGCTGTGCATTAGTGTTTTCTGTTTCCGTTTTCTGTTTCCGATTTCTACGACTTTGCATTCTCATTTTGGACTTTTGTTTTGCTTTACGATTTGGCTGGACATATTTTTCTTGGAACGACGACCTTTGCACGGCATCACGGACTTTGATATAGCATACGATTGGTATTTTTTCTCAAGTAGTAATCAGGAGGTAAGAATGATTTAGATCTATTACCTACAACGGAAATCTATTAGACGCACTTTAATATTGTATTGCCCTCGTAACTAATTATTTGAATAGATCACAATTACTGAAATGTATGTGTGTAAAATTATATTTGTTTTTAAGGTTATAATGAGCGAGCCGCAGCCAGGTTCGTCGGGGACTGCTCCGCCGCCGCCGGTCAAAAAACCAAAATTGGCTGTTAAAAAACAGTTATCGCAAAGGGAGAAAAAAATTTTGGTGAATATTTATAATCACTTGGAGAAAACCTCTCCTACATACCCATCAAAAATGGAATTATATAAAACCACCTCAAAAATAATGGACGTCTCAGAATATATTGTTCGTGACGTAATGAAACATTACACACAAAATCAAGAAGTACCCCAGCCTAAGGTATTTATAATATTAACTTAGCCAGCCTTTTTTTTACTCTTTTGAGCTTTACTTTATTTGTTATGTTATGATTTGTGCCATTTAGTATTCTCTGTCTGTTTTTTAGGAGAGACCTGCAAATCGAGCCATAATTGATAAGTTAGATGATTTTATCTTATCTGCAATAAGAAGAAAGGTTCATAAATTTTACTTTGATGGGGAATTGCCAACCATTGCCAAAATTTTGACAGCAGTCAATGAAGATGACAGCCTACCAAAGGAAAGAGGCTGATTATCACACATATAGGCAATGAAGATGGTTTTTTGGAAGGCGCAGATTGGGTTTTTGAAGCAAAAAAGTCAGATGGCGATTATCACGGGGAAATGGATGCTCATAATTTTGAGAAATGGTAAGGTTTCATTTGTGTATTTTTGTATATTTATGATAACACTATATAAAATTAATATTATTAAATATAAAATTACATTATGACAGAAAATTATCTTTTTTGTTTCAGGTTTAAGATGGTTTTAGACAAAATTCTGCCGGGATCTGTAATTGTAATGGATAATGCTCCATACCATTCTCGCCAACTCGAACGAGTGCCCAACATGAGCTGGAGGAAGGATGCTATACAAGAATGGTTACGTAGCAAAAATATAGCTTTTGAAACAAGTGAAATAAAAGCACAGTTACTCACAAAATTTGATAAAAAAATTATGTTACAAAATACGTTGACGAGCTCGCCGCATCGAAAGGAATAACTGTGCTTCGCCTTCCTCCCTACCACTGCGAACTCAACCCAATTGAGCTCATTTGGGAAAAGGTTAAGTCGTATGTTGGGAGAAATAACAAATCTTTTAAAATGGCGGTAATAAAAACTTTATTGAACGAAGGGTTGGCGAGAATCGGAGCCGAACAATGGTCGAAATGCGTAAGTCACGTCCTAAAGGAAGAGGAAGAAATGAAAAAGCTCGACGGCATTTTAAAGTCGTTTGCAATAGAATCCAACAATCATGTAAACAAATATGGCGGACTGACATTGACAGCGTATTGTTTATGCCCATAGTGATGTCATAGTGTTCTAATTTAATTTTAATTAAATTTATTTTTCTAATTATTTTAATTTTAAGTCATAGACTATGGCCCATAGTAGGATAGGTACTAAAATAAAACTGACTAAATAGATTAAATATATAAGCCATAGACTATAAAATAAAACTGATTATATATAAAAAAAGTGTTTATTAAAACAAATTTAAACTGTTTTTTAACAGCCAATTTTGGTTTTTTGACCGGCGGCGGCGGAGCAGTCCCCGACGAACCTGGCTGCGGCTCGCTCATTATAACCTTAAAAACAAATATAATTTTACACACATACATTTCAGTAATTGTGATCTATTCAAATAATTAGTTACGAGGGCAATACAATATTAAAGTGCGTCTAATAGATTTCCGTTGTAGGTAATAGATCTAAATCATTCTTACCTCCTGATTACTACTTGAGAAAAAATACCAATCGTATGCTATATCAAAGTCCGTGATGCCGTGCAAAGGTCGTCGTTCCAAGAAAAATATGTCCAGCCAAATCGTAAAGCAAAACAAAAGTCCAAAATGAGAATGCAAAGTCGTAGAAATCGGAAACAGAAAACGGAAACAGAAAACACTAATGCACAGCGAACCCACAGAACAGTGAATGACTGTGAATGACAATTCTAACAAAATGGCCACCTGTCAATTTTTAAAAACTAACCATTATTTTTATGGCTTAGGATACAATCCGTTTTGGTTAATTATATTAAGCTCTTGAAAAAAAATTTTTATTGTATTCAAATAATATTAAATTAAAATAATTTATTAAATTAAAAATAAAAGATAACTTCAGATTACGAACAACACTAACTTTTCAATGACTTATAGAGTTCGATGAGTAAAAAACTAAGATGACAGCTTGTCAAATACTTCGAAATTTTTACGTTGCAAATGTTTTAACAAATTTAACTTATAAATACAAGTTAAATCGTGTTGAAGATAATGTGAAAACAATGGTGCGTTCGTTGAAATAAGACTATGTTCATAATTGATCGTCAAATGTATGTGATTACGGAGTAATCGTGACAATTTGGTTTGTTTACATGATTGTTGGATTCTATTGCAAACGACTTTAGACACGGCAAGCGATGACACAGTGGTTCCATTTATAATTACGGTCACCGGCGACACTTCTGATAGTGATGATGACGAAGACGAAGATTTAAATTTGTTTTAATAAACACTTTTTTTATATATAATCAGTTTTATTTTATAGTCTATGGCTTATATATTTAATCTATTTAGTCAGTTTTATTTTAGTACCTATCCTACTATGGGCCATAGTCTATGACTTAAAATTAAAATAATTAGAAAAATAAATTTAATTAAAATTTAATTAGAACACTATGACATCACTATGGGCATAAACAATACGCTGTCAATGTCAGTCCGCCATATTTGTTTACATGATTGTTGGATTCTATTGCAAACGACTTTAATTAGAAAGAGACGACGCACCATTTGATAGTGCAACATCTATTTAACTGATATTTGTATAACTATAAAGTATGTATAGAAGAATACCGCTCATCCATAGGGTTTCTTTCCTCATCGGTTTTGAGCGATTTTAATCAAAAACCTGTCAGACAAATGTTAGCTGTTGTTGTTGGTGCAGTCAAACTTCAAACGTCAAACCAGTAGACAAAGATTTATGTTTTTTTTAAATGTTTTTAATAGTCAGGTATAAGGCAAAGGAATCAATCACTTCGTTCCCTGTGAATAAAGAGGATGGTTTAGCTTACTTCATGACGTCATCACAACAAAACTTTGGAAAATTATAAAAAATTAACTACTGCTTCAAATAAGGATATATGTACACATATTTTGCTTATTTTAGCCAGATATTCATTAAAAAATATAAAACTAGTGTACTTTAGATACCCCATTATAGTGTTCATATTATTTATATTATTTCAAATAATACGGGGAACACATTTGATATATTACGGTGCGACTTCATTGCCTGTCGGTCTGTTCCACAGCCTCATACCGTTTGATTTGGAAATTATTGAATGGAGCATTTATACGTGGACGCACTATAAGTTTCCGGAATGAATATGAAAAAATACTATTAAAGGTACAAAATTAATTTATTGTTTTTCAAAATAATCTCCCTTGGCGTCTATGCACTTTTTCATTCGATCAAACCAGTTTTGAAAACTTTTGTGCCACTCCCCTGTGGTGACCTCTGAAACGTGTTTTTCATACTCCTCGACAGCCTCTTCTGGTGATGAAAATCGTTGACCGCGTAATTGGTTCTTAATTTTTGGGAACAGAAAAAAGTCACAAGGTGCCAGGTCGGGACTGTATGCAGGATGACTCAAGAGTTCTACATTTTTCGTCTTCAAAAAGTCGTTTGTCTGTCTGGCCGTGTGAGAACTAGCATTGTCGTGGTGCAGGATGATACGGCGTTTACGGTTATTTTTACGGAGTTCGTCAATAACTTCCGGCAAACAAATGGTCGTGTACCAGTCACTATTCACGGTACGACGATTCTCTAAAGCAACAGTAGCCACGTGTCCAGTTTTATTAAAAAAAGAAGCAATCATCCGCTTAGATGCACTTTTCACGCGCGCCACTTTGGTTGGTTTCGGCTCATCTTGAAAGACCCATACGCTCGATTGCTGCTTTGTTTTGGGATCGTAGCAATAAATCCATGTTTCGTCACCTGTTACTATGTCCCACACCAAATTTGACGCACCTTCGTTGAATCTGGTAAGCATGGCACTGCACCAAGTGACGCGGTCCGTTTTTTGAGCCTCGGTCAAGTTGTGTGGGATCCACCGCGAGCACAGCTTTCTCACACCCAAATGTTTGTGTAGGATTGATTGTATTTGACTCATGCCTATTTCTAAGGATGCGCGAATTTCATGGTAGGTCACATGCCTGTCTGTTTCAATCATACGGCGCACAGCATCGATGTTTTTGTTGGTCACAGCGGTGGACGGCCGACCATCGCGAGATTCGTCACTGAGATTGATACGACCACGCTTGAATTCTGCAAACCAGCTATAAACAGTCGTCTTGCATGGCGCTTCATTGCCAAAAGCTGTTTCAAGCCGAGCGATGCTCTGTTGAGCTGTCAAATTACACTTAAAATCGTAGAAAATCATACTACGAAAATTTTCCCGAGTTAAATCCATGTTGATGCAGACACACAATTTTTTAAATGGCGCCACAAGGTAAAAACAAAAGACAGTCAGATGAAACAAACTGCATTCTACAGCCAAAGAGTTCTATTTTCAAATGTTGCAATAAATTTTTAAATATTGTTTATGTAAGTGGCCAGTTCCGGAAACTTTTAGTGTTACCTATGTAATAGGTATTAGTTTTATTAAGTTTCAACTTGTTTTTTTGCAAACTTAATTGATTTTATTTTTAATAGTATTAATTTTATTATTATTGTTATTTAACTATTTTTTGTACACTGAAAGATAATGTAATAGGTTGGGGAAAAACCTTGGTTTAAGCGTTTTCAATCCGGAAATTTCGATGTTAAAGATGCACCTCGCTCTGGGCGCCCTGTTACGGATAAAATGGATGCCATTTTTGAAAAAGTGGAGCAAGATCGGCATATCAGTAGTGTA
Source organism: Ypsolopha scabrella (assembly GCA_910592155.1). NCBI lineage: Eukaryota > Metazoa > Arthropoda > Insecta > Lepidoptera > Ypsolophidae > Ypsolopha > Ypsolopha scabrella. The sequence continues at coordinate 51,519,227 of OU342960.1, forward strand.
TGTAGCTGAAGAACTGGGAATTGACCACAAACAGTTGTGGCGTATTTGAAAAAAGCTGGGTACACAAATAAGCTCGATATTTGGGTGCCTCATGAGCTCACTGAAAGAAACTTTATGAACCGTGTACTCCTTTGTGATTCTTTATTACGACGTAATGAAACCGAACTATTTTTGAAAAACCTGATCACTGGTGATGAGAAGTGGATCGCGTACGACAAGTACGTGCGAAAAAGGTCGTGGTCATAAGCTGGTCAGGCTCCACAGACTCTGGCGAAACCCGGGTTATCTCGCAACAAGGTAATGCTGTGTGTATGGTGGGATTGGAAGGGCTTTATTCATTATAAGCTGTTACCGCCACTCAGGACCATCGATCCTGAACTCTACTGCGAACAACTGATGTGATTAAAGCAAGAAGTTGAGAGAAAGCGGCTGGAATTAGTCAACAGAAGGGGTGTGGTTTTTCATAATGATAACGCTAGACCTCACACATCTTTAGCCTTTCAGCAAAAATTAAGAGAGTTTGGCTGGGACGTATTAATGCATCCACCGTATAGTCCTGACCTTGCACCTTCAGAGTTTCACTTGTTTCGGTCTCTTCAGAATTCTTTAGGCAGTGTCAGGTTAACATCACGAGAGGACTGCCAAAACCACTTGTCGTGGTTTTTTGATCAGAAGCCCCAGAATTTCTATAGCAATGGGATCATGTCCCTACCTTCAAGATGGCAGAAAGTTATCGAACAAAATGGCACCTACATACTTTAGTTAAATGTTATCCATCCATCAATCAGCCTGTTTCGTCCACTGCTGGACATAGGCCTTTCCAGGATTTCGCCACACTTGGCACTCCTCCTGGAAGAAATGCCGATACTCACACACGCTGGGCAGGCGGGTTGGTGAGCGCGGTGCCGAAACCCATGCACCAGTGACGCCGCTGCCCGTCACCTGTCTGTTTTATATAAGGCCCGGTAATTGGGGATGGTTATACCGCCATCCATCGGTCCCAGGCAATGGTGGGCCGCCTGGTTTTTCCTGAGAGCTGTTCTCTTACTCTCCCCCGAATAACTTCGGGAGGATTTGCGAGTCAGATGGTGGTACCTCCACAGTTGAGCCCGGCTTCAGCTCTACCACCTTAGTTAGTTAAATGTAAATAAACTTGATTAAAAAGTGTTTTGAATTTTCATATAAAATAACTTTGACTATGACTTTTTGAATGTTGAAATTTCGATGTATTTATTACTCATAAATAATTTACAGTTATTATTTTGGACCTTGTTTCGGTTTTTAGTTAAAGTGCTCAATCGAATAAAATGAAAAATTCAATGTTTTGTACTTTATCATAGTTTATTATACAATTATATCATATTTGTTTTTCGGAACATTTCGGGGGTGTTTGAACCCCCAAAACTACCTCCCTGGCTACGCCTATGTTTGCATATTTCAAGATGAAAAACGAGGAATTACCACAGAAATACTTACTAAACTTAAGCATTCAATAGCGTTGGCAAGTTTCCCTACAAAAAATTCAATGGATTTTCATACATTTGTTTTTGCCCTAGGGCAAAAAGAGGCTCTTCGGATCTTCTTTTTCCAAAATAATAGCACATATTGACGAGCGTGTATAAGAAAAATTATATAGAGCAAATTAGCAAAATGTGTTATCGATCCGTGTTACTGATCACTTACCAAGCCTTCAGTATGAGTTTGGCTGTATAATACGCTCTTATTTCGCATTTTCGAAACTTATTGGTGTTTCCTTTCGAATTTCTGCGTTTCGTGTTTTGCGGCGTCGGTGTGCAAAGGGCGAAAGAGATTAGATGAAAACATGTTTAAGTTTCTGAGATAAAGAGAGGTTTTTTTTTAATTTTTGTGATTTGTTTCTGAATCTGCAGTATAACACAGGGAAGGGACAAATACCAACTTCACAATTGACAAATTGGTGCGTTTTTTTGCTTGTAAAACGTGTTGAGAATTATTTACCTCTATTGGCCTCTTTTTATTATTTTTTTCATCTACAGATAGCGCGCGAGTTCATGTCCATCGGGGCCAGAAGCGACGCGCGGGGGCAGCTCCCCCCGCCTTCACCCACCTCGCCGCGCCGTTAAGGCCTTATCCCTGGTGCACGATAATCTTACTGAGCGATTTTGAACTTCAGTATGTTGTCAGAAAGTCTACATTAGAATGCTCGCTTCGCGCGCTGCTGGCACGCAAAATCATTGAATTTTGGAGGTTTTTCTCGATTTTACGAAAAAGTATTTGATGTAGGAGTTTTTCCACCTGACATCGGAAAATAAACCATGTTTTCTTATTATAGCTTTAATTTCAGACATAAAACTCAAGCCGTTTAGACATAAAACGAAATAAAAACTTAAAAAGGCATCATTTTCAAAAATAAAATCTATCGAGCGAAATGTGTCCAATTAGGTAACCGACTTGACAACGGAAAGACAAAGGTCTGAGAAAACACGTGCCCAAGTTTTACATTGATCAGATAAGTAGTTGACTCAGCATATTAAAATAAAAACCGTTGAAAGACCCAATACAAGCCCTTAAGTCCAAAGAGTATAGTAACTTGCTTAAGTCTGCAGTCGAGTGTTGTCCTTGACGGTTGTGACGCGCGCTTATCGATACCGAAAATTAAAACACGGACTAATGGAAAATCCGATCGACAAATTCGTAATTGAAGTCAGCGACGGCGAAGATACTGATTCCGACTCTGCTCTGTCGGTTGTCTTTGCATCTGATAGTGATTAAATTGCATTTAAAAAAATGTTTTTCTCTATTAGCAATAAACAAGTTAGTACTTATCACATTTATTTTATTACATAATTTACAAAAACCAAATTGACAGCTGTTGACAAAATCGGTAGTAATTATCGACGTTACCATAATTGATTAGGTCACAGCACTACCGCATTCCTCAGGATGGACATGAACTCGCGCGCTATCTATGAGTTGTTGATTCTATCTATCCAGGAGTTATTGGCACTTAATCTCAATATCTACTATAAATAGGATTTATTGTTTTAAAAGTCATATTGCTCAAGTATAAAACCCACAACAGAGTCATAGAGAAAAAACAGGAGTCCTAAAATAAAATAAATGATGCAATAATAGTACATTATGATACAAGTGAGCTGCGTTGGACATTACAGTCGAGGTGGGATTGCAGGCCGAGCCGAAGGCGAGGCCGTAATGGAGCCGAGAGTGTAATGTCTAATGCTCACGCGTTTCATACGACGTTTTTCAACACACTTGCGAGGAAAAATAATAAAATTTCACTGTCTTTTTTTCCACATAATCGAATACACAGCTATCACTAACAATTTTCTTTGAAAAATGGCGGCGGAGATTTTGTTTTTTGCGCAGGTGGAAATAGAGGCACTGACGCAAAAAGCCAAATATTGGCAAACAGCCAAATATAAAATTTTAACAAACTGAATACTTTTGTATTTACAACAAAAATTGGAGTTAATTTGGTGATAAAAATAAATAATTTGATGAAATTAAACAGAGACAATCTATTCATTCGCAAAAACTTTGCTAAGATTAAAAAAACTTAATGTAAAAAATATAGTGCGATAATGTAAAGTAAAAAGCACGCGTGTTTAATATGCTCCATTATGACCCTTAAAAGCTGCAATAAGGGCCACTTTATAAGCAAGTGTGTTGAAAAATATATTAATTCCCGTTTGCTTAAGTACACTCTCTTTAGAGCATTTTTTTTAAATGTAAATGAAATTAATTAGTTTTCTAACACTTTTAGTTATCGTCAAAACTACCACTGGCCCCCGCTATGTGGTTGGATGTCGTCAGCAACTGGACAAAACCAAGCTGGAGGCAGGCAGCAGAGTTGCTCTGGACATTAAAACATTGACCATCATGAGACATTTACCAAAAGCGGTTTGTATGATGTTATGTGACTGTAAATATAGTTCTACAAGGCAATGTTATGTTACCTGCAAATTACGAGAGGCATTCAGAAAATTTGTAGACTAAAAAGAAAAAAAAAAACGTTTTTTAATACACCTGCTCAAAATATGATAGTTTACGTGCCTGTTGACATATTTTCGCACTCGTGCCTTTTGTTTTTACTACTAACGCCATCTCGGAGAAACCGGCGGCATCATTTAGTAAGCATGTAAACCGTGTATGTAAACCTTGTTTTACTTGTCGTTTTGTTTGTATTTCAGCATAGCTAGCATAGCAGTCGATATGAGCTCGATAGAGACTGTATTTCTTCGATTTTGACAGTTATTCCAAGATGGCAACCAATCTTATCGTCCTTTCTATTTAGCTAACATTGTACCAAGACATAAGCAAGTATTTCTGTTTTGAAAGATCTAAAGAAACCTTTTTTTTATTATTTTCTTTCTGCTTTAGCTAACATTGCTACACCTTTATTTCTACTTTTTGACGTTTTTGGAGGAAAGCTGTATCACCGACCCAAGGAGCTGGTGATAGAGTTCGACAGAGCTTGAATGTTGTTTTGTTGTGCAAAATATGTGGATTATATTATACGTTTGCGAAGTTTTGATCGATTAACAGTTAACAGACCAAAAACCACAGAATGGCTTGGCCTTAATATGTTGTGCCACTAAAGTGGACTAAAGCGACTCATTTTTAGTTTAAGTTATAAATAATTCTACCAAAATTCTTTGTTGGGCCCCCGTGCTTCTCTTTCTGGATCTATAAAATAATTTCGTGTATATAACTATTTCTTATTCTAAAGCCGACCGGACTCGATTATTGATTCTGTCCTGCCACTTCCAAAACTCTCATTTTTACATGCCTTCTAAAGTGCAACAAAGACTCTTTAAATTAGTCGTATAACAGGAAGAGGTTTCGTCCATTCAAAAAATCGATTTTTCTTTCGATTCATCGACAAACAGTTCTGTGAACGGATAAAGTAGATACAAACTGTATCAGCATCTCTAGCTCGTCTTTTCATAAGTACAATGTTAGCTAATTGGAAACAATTATGGTTTACGATAGGGTGTTAGAAAAAGATGACAGTCGATACAATATTAACTGTGCTAGCTATGCTGGAAGTAACGGGATACACAAAAGACTGTTTAGGATGAGTATTTTCATACTTTTATATTATTAATTATGTTAAATTGTAAAAGATGTTTTAAAATTCAAAACGATTTTAGACTTCATAATTTATATTTTATTCTACCTTAGAACTTATTATTAAAAATACTTTATAAAGAGACATTGGTCTCTGTAGTATAGATCGGCGCCAACCAGACACTGCGTTTTCTCCTGTCGTCGCAACAAAATTGCTTTAATTTGATTGTTTCATGTAATTTTTCGCAGGTTTATTAAAAAACGTTGTTTGATACACGTGCGAAAGTGTTGATATTTCGGGTTCAGAATGTTTTTTTCAGTATAAAAAAAAAAAACAGTCGTGACTCGAAATATCAACAATTTTTCAACGAATCACCTGCGAATTCTATGCACTTGTTCAATCGGCCCGGCAAGGCCTCTACACCAGCTTTAAAAAAATCCTGATATGAGAATTCAAAATATGCATCGACAGCGGTTTCAACCTCTTCATTTGTGGAAAATATTGGACCTCTTAAGTGGTTTTCAAGCTTTGGAGATAGATTAAAGTCTTATGGGGCTAGATCAGATGGATACGAGGCATAGGTTAACAATTCAAAGCCACATCGATGGATTTCTGCCATGGTTTCAACTGATGCGTGAACTCGCGCATTATCATTATGAATAGGTACTTTTTATTGGACCTCCTAAGTAGTTTTCAAGCTTTGGAAATAGATTAAAGTCTTATGGGGCTAGATCAGATGGACAAGAGGCATGGGGTAACAATTCAAAGCCACATCGATGGATTTCTGCCATGGTTTCAACTGATGCGTGAACTCGCGCATTATCATTATGAATAGGTACTTTTTATTGGACCTCCTAAGTAGTTTTCAAGCTTTGGAAATAGATTAAAGTCTTATGGGGCTAGATCAGGTGGACAAGAGGCATGGGGTAACAATTCAAAGCCACATCAATGGATTTCTGCCATGGTTTCAACTGATGCGTGAACTCGCGCATTATCCTTATGAAACAATATAGGTACTTTTTATTAGACCTCCCAAGTGGTTTTCAAGCTTTGGAGATAGATTGAAGTCTTATGGGGCTAGATCAGGTGGATACTCGCCAAATTTCACAGTTCTATGTCAACGGAAAATACCCCATACATTTTGATTCCCTTGAGAGTGTCGAAATATACTTTTTTATCGTAAATATACGCCATATCTTTTTTTTTCCGTCAACTTTCACAGCTTCAAGGGATTGTGGTTTTAACTTCAACTCAATACCTCCACGCCAAGCTAGAAGGGCGAATTTTTTTTTTTCATATTTTGAAACGTATACCCTCTGTTTTTTTTTCTATTTGACCCTAATAACTGGAATATCAAACATTATTGCGATCGGATACCGATAACCCGTGCCGACTTGATGTCAAACTTTGAACATTAAGATTAGTATGGGGAAGCCATATTGAGATTTTAGATCTTAATTTTTATGCGGTAAATAAAACACTAACTTTCAAAAAGTTTGCATGTGCCTATTCAAATGCCCCTGTAATAAACCACAAGCACACTGCTGCCTGCAGTTGAATACAGTTAAAGCAACAATAATAAAATACTCGTATGTAACATTCAAAACTTACTGGGCTCAGTTCAGTCTGTCTGAGTATTAGTCTAAACTACTGTCTACTTAATGTGTCGTTTCGTTCAGGTGAACCCTCTCCTGCACAACATGATCCACGCGGACCCTGGTGACGTCACATACGCTGCTATCGGAGGTCTGCAGGAACAAATCAGACAGCTGAGAGAAGTAAGGCTTTTGCTCTTCATAATTCTTTTTGTACTAATTTATCCAACATAAGACTGGATACTTGCATTTGTAATGTAAATCAAATGACATTAGAGTTCCGTACTTACAGGGCAAAACGGAGCCCTATTATTGCTGTCTGACCGTATGTTAAAAGAGAGCAAATATTTTTTTCTTACTCTGGCGTGTAGGGTGTTATTGTCTATAGCTCATTAAGTAGAGGACAAAATATGTCTTATAATTTTTATCTTCAGAAATATAAAATGGGGGACCGACAATGTTGTTATTTTTAGACCGTTCTTGTTACGGGGTCTATCTCAAATATTGAACTAGTTCCGCATTTGGAATTTCTGTTTACAAGATATCATGTATACTGTATTTAAACAAAAAATAATGAAAACGTTTATCCAAAAAATTTATAATAGGTGTAGGCATAGAAAATGTTATCTAGATTGATATAAACCAAAAATATGTTTGAAAACGTCCACAATCTTGCCAGAATCCTGCGTCTCCTGACATTTTGTGCCCGCGACTTGTATTGCGTTCGCATGATTGTATTGCGTTCGCAAGTTTCGTGGAGCGTGCATGTAATAGCGAAATGAAACCGCATTACTTTCGCCGCCCTCACAACCGAGTCGTGTCATGATCTCTGCTCTTAAGTTCTTGCGTTAATAGTTTACAATAGCTTACAGTTCTTGTTAGTGTGTCATTTTATGATACTTTTCTTTTTATTATGACTATGTTATCAATGATGACATAATGTAACTGTTAAATAAACATTAATAAAAAATATAAGGAATTCAAAGGTATGGGAGGGGTGTCAGGATGCCGATACTTGGAGTCACATGCCACGTCTGATGACAGGTTCAGGTATGGGTGTCAGGATGCCGATCATCAGATTCACATGCCACGTGGTCGTTGATACGCCAATCTCGTAAATAATAGCACTGCCAGATGGTTCACAATGTCTGTATTGATAATTTAATGTTACACACTTGGAATACAACGAGGTGCACTAGGTAAAAGGCGATATCATGGGTATCGGACATGATGAAATTACAGTAAGAACACAATCAATAACTAAAGCCTCATAGTGGGAACAGACAAGTTTCTTCGCACCCGGTTACTTCGACCACGCACCAAACAAAAGTCTCGGAAATAAGTCACTATAAGCTAATTCCATTTCAAAAATAAGATGACTTATCCCGTCGTCGGTCGTTCGTGTAACTCTGCCAAGAACTATGTCCAAGCGCGGCAAAACCAAGCGCTTGCGTTCCCCCCGATCAAATAGAATTAGGTACAGTCTACCAACTAAACAAAACAAATCATTCAAATCTGATTGGGTAACTTAATCAGTTTAGCCAACTTTACAAAAAATGAAATATCACCATAGACAAACTTGATAAATTCAAAGACTACTGGCGTATAGCGCCATCTGTTGGCAACGTTAACAAAGTATAAGTTACAGAAAGATTTTTTTTTTTTTTTAGGAAATTTATTTTACAAAAAAGCTTACGACTAATACATTTTATTTTCTGCCAAACTGCATAACAGTTTGTTGGCAGATGAGCTCTTAGATTTATAATAATAACAAGTACTTATAATTTATACCTACTTACAATACAAGCTTACCACATTTATTTATAAAAATATTTTTTTAATTTGAATTTTAGTGTAGGCTTACAAAATTTTTCAGCCACTCTTAATAGTTTGATTTTGTTACATATTTTTGGGGTTAAGTATCCTCTTGTTCTTTCTCCGTAGTAATTATTTGCCTTTGGCTGGATATATTTTCTATTGTTCGCTGATCTTGTACAATAGTGGTGTTTTACCAGGGTCTTATGGTCTTCGGAATAATATGTCTCAATAGCAATCAGATACTTAACCTTACAATGAACTCTAAGTATTCGGCATGAGGCAAACAATTTGTCATAGTCTCCATCACAACTATCTTTTGTCTTTTTATCAGCTAAATATTTTATTAATCTCACCTGTAGTTGTTTTATTTTATCTAAATATGTCTTAAAAGTAAGGCCATAACAGCTCAAACCATAACTAAACAGGGTGTCTGCAAGGGCGTAATACACGGTATACAGGGTGCGTTTATTTATTATTTTGCTTAAATGATAGAACTTGCCTAGCACTGATCTTAGTCTATTACATGTTTCGTTAATATGTGGTTTCCAGTTAAAGTTACTATCTATAAGTAATCCGAGGTATTTAAAACGATCAACAACTTCTAACTTTTTACAATGGCAGTTGTGATAATCAGCGTGCAAACATTCATATGTGTGGCCAATAATGTTGACCAATGAATTACTAGCTTTTGCCTTTTTGTTATAGACTATGAATAACATTTTCGTTCGGAAATTCATTCGATGACAGATTCGATTCGTAAATCGTTCCAAAATAATCGTTGTCGGCTGGTGGCTCCACATCTCGATTCGACAAATATATGTAAGAACGTCTGGGGCCCTAGTTTTGGCTGATCACCAAACATGTTCCAGGTAATTGAGCTGCCCCTCCTGAACCCAGAGTTGTTTGTCCGCGTGGGCATCACTCCGCCTAAGGGATGCCTGTTGTACGGACCGCCAGGCACCGGAAAGACTTTGCTGGCCAGGGCCGTCGCCTCGCAGCTCAATTCCAACTTCTTGATGGTATGCCAACCCACTACAGAACCTTGTTTTACTGCATTTCACAAATAATTTAGTTTTCTTGATTCTGCATTATGTCATTAATTACTCATTAGGCTCAAGTTTGGCGTACAACGTGAAATTTAAGTCATGTTGTTAACGAAAACTGGTGATAGTACTCGTCCATATGAACAACTTTTACTATGGAGCCAACCCTGAAATCGTGAAAAAAATATCAACTGTTCTACCCGTATAGAAAAGTTAAATACCTACTCGACCCAAATGTATGAAACAGTTGATATTTTTTTTCACGATTTCAGGGTTGGCTTCATGGTAAAAGTTGTTCATATGGACAAGTACTATCACTAGTTTTCGTTAACAAAATGACTTAAATTTCACGTTGTATAATGGTGTGACTACGCAATCTGCGCTCAATCGTGCAAAACGTTAAGTCATAAACTCATGGACCTGCAGGCCTAACATGGTTGCCACTTTAACACCATTTTAAACACCATTTGACAGTAAGTTCCAGGCTACAGCACGGTCACAGCCCTCGTCAAAGTGACGGATGACTTGCGTCTCAATATAGAGCAGAAGAATCTTACTGTCCTAACACTGCTAGATTTCAGTAATGCCTTCAACACTGTCGATTTTGACATTCTTGTGGGAGTACTGAGGTCTATTAATGTCTCTCCATTGGCTATCTCATGGTTTGAATCCTATCTTCATGGCAGAAAACAACTAGTCAAGGTTGACAGTTGCCATTCCAACTGGTGTGATCTTACATCTGGTGTTCCTCAGGGTGGTTGCCTCTCTCCTATTCTGTTCTCGGTTTTCATTAACTCTATCACTTCTGCCCTCTCCTCCTCCTTTCATCTATATGCTGACGATCTTCAGTTGTACTCCGCTGCTCCGATGGATGACATTGACAATGCCATAGCCACAACTAATGCAGATCTTGCGGCTATTAGGAATTGGACAAAACGCTCTGGGCTCAATGTCAATCCGAGAAAGTCTCAAGTCATCATTATTGGTAGCCAATATTATATTTCGAGACTGGAGACTAATAATATTGCAAGTGTTATCTTTGATGGTGAAGTTCTGCAGTATAGCGAAACTGTCAAGAACTTGGGCATAATCATGGATCAGACTTTGTCGTGGGAGAGTCATGTTAAGGAAGTTAGCCGTAGGATGTACGGTTCATTTCACTCACTGAAGCGCCTTCAGTACTTCTTGCCTTTGCAAACTAGAATCACTCTAGCCCAATCTCTTCGTCTGCGTCTTCTTGACTATGCAGATGTTGTGTTCTTGGATGCCACCGAAGAGTTGCTCGACAAGCTGGAACGTCTTCAGAATTTGGCTATCAGATTTATTTTTGATTTGCGAAAGTTTGACCATGTGTCTGAGTTTCGACGTAAACTGAAGTGGCTTCCAATACGTTACCGGAGGTATAGTCATATCTTATCTCTACTATATAATGTCTTGAACAACCCTTCTTCCCCCAAATACCTAAAAGATAGGTTCAATTTTCGCACTGATATGAGCAAAAGGAATCTTCGGTCCTGTCATGATCTTATGTTATCTTTCCCAACTCATTACACTGAACGTTACTCTAGGTCTTTCACAGTTGACGGTGTTCGACTTTGGAACGATCTTCCACTCTCTCTTAAAAGTCTTCCCTCAATTGCTTCTTTCAAATTCAACTTGAAGAAGCACTTTTTGTCCTCTCAGCAGTCTTAGCTACTAAATATGTATATATTGTAAGTGTTTATGTAGTTTATCGTAGTCAAATATATATATATATAAATATATATGTACTAATTTAGTACGGTATGTTAGTGTTTAGGGTGTGAGGTTAGGCATACTTTTAGGTTAATAAGTGTATGTAGATTTATCTTATTTATAAACATATTGTACTGGAATTAATTTTCAGCGCGAATTTGTACATATTTTCTCCATTTGTGTTTTGGTTGACTGGAAGAAATTTCTTTTAGAAATAAGTCCGCCTTTGCCATGTACTTTCAACATTGTGAATTGTATTTATCCGTGTTTTTTGTGCAATAAAGTGTTTATTATTATTATTATTTACTGTCAAATGGTGTTTAAAATGGTGTTAAAGTGGCAACCATGTTAGGCCTGCTGGTAAAAGTATGAACAACCTGCTAAACAGTTATTTTCCGCTATATTTTCTTGCCCTTAGGTGTCATCATCGTCCATAGTAGACAAGTTCATCGGCGAGTCGGCAAAACTCATCAGAGATATGTTCAGTTACGCACGCGACCACCAGCCGTGCATCATATTCATGGACGAAATTGACGCTATCGGTTTGTAGACACACTAGCTAATCTTTTTTTACTTATTATTCAACTCGCACACAAGAGGCTGTCACTAGAACATCTTGTTTTTACCGACGATTATAAATCCCAACTGTCTGTTCCCCTCACAGTGTTTTTCTTCACCTTCAGCAAAGATGTATTATGTATTATATATGTACCTATATAAATTGCATGAAGATCCGTATAACAATATGTGTCTCGCTTCTGCTTTGAATAACGAGTCTCTTTGACCTCTTTCTAACGAAGATGTTTTCGTATATTCAAGAAGTTGTAAGAGAAGAATCTGGAAACCGAGAAATATATAAGGTGACTTTCGTTTATGTAGCCATATTAATACTGGAGACTTCAGAACCAAGGTTCAATGACCCTTTCTGTGAAATACGCATAGTAAAATTTAGACTTCCTATAATAATTGAGTCGAGGCTGTTCTTGAACAAGTATAGGGGCACAAACATTTTATTTTCGTATTTCGCAAACAAGTTCATTGAACCTTGGCCCTGAACACTTATAAACGAAAGTCACCGTCAATGTATACGAGTTTAAGAAATTTACTAAAAAGTCATGTAGCTGTTCCTTCAAAGAAATAACGACTAAGACGGAACCATTACGCAATTTTTATGTAATTTGCTTGTTCTAAATAATGGGTGTTCGCCGATGTAGGCAGTCGTCGGTTCTCCGGGGCCACGACCTCTGACCGTGAGGTACAGCGCACTCTGATGGAGCTTCTCAATCAGATGGATGGCTTCAACCAGCTCGGACAGGTATATAGTAGACTTGCGTTCATTAATTGCGTACAAGTCTCTTGCTATATATAGATATCGATGTTTAAGGGTTCTGTAATTCGGTTCAGTGCTTTAGGCAGCGATATGCAGATAATTGCTGAGAGAAAGAAGTGAGCTATTCTTGAACATGTACGAGTTAGTTATTAATCTGAGCCAGAGACGATGAATAACTAACGTTTCCAAACAAATTTGAATGAATTCACAGTATATTGAGAATACTAAAGGACGATATCGAGCACATTAACATCTATTCTCGTTTAGCAAATATTAGATTTAGAGCTGCCATAACCTAAAACTTTTTATTGCAAAATAGGCTTTAACGCAGATGGATAAAGTTAAATGAGCTTGTATTATTTTAGGTTTAAATTTAAGGTTTGCTGCACGAGAATAGCTCACATTGTGTCTATTTTTTCATTATCTTCCCTAACATATAAAGAGGTTGTTTGTTTGTATCAATTAATTATTTGGAACTACTGAACCCATTCAAATAATTATTTTATTTATAGGGAGCTACACTATCGCTGAGTAACAGGCTATAGTTAGTTCCTTGGGGATGGACAGTTCCCTAGGGACATTGCCTTTAATTATATAGCGCGGGTAATCTCTGGAACTATAGAACCGGTTTTTTTTTTTCCGAAATTGTAATGTTTACACTCTTCTGTTGGACCATAGGCTATAGTTTCAGCGGGGTCGGGCAGTTCCCTAGGGACCTAGTCATCAATATAATAACTACGGAGTCGATTTTGAATAGTATTTCACTGTTTTAATTCTTAGATCGTCACTTGTTCCCTAATTAATTAAATTAGCGCGGGTTATCTATAGCAATAGTCATCTATGGAACTAATGAACCGATTTTGAAAATTCTTTGGACTTGGACTTATTATAGTTTATGCCCTGGGGATGTGTAGTTCCCTATCTGCAAAAGCATCAATAACTTTTGCAACTATATAAAAAATTCTTTCACTGTTAAAATGGTTCGACTCTTCACTTAGACATTAGTTAGTTTCCTGGAAACGTGTAGTTCCCTAGGGACATACACATAGGGTTAGACGTTTAAATTATTTTCATGAGGACCAAAAGTCAAAGTATATATGTACAAATGAAATTATGGGTTCGAAAAATATTAACAAGATTTGTTAGGACTACCCAAAAACTAAACAACGCGGGCGAAACCGCGCTCAAAAGCTAGTCATATAAATATAAAAACGTGGCTAAGCCTTGAGCCGCTGCACTCAAAGTCTATCATTACGGGTTGACTCACTTTAACCAGAATTGGGGACCGTAGTTTGCAATACTTGCTATAAGAAACCTGGCGAAATCTTGCGACGCTGCATTCAAAGTCTACCATAACTGTCTACATAATCTACGAATCTTTTACTTGTAGTAATAAAAATCTACTATAATATGTAGGTTAACCAGCTTTTATAGACATTAGTAGGCAATAGTTAGAATGGAAAGCAGCAACTGAGACCATAATTGTTACCACCAGGTAAAGCTGATAATGGCGACAAACAGGCCGGACACGCTGGACCCCGCGCTGTTGCGCCCCGGCCGCCTTGACAGAAAGATCGAGATACCGCTGCCGAACGAGCAAGCCAGGTCAGTCACCTGCTGTGCTATTTATTACCATGTTATACAATTATCCTCTCTTAAGGCGATTCTATTCGCCTGAACTCCCACACTAGCGCAGTTCGCTGATCATATTCTTATTTTTAGGTACTTGCTTATTATTTTTTCTTTTTCAACATATCCCATATAATATCCATGACGTAAAACTAAAACATTTATCAAAATCAAATACATACAAAAGTTACAAGCGTATAAAAGTCCTGGATTTTACACATATTTTGATAAATGTTTATGTACCGTAATGTCCTAGAAGCGATACAACAAATCAAATAATTTTAGTTTCACAGCATAGTATATTTTATACTAGACAAAAATAATTTTGTTTCATTTCGATTTTTGGGATATTTCTCCTGAAATCATATGAACCTCCAAAACCATTCTCAAGTTATGACAAAACATGAATGTTGTCTTGCCTTTCACACCGTGTTCGGTTAGTTCCGTACGAGCTCGGGAAATGAACGTTCGGGCCAACCAATAACAGTCAGTCAGTGCTCTATAATCCGAAGCTGAATGCAGAATGAAATAGCAAGCATAGCGACACTGTGCGCGACTGACTTCAAGCTGCTGACTACAAGCTTCTTAAGGGCTTGACTTGGTCTTTACACGGTTTTTGCTTTAATATGCTGAGTCAACTACTTATCTGATCAATGTAAAACTTGGACACGTGTTTTTTCAGACCTTTATCTTTCCATTGTCAGGTCGGTTACCTAATTCGACACATTGCACTCGATAGATATTATTTTTGAAAAAAATAAATTATATAATATTTTTGTCTTGAACGGCTTGAGTTTTCTGTGTGAAATTAATGCTATAAAAAGAAAACATGTTTTTTTTTCGTAAAACCTCGAAAATTCACTGATTATGCGTGCCGGCAGTGTTATGTTCGCGACGTGCCTACAGCGGACAACCTCGCAAGCGCAGCATTTTTGATGACGAGGAAGTTGACAACGCTGCTGCTGAGTCGACGCAGAGTACGCATAGTACGTTCGGAATTTGTCTACTGTTGAAGTTCTATAAATAGATTTCCATAATTATTGTATTCAATTCATATCTATCATCGGTAGGGTTCACTAGTTGTAGTACCTAGTTTTATTCTTTTTTTTATTGTAATCAATCAATCAATTCTTATAATAAAACAGTAGAAATCATGTGTCTGTACATTGAGTAAAAGTAATAGAAATAGAAAGGGGGTGGGTGACTAAAGAAGAGTAATAGAACACAAATCAATGATTTTTAGAATTCTTTTCTGTCTGTCTGTCTGTTTGCTCCCGCACATCTCTAAAACTACTGAACGGATTTTCATGCCGTTTCATAGCTGTAAAGAACTTTATTTCATTAAAATCGGGTCTTGGAAAAAATAGTTATCGTCATTTAAAGATTTTTAGAATTTATTTTTCTACTTGTAGTAATTAGAAGTTATGAGGTATCTCCTCAACGGATACAGAGTTCGAGTTTGGGCTTATTTGATTGGTCGTTATTAGCACTTGGGTAAAACATGGTGACCAGGGTCTGATGATGGGACTGGAAGGTGGGTACGCGAACTCCTCAACGGACAACAGCAGACCCTTCGAGTTTGGGGTTATTTGATTGGTCTTTATTAGGACTTTAGTAAAACATGGTGACCAGGGTCTGCTGGTGGGACTGAAAGGTGGGTACGCGAACTCCTCAACGGACAACAGCAGACCCTTCGAGTTTGGGCTTATTTGATTGGTCTCTATTAGCACTTTGGTAAAATATGAAGACTAGGTTCTAATGATGGGACTGGAAGGTGGGTACGGGATCTCCTCAATGGACAACAGCAGACCCTTGGAGTGTTGGCTTATTTGATTGGTATTTTTTATCACTTTGGTAAAACATGGTGACCAGGGTCTGCTGATGGGACTGGAAGGTGGGTACGGGATCTCCTCAACGGACAACAGCAGACCCTTCGAGTTTGGACTTATTTTATTGGTCTTTATTAGCACTTTGGTAAAACATGTTGACCGAGTCTGATGATAAGACTGGAAGATGGGTACGGGATCTCCGCAACGGACAACAGCAGACCCTTTGAGTTTGGGGTTATTTGATTGGTCTTTATTAGCACTTTGGTAAAACATGTTGACCGAGTCTGATGATAAGACTGGAAGATGGGTACGGGATCTCCGCAACGGACAACAGCAGACCCATTGAGTTTGGGGTCATTTGATTGGTCTTTATTAGCACTTTGGTAAAACATGTTGACCGAGTCTGATGATAAGACTGGAAGATGGGTACGGGATTTTCGCAACGGACAACAGCAGACCCTTTGAGTTTGGGGTTATTTGATTGGTCTTTATTAGCACTTTGGTAAAACATGTTGACCGAGTCTGATGATAAGACTGGAAGATGGGTACGGGATCTCCTCAACGGACAACAGCAGACCCTTTGAGTTTGGGGTTATTTGATTGGTCTTTATTAGCACTTTGGTAAAACATGGTGACCGTAGCAAATAGTCGTTCAAAAAATATTTTCTTTTGTTTTCCTTATTTCCACGAAAATCTCTTCGACGCGGGCGGAGCCGCGGGCAAAAGCTAGTTTTAAATATAATTTTAATACACCTCATTGTTTCTCTCGCAACCTCTGGCTGTAGCTACCTAAAATTCGCGATGTGAGGGTTCTAATATAGACTTTTTGACAACATACTGAAGTTCAAAATCACTCAGTAAGATTATCGATATAACAATATAGTTACTTTTAAAAGCTTCTTTCTTTTAAGCTTCTTTCTTTAATTTTTATATAGTAAGATTATCGTGCACCGTGGGCCAAGCCTTAACTATACGACCATGTCTAAGAAAAAAAAAATGGTTTTGATATTATATCAAAATTGGTAATTTCGTGATTTAAAGTGGTAAAACCGAATCCCGGTGCAAAATGCACATCATAATATTGTTTTCCCTATTTTTAAATAAAAAGTAATAAAAAATTGCGTTTTAAAGCAATTAGCGGAAATTGATTACTAATATTAGAATTCTCGCATTAAAATTATGTTATTTTATGCTTTACATTTTGATTACATTGGATTACAACGATAAATATGCTTTTAAGTTTGTTCATCGAATGAAATCCAAATGTAAATCATAAAATGACAGAATTTTAATGTAACACCCTAGTTATTACTAATGAATTTTCACTAATTGCTTTAAAACGCAATTTTTGCATACTTTTTATTAAAAGTAAGGAAAACAATATTATGATGTGCATTTTGCACCGGGATTCGGTTTTACCACCTTAACAGCGCATTACACGTTTTATAGAGCCCGCTCGAAGGAAAGGGCGTGGCCGACTCCTAGCAAGAGCGCCGCTTAGTACATTACCTGTATCTATCGGGCTTAGTGTTGCGAAACATGTTCTAAGAGTAATTCATTTCATTCTGTTTTCTACTTTACTATTCAGATATATTGTTCTTTTAAATTTCTATCGAATTCTGCGTGCCAATCTACACGTTTGTTGCATGAGGTAACTATTTATAACAAATACATATCATTTACAGATTAGAAATCCTAAAGATCCATGCAGCGCCGATCGCGAAGCACGGCGAAATGGACTTCGAGGCCGTCGTGAAACTGTCGGACACGTTTAACGGAGCCGACCTGCGCAACGTGTGCACCGAGGCGGGACTGTTCGCGATCCGAGCTGAGCGGGAGTATATCATACAGGTGAGTGTGTCGGACTCGTTTAACGGAGCCGACCTGCGCAACGTGTGCACCAAGGCGGGACTGTTCGCGATCCGAGCTGAGCGGGAGTATATCATACAGGTGAGTGTGTCGGACTCGTTTAACGGAGCCGACCTGCGCAAAGTGTGCACCGAGGCGGGACTGTTCGCGATCCGAGCTGAGCGGGAGTATATCATACAGGTGAGTGTGTCGGACACGTTTAACGGAGCCGACCTGCGCAACGTGTGCACCGAGGCGGGACTGTTCGCGATCCGAGCTGAGCGGGAGTATATCATACAGGTGAGTGTGTCGGACTCGTTTAACGGAGCCGACCTGCGCAACGTGTGCACCAAGGCGGGACTGTTCGCGATCCGAGCTGAGCGGGAGTATATCATACAGGTGAGTGTGTCGGACTCGTTTAACGGAGCTGACCTGCGCAACGTGTGCACCGAGGCGGGACTGTTCGCGATCCGAGCTGAGCGGGAGTATATCATACAGGTGAGTGTGTCGGACACGTTTAACGGAGCCGACCTGCGCAACGTGTGCACCGAGGCGGGACTGTTCGCGATCCGAGCTGAGCGGGAGTATATCATACAGGTGAGTATGTCGGACACGTTCAACGGAGCCGACCAGCGCAACGTGTGCACCGAGGCGGGACTGTTCGCGATCCGAGCTGAGCGGGAGTATATCATACAGGTGAGTGTGTCGGACTCGTTTAACGGAGCCGACCTGCGCAACGTGTGCACCGAGGCGGGACTGTTCGCGATCCGAGCTGAGCGGGAGTATATCATACAGGTGAGTGTGTCGGACTCGTTTAACGGAGCCGACCTGCGCAACGTGTGCACCGAGGCGGGACTGTTCGCGATCCGAGCTGAGCGGGAGTATATCATACAGGTGAGTGTGTCGGACTCGTTTAACGGAGCCGACCTGCGCAACGTGTGCACCGAGGCGGGACTGTTCGCGATCCGAGCTGAGCGGGAGTATATCATACAGGTGAGTGTGTCGGACTCGTTTAACGGAGCCGACCTGCGCAACGTGTGCACCGAGGCGGGACTGTTCGCTACCCGAGCTGAGCGGGAGTATATCATACAGGTGAGTGTGTCGGACTCGTTTAACGGAGCCGACCTGCGCAACGTGTGCACCGAGGCGGGAATGTTCGCGATCCGGGTCGAGCGGGAGTATATCATACAGGTGAGTGTGTCGGACACGTTCAACGGAGCCAATCTGCGCAACGTGTGCACCGAGGCGGGACAACGTGAAATGGCTCCAAAATAGTTAAGTTAGTAAGATAATTCACTTCTGGGGTGGGATTTTTTATGAAATTTTGGAGATATTATCGACGCCAGGAGGTCTTCGTATAGGTGATGTTTCCCACCACTATAGTATGTTCGAGATAGCATGATATGGGTGACAGTTCTAAATTTTCCGTTTCACCTATACTTCTCACACCATACTACATACACCCAGGTACAAAAGAAAATATTAGGTTTTAGAAAGAATGTATTAGTATCATTATTGCAAAAATATAATACATTATTTACATATCTATAAATCGAAACAATACTCACAGTATATTCGTTAAATTAAACAAAAAAAGATTCAGAAAAGAATAATCTCTTTTTGCTACTTGATGCGTAGATCGGAACGTTAACCCATAAGTACTGACACTACATAATCGAAAATACATCGATGAATCGGTGCGGCCATCCTAAGGGATCGCGTCAGTATGAGTTAATCTTGTATGCGGTTTTTGTTGCGGTTGCTTCATGTGCCATTTGTTTTGACGTTTGTTACAGTTTTTGTTGATTTTTGTTTTGTCATTGTTGTTTGAAACGCCGAGGACAACAAAAAAAATCTTTGAACTCTCAAGCTCGGGAGTTATTGGTTCGTTTAATTTAATTAATTTAAAAATTAACAAAAAGCAGTTTGGATAATCAAAGAACAATCAAATAAAAAATCGATTTGATAGCCCTTGTTAGCTTTCTCGATACTAAAAAAAATCGATTATATTTCGTTAGGGCACATAACTGTCAACATCTAACATCTGTCATCTTTGAACTGCCACCCATATAACTCGAACATACTTTAATAGTGACGGGTCAATTACGGGTTTGTTTACTAATAAAATAAATAGATAAAGACCAAAGACTGCACGAATGAATTTATGACACGAAATTTTAAAGTGGTCCCAACTTAAAATTTCCACCTCATTAATGCCATTGCTTTATTAATTATTACCCATGAATTAAGCTGTCAAGATAATATTAAATAGCGGCTAATTTGTTGCAGGAGGACTTTATAAAGGCTGTACGCAAAGTAGCTGACAACAAAAAACTGGAGAGCAAACTCGACTACAAGCCCCTCTAACCTATGTTAGCACCGTAACTTTTTAGCTATTTATATTATATATTTATTTAAACTTTGTATATTGTACCTCCCGTCACGTAAAATGGCCGCTGGCGAGTCTCATGCCTGTTAACACATTCGCAAACACATCTTCCTCCACTCTTGCCCAGAGGCTTTTTTATCTGACGTGAGGTATACTTATTGTGTTTCTATATCAAATGTTTGTGCCTTTGGTGGTATTTAGATGAGGGTTTGACGAAAATGTGTAACATATTACTATGTTATTTGTTTACTAGATTGTACCTTTGGTGGTATTTGGACAAGGGAGTGATGAAAGTTAGTCAGTATGATTGTATTTTTGTTTACTAGTTAGTGCGTTTGGTGGTAATTGGCCAAGTGAAAGTCAGTTAATATTACAAGGTTTTTTGTTTACTATTTAGTGCCTTAAATGATAAAATTGACCAAGGGTTCGATGAATGTGAGTCAATATTATAATGATTTTGTTAACTAGTTTGTGCGTTTGGTGGTAATTGGCCAAGGGTTTGATGAAAATGTGTAACATATTACTATGTTATTTGTTTACTAGATTGTACCTTTGGTGGTATTTGGACAAGGGAGTGATGAAAGTTAGTCAGTATGATTGTATTTTTGTTTACTAGTTAGTGCGTTTGGTGGTAATTGGCCAAGTGAAAGTCAGTTAATATTACAAGGTTTTTTGTTTACTATTTAGTGCCTTAAATGATAAAATTGACCAAGGGTTCGATGAATGTGAGTCAATATTATAATGATTTTGTTAACTAGTTTGTGCGTTTGGTGGTAATTGGCCAAGGGTTTGATGAAAATGTGTAACATATTACTATGTTATTTGTTTACTAGATTGTACCTTTGGTGGTATTTGGACAAGGGAGTGATGAAAGTTAGTTAAATAATAATGTTTTTGTTTACTAGTTAGTGCCTGTGGTGGTAATTGGCCAAGAGGATTTGATTAAAGTGAGTCACTATTAACATGTTTCTTGTTAACTAGTACGATAATAAAAGCTGATTTTGATAAAAACTTTTATTTTTTATTCATGTCATCTGGTGATCTTGAACTGTTATATTATAAATAACCTATTTCCGAATTTCTTCACTTTGAACTCAAATCCTAGTGTAGACGACTTATGGTTTTTCTCACTTAAGAGAAAATAAGGGGTAAGCAGCCTATCCGCGGTTTGAAGTAATAAAATTGGGCGACAAAATAAAAGCTTTTGTTTAAAAGGGCATGCAAATTGTTTTGAATGTAGTTTTACATAACGTCATCGACCGTTAAAACTTAAAACTATTGCTATTTATCGACCTTTTGTTCACTCGTGATCTAGACAGACGAGCTTTTCTATTCCGGGTGCTTTTTAATTTGCCCGTCTTAATTTGGTCGGCATACGTCCTTCTACGACGGCCTGGTCGAGCTTGGATGTGGAAGCGAAAGTGGTGTGTCGGGGTCGTAATAGATAGAAATCTATAGTCTCTGCTCACCCATCTGGGAGACAGGCGAAAGTATATGTATTTTTTTTCTAAAATATTTTCTTATATAAGTATAATTTATACAGGGTATATATTAATGCCTTATGCAAAATTTCCGAGATATTTTGAATTTAAGTATTTATTCTAAAGTAAACTTTGAAAAATCAGCCATTATTTTACAATTTTCTATTTGTTTTGCTTTGATAACATCCCAACCAATAAATAATAGTCCTAAAATGCACATTATTGACGTTAACCTTGACACCGTGCTCCAAAACAATTGAAAACTCTTGAAAATTGCAAAAGATTTACACAAAAAAGCTAGGTTAAAACAAAAGGTCCCTATGCAATTTTCTGTGCGTATTAGCTTGAAAACATCTGCATTTCACTAGCTAAACAAAAATCTCAAATTAACAAAGGAATGATGAAAATATGGCCAAAACAAAAGGAGCAGGTAGAGTATTAGAAACAAATCTTATGCATACAAAATGTAAGTTTATAATCCATTGTTTCCTAATTTAACCGTTAATGTTTATTACATTGTAAATATTTTTTCTTTCTTCTCTATGCACACCCATCGCAACACAAATAAATTTTTGCGCGTGACTGTATTTTGTGATCGACCGAACGTGGACACTGCACCGTGAAGCGAAAGTCAACCGACGAACCAATAGCGAGACAGCAAATCCACGCGCCAGGTATTTTCCCCGTCGCGGCCGCTCGCGCCGCACCTCATACCACCAATTTGGTCGGTAATTCGCTCACGCGCAGGTACGTCGCTCGGAGCTCTTTTTACGTGCACCTAGGTGTAAGTATAATCGGAAACTGTTGCTATGAACGTAGCGCCTATATCGAGTGCTACGACTAGCTACGAAGGTCTACGGAAGACATTGCTACGACCACAACAATTATCAGCTATGCTTGCTTAACATTTATAGTAACATATTTGCACAACAATTATAGTAGGTATATTTTACCTTTCTGTCTCATTTAGGCGAACGTGCTGTCGCTAGTTAAATTGATTAACGATACTTAAGGAGTGTCATTTAAAAAAAGCAAATTTTATCTTTTATAAATTTTTCAGCAAAGCGGAAAACAGTGAATTATTGACAGTTTTGAAAGTTTCCATTTCTGTCATCCGTAGATACTACTTTGTTCTTAGATACAACAAAAATGAAATAAACGTACTATTCAATTCATTTATTTGCAATAACTCATATGTCATTTGAGGTCTTAAAATATTACAATATTTATACAATGCAGTATCAATGTGACTTTACCATGATGGTGTAGGAATTTTTATTTACTATGTGTATGTACAATATCAGAAATAATATTTACAGAAATATTTTTATTTTAAATATTAATTCAAGTTTTACATCTATATATATTAATAACAATTTCTTTATATATGTATAAATAGTTAATTAATGGAGTTGATGCTCGTGATTGTTGGCATTTGGTGGAACTTTTGAAACATTTTTTAATTAGTTAATTAATTCTAAAATATTCATTTTTCTTATAAGCCCGTGCAGCGAGGTATCTTTTTAAACAATTTAAAAATGTATTCCGAGAGAGGCTTTTGATAGCGATATATAGGGTGTTGAAAACTTTTATTGCGGTCAGTACTCGTTTTGTTTTCGAGAATGTAGACGATCCATGAGAGGGAACCTCTAGATTGGCCACAAAGCGCTCTTGAAGTCTCGCATTTGGACCAGGAGGCCTGGGAAGAAACTTGTTTGGGTAGCGCATGATGAATTTACATACTTCTATTAATATAAGGCTGTTAGGTTGTGAATTTTCTAGTTAAGAGAATATTGTCTATAAGCATGGGTGTAGCTGTACATAATTGTACATTAATTACCATTATGTCTTAGTTCTGTCTGCCTATCTCAAGCAAGATATTTACGAATTATTCTTCAAATAATCCAATAACGTCTTGCTCGAGATAAACAGAAACACATATCACATTCTTAACATTTTGATACTCCGGTCATTCTGATACACAGGACCTTATGGCCCTAAAGGTTTGAAAATGCATATGCTCATCTTTTTTGGTGCTGACTGCTTATTATTATTGAAAGCATGTTACACAAAAACAATATTTTCTTGTTTCAAAATGCGAATATTTTCCTGTGAGATTAGGATTGTTTGAGTTAAGAAAACCAGTCTCATGTTTGAATATAATATTATTTTAGTGAGAAAATAGTATTTATTTTCACATGAAGAAATATTAGCTCCTACTAAATAAATATTTTTCAAGAACATGATAATTTCTAATGAAGGAAATATAATTGAATCAAAGAAATTTACTTTTTAAGAAGAAATCTTGTTTTACCGTGTAGTAGCTTTAAGCAATCGGATTTACCAAAGTTTGAATAAAGGATTTAATAGGAATTCAGTTAAATTAAAAACATTAATACTTACTTTCAAAGTCAACTATTTAGAAGTAAACAAGCAATAAGTATTTTTTTAGGTAATGTTAAACATTTGTAAAGGTACTAACTTGAAAAAACTTGGTATCCTCTTAGATGCGAAGCCTACATTCTTTCAGATTGTTGTATTCACAGACATTCAATATAATGTCTGTGGTTGCACTGAACTCGAGGCTTTTTCTTCACATGAATGCTTTTATAGTGGCATTACCTTATTCGAGAACACAATGAAGTTTCACTTCCACATTGACGTCACCTTCATACGTTGAGTTGTCTTTGGTTTGTCTCTTCACAGTGACTGTGTTCCAAGTTTCATCTGCAGAGATTATTGGCTGTTTACGATCGCAAACAGACACCATAGATGCGGTCTTGATATATGGCGTGTCACACTCCTGAAAATTAAAGTTAATGGGACTGATGAAATATTGTATTCTTTTACCCTAGAACATGGAACATCAATCGATGTATTACTCATTTTTTTTTTTATTATTTATTTATATTATTAACCACAAAACAATCTCTTACATTTAAATAGTGCCCTGCAAAACTGTATAAACAGTTTGTCTGCAGGAATTAGTCTCGAGAATTACAAACAGAAATAAAAGCTTAATTAACAAAGAAAATATACATAGGTACATAAACTTATACAAAAAGATGTCTCTTAGATATTAAATTAATTAGGTATGGAGTGTCTCTAAGAGATAATTTTTAAGAGACTTCCTAAACTTAAATTTATTTGGCTCATTTCGGATATCATATATAGGTACACCTAGTTATTACTATCGTACCTTAATTGGAGGACATTGAATTTATATACATAAGTACTTACACTTCTCTGGTTTCATTTAAATAATATAATGTAATATAACAACATGTCCTCCACGGATTCTCATGTCAGCATAGCGCTAGCCGTTTTTTCTGACCTGGACCTGCCTTAAAAGACATCATCCGGTGAACTTTTGTCACCGTCAACTCAACACCCCTTTCGTTCTAGAACCAACGGGGATTACATGAGACGACGATGGCTAGATGCCTGATGTCCCTAACTTCTTGGATACATGAGCGGCCCCTAGTATGAGATGCTAGCTACATGCGTTGACACGCTGCGGCCTCATGTAAACAAAGCTGTAATGCTGCTGGTGCGTCGAATTTGGTCAAACCGACAAAGGGCGCAAATATGCTGTTTGGCGTTTAAACTTTGGGCCTGGAGGCGTGAAAACTACTTATGTAGGGAACTTTCATCGGGCCTGGTCATCATCTCGGGTGATCAGAGAGCTGGCGTTTATCTCGGCCATAGAATAAGTCTCGCCATCCAGAAAGGAAATTTAGTTAGCATTCCGGGCACCCTAGCGAGGGTCAGTGATGTGGACCCAGTTCTTTATTTATTTGGTTTGATACATATTTTATTTTATTTTTATAATATTTATTAATCATTAACAAGGCCTATGTCCAGCAGTGGAAGAACATGGGCTGACGGATGGATGGAATCATTAATATTTTAGGTTTTAATTAATTTACATACTTATTAGGTTAATTATTTTTTATATTAATATTATCTATGTTAATATAGAAACAAAAAAGAGGATTTATAAAAAATACTTTAACAATGTACGTTGTACCTGTACCTACATATATATCTGCTTATAATTATCTTACATATATGTCAACTTTGCTCTTGTGATTATTTTGTGTTACTTTTTTACAAAAATTTCCCCCTCTTGCCTATATCTTCTCTTGTACTTCCTGTTGGGTTGACTTGGAGAAAATACTTTTAGCATTAAGTCCCCGTATTGTGCGTCGAAACTTAATTCAGTGCGTGGAATAAGCAAAAAATAATGGTAATAATAATAATAATCTCTAGTAATATCTACGACATAGATAGCTACTATCGTTCTACATTACTTTCGATGGTAACAAAAATAAACAGTTCTGAACAACCTGTAATTTCTTAAACACGATCACCATAATCTTATTAACCCCTTGGGTAGGTAAGGTTACCTACAAAAGCGATTTCGAAAAGAAATTACCTATCTGTAGATACGATATAGAGACCCTTAGGGGTCCGTGACATAAGTGCCAGGGGTCCGCAGCCACTCAGTTGACTCTTAACGTATTTATTACACTGAGTTCAAACAATTACCTATCTGTAGATACGATATAGAGACCCTTAGGGGTCCGTGACATAAATGCCAGGGGTCCGCAGCCACTCAGTTGACTCTTAACGTATTTATTACACTGAGTTCAAACAATTACCTATCTGTAGATACGATATAGAGACCCTTAGGGGTCCGTGACATAAGTGCCAGGGGTCCGCAGCCACTCAGTTGACTCTTAACGTATTTATTACACTGAGTTCAAACAATTACCTATCTGTAGATACGATATAGAGACCCTTAGGGGTCCGTGACATAAGTGCCAGGGGTCCGCAGCCACTCAGTTGACTCTTAACGTATTTATTACACCGAGTTCAAACAATTTTTATATGTCTTAATACTATTTAATGAAGTATTAATGTTAACTAACCAATAAAAGTGATTTTTAATATTATGCATTGATTTTTTTCCTGGAAATTTCTTCGACACGGGTTCGTGGATTCTTTGAATGTCTAAAAGTGGTCCGTGGCTACAAAAAGTTTAAGAACCACTAATCTAGACCCTCAGTTTTTTTGAAGAACTAAACAAATATTTTCTTTGCAGCAGTAGCCCAGTCAATCTTGAGACCCGAATTTGAATCCTGCCTAGTCTACATACATACATATATTCACGCCTGTCTCCCAGATGGGTAGACAGAGACTACAAATTTCTATTTGATACGATAATGACACACCGCTTTTGCTTCTTCTACATCTATCAATCTAGTCATACAAGCTCTTCTATTCCGGGTAATTTTTACTTTGCCCTTCTTCAGTATATCGCTTATTTGATCGGCATACGTCCTTCTAGGGCGGCCCGGTCGAGCTTTACCTTCCACTTGCGCAGTAAAATTTCTTTGGATACTCTACTTTTATTTCTCCTCCCTACTCGTATATGCCCAAACCACCGAAGCTTTCCTTTTATAGTCTTTCTAGTCTAAGAAGTAACCATTAGGTTTCCGGAGTTTATGTGCATAGTGTGTTTGTATTTATATCACCTTCTTTATCCTTCGATAAAATTCATTTCATCGATGTCTTTATCGTTCAGGAAAACACTATGAGTAGAGAACCCTGCTAGCCCTTAAAACGTGTATTTGTGCTCGAAGTATGCAAACTAAAAATCATCGGTGAATGAGATACACGAGCGGTAACTGTTTTAGTGACAGTTTATACTCGAAAATAACTGTCCTGCTCTTAGATATATTATGTAGTAATGATATACTTTTTATTTTCTTGTCGTAGAACGAAGCTCTTGTAGTCACGACACTGACTGTACAAGAATACCCTGTTTGGCGTACATACCATCTTATATAAATGAATCTCAGCGCAACAACTGCCGGATGGGATTTTATATCTCTCTTCTTCTGTGTAGTATACGCCAAAATCTGTTATTGTACCTGAAAAAAGAGGGTAAATTAGTTTTATTTAAACGTTCTATTATATGTAAATGAAAAAATATATATTACCATTAGATATGATGGGAGTTTCGGTTAATTTGTTTCGGGGTATCAGTGATTTTTTTGTGGATGTACTGCAGGTAGGAGATTAAAAACTAACAACGAAGTTAATTTCGATTGCGTCAATCATAAAAGAGTTTCATGATTAACGAAATCGGAAGCAACTTCGTGGTTGGCGAATCATCAAATTCTTTTATGCAAATTGTATCACTATGCAGTTAGCGGTAAATTTATGGCGTTGTCATACATTAGTGATCGAATTCAAAAGGTAGATATTAATGTAATACAAGAATATTTTGATTTAATTGTCCAAACTAGAGTTAGTTAACGAAATAAAGTTTTTAGGCATTATAGACTCTCGTCTTCAGTGAGGTCCCCACATGGAAGCTGTCTGAGGTAGACTTTTAGGCCACATATGCTGTTAGAAGGATGAGGCAAATCACTGATGAAGATACCGCTAGGTATAGTTATAGATACAGATTTTAGTATGCTTTAGTTACTTTTACAGCTTTATGGACATATGGTGTGCTACCGTGGTGTAGAGCCGCGGATATAGACGCAATCTTTGTGTTACAAAAGTAAGTAATTAGCATGATTCACTATAGCAAAAAATAAAATATATGTATAAGTGGTTTCTTGTGAGTTTATTTAGCAAGTTATTAGATATGTCAGAAAAAAATAAATTCTCTCTCAAGGCTTGGTGAGCACCACTCTATAAAAAACAGAAACAAACATAAACTGGCTTTTCCAAAAGTCAGATTGCAAAAGAAAACCCCTCTTTCATAGGACAATGGAACTCGTGAAAGATTTTACAATAAAAATTCCAAAGCGGTCCTTAGATTACAGGGACTTATCAGAGATTAGATTACGGGTAGTAATTACAAAATCAATATCTTTGTCCTAATAATACCTATTCGTGGTTTATTTTCTAAATTATTGTTTCTTATAATTTTTTCGTATGCAGACTACAATTTTTATATTTTTAATCTTCACTATTTTTTATATATTTTGGCATAGACATACATTTTACAACTTAAAGTTTACTGTAAAACTGCCTGCCTGGCTGTCTTCTTATGTACGCAGACCGAGTACAGATGTGCCCCAACGAGATTTATTTACGAGATTACGAGGACTCGAACCACTAGAACATATTGCTGATGGTTTTGATGATTAGATCTGTCAGTAATTGGAATTTAGGCTTCCGCACCTCATTATGGAACAACAGAACCCATAAAGAATCACTTTTATTCAGTGTGCCTGTTACAAGTTTTTATCGCAGAATATTATTAAAATTTATACCGTATCATATATTATATACATACTGTAGAGCCTCTTTTAGTCGTTTAAGGAATTAAGGTAAACGCTCATAGAGCATGCACGACTAACTGAGCTGGATTTAAGCTCGGTCAAATGAGTTGTTATGATTAAACTATAAACCTTAAGGGGTAACTTTTTACCTCGGTACAAAATACACATCATAATATTGTTTTCCTAACTTTTGAATAAAAAGTATGCAATAAATGTGTTTTAAAGAAACTTGCGGAAATTGTTTATTAATAATAAAGTCTTCACAAAAAAATTACGTACTTTAATAATATTTGTTTACATTACATTAACAAAACTTAAAAGCATGTTTACAGTTGTAATGTAATGTAGCTAAACTGTAACGCATAAAATTGAATAATTTTCATGTGATTACCTAACTATTAATAATAATAATAATAATAATAAAGTCATTTATTTCAGGCAAAAAACCCATACAAAAATATTCTCATATTAATAAGCAGTTTGTGCAAATTGCTATAAAACGCATTTATTGCATACTTTTTATTCAAAAGTAAGGAAAACAATATTATGATGAGCATTTTGCATCGAGATCCACCATTACCACCTTAAGAAGCTCTCAAATTCCCAGTGTAGTCGCAGTCATTTAAAATGGCTATAAATTGTAACTAGCTAACTAACTAAACTGTATTTTATCAATTAAAAAAAGTACTTACTTACTCTTTTAGGAAGTATATATTCGGGTTGAATCATGGCAGCATGCCACTGTGTAAAAGCACAAAAGTGAATATTTTAATACCGAGAAGTGTTTAGAGAGGCTTTAAAACCAAAGAGCCGAGTTACAATCATTCAAACTATGAACCAGAGACGTTTTCAGATATGTCACTGAGACGACCTTTGTCAGTCTGCCAGCTAGTTTTAAATTTTTATTCAAACCAAGCAAGCAAGTTTAGCTTTCACCGACCAAGCAAGTTTAGCTTGCACCGAGACCTCTACATCCCCAAAAGATCGTTGCATAATTTGCTTATACAAGATCTCGGTGCTGTGTAAGGAAGACTAATAGACCAGATGCAACATAAACGTACAAAAAAGAAGGACGGAGTCGCCGCTAAGCAACAAATGAAGCATAACAAGTGTGTGAGTAGATTTTCTATGGAAAATAACCTTATTATGATGTGAATGTGCACCGAGAAAAAAATCGGGTTTCGTTAACCTGATTACAGCTAATTTTAACAAAAACATTTTACTATATGTGACGTCTATATTCATTGTTCAGTTTACTTGAACAATCTAGTTACAACAAAGTTTTGTGTAAGATAATTCAAGTAAACTTGACGTAATCCTGTTCTCATTAACCAGGATTTTATTCACAATACGATCCGGTTATATTGTAAAAAAGAAACCGAGACTTATCATCGGTGCTTTAGTTTTTGGTTACCGAAACTCCAGCCGCCTCTTTTTGTACATTCATTGTATGCAATTTTAAAATCACAATTATTATAGGTTTTGAAAAATTTTAATTCTCTTATCGAAGAGTGCTCGCATGCAGCGTCGTCACCAACTAAAATTTTAAACTTCTTTGGGACTTGCTGATATTGAACGAGTACTTGTTGCAAGCTGAGTGGTTTTAGTTAAAGTTGCAAAAATATGATCCGTTAGAAAAGGATCTGCTTACGGTTTCCACGAGTAGAAGGCTCCGAAAATGATTAACTACACATGTAAAAAAGAGGAGGTTGCTAAGAACAATGACACAACATAAGATTTTACACAGAGTTATTATTTCAAGCTTTATCTCTTGCGAAGATAAGTTGACAATGACAGACAGATCTGAAATGACATGAAAATATGCCCTTTGGCTGTTTAAGTGACTATAAAGAAAGAAACGGGCACACGATTCATACTATAAGGCTTTTTCTCGGGTCCTGTTAGAGATATCAAGTTGAAATTAATACCTCCGACATAAATATACGGCCCCACAGTGTTTTTAAAAAATCAGTCTACTAATGGAGCTACTTCATTCGAAAAAAGTTATTGTAGTCAATAGAAGTTGGCTCATCATGAAAACTTATCGGGCACTTCCGGTTGACTTAGAAACTTTAAATTAGGTCTCAAAGCATACGTCTAGGAAAAGTTATAATAACTTGGCCAAGTGCGAGTCGCACTCGAGCGCAAAGAGTTCCGTTACCGACCGTACTACCACACAAAACGGGCAAGGAACCCTAAAAACAAGATAAAAAACCGTTGAAGTGCGAGTCAGAATCGCATACCTAGGGTTCCGTAATTCGACAGTTTTAGGAACAGTCAGGAAGAAGGTATTTAAAATCTTGCCCATAACTGTTTATGATAACTAAAAAAGGGATTGATTGATTTTTTTCATATTATTCGGTTCATTCGTTTCGGAAATAAGGAGAGGAGACATGCATTTTTTTTGTTTTCTTTGAAAGATTTCTCGAAATCCGTGGCAGTAAATTTAGTAAAATTACCATATTGTATTTTTAAGATATTTTTTTTCATTTTTCTCTATTTTGTTTGAACAATTTCAAACTTTTAAATATTTTTTATACCGTATTACGTAGGCAAGTGAATGCTATTTTTGTGGCAAATTTCAAGTCTTTATCTTTAACGGTGCTAAAGTTATGAGGCTGTGACAGACGGACGGACGTACGGACGGACAACGGAATCTTACCATAAAGGTTCCTTTTGTACCTTTTAGGTACTACGGAATCCTAAAAACAGCAATATTACCATAACAAAATAAAGGCGTAAAAAAGCCGCTAAAATGATACCACCTATCAATTAATTCGGCATCCTTTGTGTACAGAACCCTAATGTATACTTTATTTTAGGGTATGTACATATGTATTATGTTGTATATAGGTGGTGTATATTACAGGAGGTAGAGCTGGTGCCGCGGACTCGACTGTGGATGTACCACCATCTTCTCGCAAATCTTCCCAAAGTTAATCGGGGGAGAGTAAGAGGACAGCTCGCAGAGAGGCACAACCAGGTGACCCTCCATTGCCTGCGGGCGATTGATGGTGGCATATCCATCCCAAATTGTTGGGCCTTATATAAAACAAACTGGTGACGGGCAGCGGCGTCACTGGTGCGAGGGTTTCGGCATGGCGCTCACCAACCCGATAATGACCAACTTAATTAGAACCTTTGGATACAAAGAGTTTAATAGATCTTACGATTGTAATTTGAAGCCGGTCTCTCATAGCTCGTGAAATAACTTTGTGTTATAAACGATATATGCGTACGGAACCCTTAAGGCACGAGTCTTATATATTTGCACCGGTTCAGTCGGTTTTGGTCTTTTGGCACAATCCTTCATAAATACGAAATTTATTGATTTCCAATTTTATGTATGCGTATTTAACAAACTTAATTTTGCAGTTTTGTTTCATACATTTTGTACGTAATTATAGTATTGTATTTTTTGATCAGATTATTCAAGAGCTGATATGGTGGGACTGTATCATAAATTACCCCCCTCCAGATATCCCATACAAGACTACTGACGCGCAACACGAAGACGAAGACGCATCACTGTTCTAGGATTATTATCACCACTGTGTGCTGTAAACACACTCTAAAGTAAAACAATAAAAGTTTAGGTTCCGAAGACGGAACTTCGGAAATTGGATAATTCAATGCATTGACCATAAGAGCTGTCATTTAATTTTTAAAACCATAATTAAAAAACTCTATATCTTATTACACTAGAAAAAAATAATTGTAATGTAATGATATCTCTACTATTTTTTTTATTGACCTTTCAAATCAGCAAGTTTTCGTGCCGCACCCTGTACTATAATATAATATCAAATGTTTTTATTCAATTTTACGTTTTACAACGAAGTCTATAACTTTTATGTGCAAACTCAAACTCAAACTCACTTTATTAATAAATAATATTATTTACAGGTCACACTCACATTATTAAGAATTATAATAAATTATATTATTACATTTTTTAGGTGGTAGAGCTGATGCCGAGCTCAACTGTGGAGGTACCACCATCTTACTCGCAAATCCTCCCGAAGTTATTCGGGGTAGAGTAAGAGGACAGCTCTCAGGCAAAACCAGGCAACCCACCATTGCCTGGGACCGATGGATGGCGGTATATCCATCCCTAAATGCCAGGCCTTAAAACAGACTGGTGACGGGCAGCGGCGTCACTGGTGCTAGGGTTTTGGCACCGCGCTCACCAACCCGCCCGCCCAGCGTGTGTGAGTATGGGCATTTTGTTCCAGGAGGACCGCCAAGAGTGGCGAAATCCTGGATAGGCCTATGTCCTGCAGTGGACGAAACAGGCTGATGGATGGATGGATGGATTACATTTTACACAATATTAAAATATTTGTCTCATCACATTGCTAGTTAAGAGCGTTATTGAAATAGCCGATCAAGTCGCCACTGTCACACCATCCGTAGCCTTCCGCTTTAGCAACAGATATACAGGTATTGGCATGTGTATAACGAATAGTCTTATGTTTCTATGTTTGGAGTCGATTGATTGTTTTAGTTTAGTGATCAGATCATGTAATCTACAGCTTTATTAGCCTGTTCTGTGTCAAAACTATTAGTCGTGCGGCATAATTACTAGTTGGGCGGCAATGGAATAAAGTTTGCTTGCAGTCGCTGACCGGACTATGTTTACAATAAAAAAACTGAAAGCAGTAAGAAAGTTGCGTGCTTATGTTGCTGGAGAAGAAATAATTACCTATGAGTTTACCAACACTGAATTAATGCAGCTAACCTTTGTCACTTAATTATCATCATCATTAATTGTTTATTAAATATAGCTGTATGAATAAATTTAACGACCATGATACGATTAACGATTTTCATTATATGCTGCACAATCAGCATTTTTTTCAGAAAAACATATGTTTGTATTTACTTCCCGTATAAATGATAGCCATTTTTTCAATGGAAGTGGTCAGCACAATCATCAATATAAACATGGTTTAATTTTCTGAATAAAGCATCCTTCGTAACCACAACATCTACCAGAAGATTGTGCGCTGGGGCGCGCGAGACTTCTTCCATGCTCTATACAGCCACTCTCTATCCAGGTTGATCTGATATGGAACAGGGGTCGTCGTGGTAGATCGTAGTCGTCTGGGTATCGGTTTCTGAATGATGTCGAATTGTACGGAATTCGATATCGGTTCGAGAACCTTCGGAGGGTCGACGACGTACTCTACTGCCACGTCTAGAACGAGCTCCTGACACATCATGTTTACTACCACTGGGACAACGTCGCTACATAGACCTTGCCGAATTATAGTGGCATTGGACCAATCACCGCGGACTTCAATAACTGGTTGCGCTATCCAATCACAAGCGCTGACTACAATACCTTTGACTGTTTTTGGCGGAGCGCATAGCTGTAAAGAAATAATTTCTATTGATAAAGAATATTCCAAATATTAAAGTTCTTTGATATCTCGTCGACATTTTTGTGATCACAAATTTAATATACTTGAAGTATTATCCTAATAGAAGCTACCGCAGCTTCTTTCGCAATATTTTTCATTTCATAATATATATACCTATATAGTGATATCCATTACTTTGGAAACTCAAAATTTATGTAATGAAATGGTAATTTCTCCCCCATCTAAATTGCGGAAAAAAAAACTTAGCTTAGTTATTAAAATTCTCCTTTATACTTTTTGGGAATCCCAATCATTCAACTTAATTTCTATCTGAGTACTACATTCTGCATAGTGCATGCAAAGATGAGCGCAGCTGGATTTTGCGTCATTGCTTTTGGCCAGAGCAAGTATCTTCATACAAAGACGCGGATGTCACATAAGCACGTACCCCTGGATCCTGTAGGATAGGCACAACGGCCGAGCATTGTTCTCTCGGTATTGCGTAGAGATGCTTCACGACGTTGGTGTTTGAATATACCCCTGAAACCAGGATAACTTGAGCTTATTTGGTTGCTTAAGTACCTTTCAGTTGCTAAACTAATTATTAGCTTTCAGGGATTCTCCAAAACCTAGGAGCCCAGAAATTATAATTCGTCGATAAGTACATGTCTGCATTCAAATATACAGGTATTCTGTAATTAGTGAATCATCCAGATAGGGGTGATAAATGGGCTCATTTACTACCATTAGATCTCTATGAAAATATCACCGGCTTTGAGATATTTGGACTTTTTCAACCTCCTGGAAAAGTTCCGCCTTGTGTTAATTTTTATGGCACTTTTGCTCCAAATTACTGCCTTCAATGTTCTTTTATCATTGAAAATGATTATTCAATCGTTGTGGTAAATAGGGGAGTGCTTTCAGTAAATGTGTGTATTGCCGATTTCCAAAAATGTATTGGAGCTATGGGAATGGTTAAAGTGTCGAAATCAGGTTGAAATACGTGAAATAGCATATAATTTTTTTCAACCGTCAAAATATTTTTTGACGATAACAAAAACTGTCGATGTCAGAAACAGTCCATTTTTTGGTATTCCTTAAGGGTGCCTGAAAACGTTTCATTTAATAGCTTTTGGATTAATCAATGTTTTGATCAGGGCGTTTTTAAATTGTTAAGAATTGTCAATAAGTTTTTGAGATATAAAGCTTCAAAGAAGACCCTGTCGCGCCGTGCGTCGCTGCCCGTGAAATGGCGATTATTCTAAAAGTATTAGAGTTATTATACAAAAGTCGTGCTCAAATATCATGTAATCTGTTAAACTTAAGGGGTCGCCTCACTCCGCTCCTCTGCGAACTCGGCTCCTTTGTCACATTTATGTTTTTGGTAGGCTTCTGACGAAGTTAAATGTATGTAGGTATGGTTGTATGTATTAGTGACGTGTTCAGATAAGCGCGTTTTGTATGCGTGGCCCGTTTTGTAGCGCTTTCCCTGTACGGACTTTGTCCACACATTTATCTTGACACAATTGACATTTCCTCGTAACATACTTTACTTAAATCAAGGTTGCTTACACGGTATCCACTAGTATTGAGGTCAATTTCTAGTGCTATACGGAAGAAGAAGTCCAAAGAATACTGCCAGGAACACATAACACAGAAAGCAACTTCTAAAATCATGTACAAAAGACAGTTGGTTTCGTGCCGCTGACGAACATTAACATAACAATTTATTATAACATAACATTTTAAATCCTCCTTCTAATAGTGTAACATTTATATTATATTAAACAACAGTATTAACATAAAAACAATTTTTTTTTTCACTACTATTCTGCCAAGGCATCTGGACTCGTAGTATCGGTCGGTTGTCGCGTGCGGATCACTAGTACTTTCTATAAGGGTGCGCTAGTTCTATTTAGCCCCTACCCTTCCACGGACACTAGAAAAAAGCGCATACCACACTACCACAATCATAGCCAAACAGACTTCGTGAGATAGAATATCTGTAACAAGTTATAGATAGACAGGTTCTTAAATGATAAACACATAGAAATAGAGAGAAAAAAGACTTTTCTTCAATTTTCAGGAGGTGAACTAAACATGAACAGACTAACAAAGGTAACTTGTAGTTTCGTGACGGAACCTTTCACAATCTAATGTTAACGTTATCAATATACATTTACCTTTTGATGCAGAAGTGCAAAATCGCTGACCACTGACAAAAGAAATCAACAAAATGAATATAACATTCAATTCGGACGCCACGTCCATCTTGCAATGAAATTAAGATAGTAATGAATCCTTGAAGAAACTCACTTCCGTTATAGGCTTGAGTGCTTAGTTAAATTAAACAAAGTATGTATTATTTAATTTATCTACGTCGCCGTCGGTGGTACGGCAAATTATTTTATAAATAATAACCTATAGCTCAGTATTAGATAATATCTACATTTGTATATTGTATAGTATTTATGGAGATAATTATCTATTATATAATTATTTATTATCGTTTAGACGAGTACGAGTACAAGGGTTTTCAAAACAATTAATATGATATTATATTAATTATGTTAGTGCAGAAATGCTGTACAAGTTTAGAAGTAGGTACGCATTATTTTCTTTACACACTACTTCGGGCTAAAATATTCGTTTGTATTTGATTGCTGCAATGACGTTAAATATTGCCGTAGTACATATTTTATAAATGTCGACAACTTCAGAGAATTAGCCTGGCCATTCAAAGAGGAAACGCTGCCAGCCTTCTAGGTACCCTTCCACATGACGGTGGTGATTTAGATAGGATTTTCTATTTAGTTTAGTTAATTTTTATTATAGGTTTAACAAGGATTTTAGGTCAGTTTTAACCTTTTTAATTTAGGTAAGTTTTATTTATAATTTATATTCTATCATTGTATATTAAAGATATATCATCTTACTTCTATCTAAACCATAGTCAGGACTTCCTTCTCTACCTCCTCAAACATTATTTGTAGATGGCAGGATGAGTGAAATTCTTTCTCATATCGTTACTGCCAAATCCATTCTCAAATCACTTCTCGTCCGTGATTCTTTAAATTTGGAAAATTTGACAATGGCGTCACAAGTGTTGTCATTAATTTAATTTAACTTGAATTGTTACAGTTGTTCTCCTCTGCGTATATTTAAATTCAATATAAGTGGTGTTGACGACGGCTTTTTGAGCCATCTACAATTTTTTTTAATGTTCCCTAAATAATAATTGTTTTCCTGTCCATCCCAGCCTAATTTAATCTAATTTCTTCCTTCCCGTTAATATTTTTCATTTATTATTTAATCCTACTAAAAGTTATCTGTATCTTGGCAAAATGTATCCTATCAAATAACTTGTTTATAAATTGTTTTTTAAAACTTTACCATGAAGAATAGATGGTGTTCGGATGTGTCAGATTATATTGCATTATATCAATTGATATCAATTTGCAAAAACTGGCGCCTAAAATAGCTACCATAACCATAAAAATAGTACAAGTGGAGCTCGAAACCGTTTGTGCACAAAATAAAGTGAATATCAATAAAAGTTATTTCGTTATTTTTTTCATATAGTACTATTATTGTTTTATGCTCTAATAACTTGATAAATGAATTTGTTCAAAAAATAATAAAGTAGGTATATACAATATATGAAGTTTAAGATAAAAGTTATGCAGCTGGGCTATACATATACATCGTGTTTTTATGTGTTGAGTGCCACACTGCTTACCAATTTATTATGAAGATCTCGGTAAGGAGAACCAGCAAAATTTTAATCAGCTGGTGTTTGTACTTGCCAATGTCAGTTTCCTTGATGTCAACGAGGAATTACTAAATAAGCTCGAGCGCCTGCAAAATCTGGCTATTCGTTTATATATCCATCCATCCATCAGCCTGTTTCGTCCACTGCTGGACATAGGCCTTTCCAGGATTTCACCACTCTTGGCGGTCCCCCTGGAAGAAATGCCCATACTCACACACACTGGGCAGGCGGGTTGATGAGCGCGGTGCCGAAATCCTAGCACCGGTGACGCTGCTGCCCGTCACTAGTCTGTTTTAAGGCCTGGCAATTAGGGATGGATATACCGCCATCCATCGGTCCCAGGCAATGGTGGGCCGCCTGGTTTTGTGCCGTTTTTAGCCGTTCACGTAGAGAAAATGCGGGGTGGCTCGATTTGGGTGTCCGGGAGTGTATATTAAAATAATAGTTTTTGCCCGCGGTTTCACCCGCGTTGAATTAGTTTTTGTGTACTCCTATAAAATCAGTCAATATTTTCTGGACTGTTACCTACAGTAAACACAGCAAAAAAGCTCAATGAAATGTGTATGTTATGCGCCTGATTCCCATTTTCTGTGTCTCTTTTATAGTTTTTCCATGGGAACAAAGGGAAAAAGTAGTTTTTGTCCTATTCAAAGTCTAGAACTACATTTATGCAAAATTTTAGCCTAATCGGTTTCGTAAGCATGGCGTAAAGGGTGACACATCACTTTTCTATAGAAATTTTAAAGCTCATTTCCATCCCACGGGAACTGATTTATGGGATAAAAAGTAGCCTATGTCCTATTCCAGGTATAAAATTCATGTAAAATTTCAGCCCAATCGGTTCAGTAGTTACGACGTGAAATAGTAACAAACATCCATCCATACATCCAAACTTTCGCATTTATAATAATAGTGGGAATAGTGGGATGGGATGGGATGTGAGAATCATTATTTATGTAATGTTTAATTGTAACTCAATTGGTTCACTGAAGTAGGCCCTTTTGTAATATTTTTAAATTTAGCTTTACTTATTCTATTTTAATCTTTAAGTGAGATTTTTTGAATGTTTTCATAGCTATTAAATATTTTATTTTAACGTCTACTGACGTAGTTCTACAAACTTTAAATAATTTTTCGTAAACTTCAAAAATCTCACATGTAGTTTCTTTTTTCATGTTAGTATGTAGGAAAAGTTCTCCCATAGCGGGCCAATCCGTAGCTCAAAACCCGTTCCACAAGCGCATGATAAATCCATCCATCGGCCTGTTTCGTCCACTGCTGGACATAGACCTTTCCAGGATTTCGCCACTCTTGGTGATCCTCCTGGAAGAAATGCCCATACTCACACACGCTGGGCAGGCGGGTTGGTGAGCGCGGTGCCAAAACCCTTGCACCAGTGACGCCGCATGATAAATAGACACAGTATAAATCAGAACGATTTACAAAATACTTGAGATTTTTGAACTTTGCTAACAATATTAGTTTTTTATATGGTATTTCCAGTTTAGTTCTTTATCTATTGTTGTATTCAATTTTGTTTACCTTTTCTAAATGTTCAAGCAATTGCAGTTTATGTAGTCGCGATGTAAACAACCATATGTATGACGTATTATTTGAAACGGTATACGGTTATAACTTGTAAAAGGTTTTTGAGCGTTTAATATTATTCCGTTGTCATGCGACCATTTTAAAATATTATTAAAGTCTTGTTGTACACACTGTTCTATTGTCTTTGGATCTGTCCCCGAGTACATAAAGCACGTATCGTCAGCGTACATATACACTATACAATTGCGAACAACGTTACTCATGCTATTTACATGCATTATGTACCCGACTGGACCATATACCGAGCCAGTCGGAACTCCGAGTATGACGTCACACTCTTTACCGTTGGCATTGTTTATTGTGATTGTAACCCTGATTTTTCGTGATACTAAATAACTTCTAAGCTACAAGCTCATTGGACCACGTACTCCACACTCTTCTATCGCCCTTAGCAAAGTTTCATGGTCCAACGTGTCGAATGCTTTTTTAACAACAATAAACAATGCCAAACAATGCCAAAACATATTCTCTTCTATCAAGACAACTATTTATTTCATTTGTGAATTCATGAATAAAAAAATTTAATTTAAAATATTAATATTGAAAAACACTATATATATATATATATATATATATTAAATTTTAGATATATTGGTTGGGGAAAAAGTTTCTTCGCATTTTATATGAAAATTCAAAACATTTTTTAATAAAGTTTATTTACATTTAACTAAAGTATGTAGGTGCCATTTTGTTCGATAACTTTCTGCAATCTTATAGGTAGGAACATGATCCCATTGCTATAGAAATTCTGGGGCTTCTGATCAAAAAACTGCGACAAGTGGTTTTTGCAGTCCTCTCATGGTGTTAACCTGACACTGCCTAAAGAATTCTGAAGAGACCGGAACAAGTGGAAATCTGAAGGTGCAAGGTCAGGTCTATACGGCGGATGCATTAATACGTCCCAGCCAAACTCTCTTAATCATTGCTGAGTGGTTAAAGATGTGTGAGGTCTAGCGTTAGTATGATGAAAAACCACACCCCTTCTGTTGACTAATTCCGGCCGCTTTATCTCAACTTCTTGCTTTAATTTCATCAGTTGTTCGCAGTAGAGTTCAAAATCGATGGCGGTAACAGCTCATAATGAATAATGCCCTTATAATCCTACCATACACACAGCATTACCTTGTTGCGAGATAACCCGGGTTTCACCAGAGTCTGTGAAGCCTGACCAGCCTTTAACCACGACCTTTTTCGCACGTTTTTGTCGTCACCAGTTATCAGGTTTTTCAAAAATGGTTCGGTTTCATTACGTCGTAATAAATAATCACAAATGAGTACACGGTTCATTAAGTTTCTTTCAGTGAGCTCATGAGGCAACCAAATATCGAGCTTTTTTGTGTACCAAGATTTTTTCAAATGCGCCAAAACTGTTTTGTGGTCAATCCCCAGTTCTTCAGCTACATCGTAACTACTGATATGCCGATCTTGCTCCAATTTTTCAAAAATGGCATCCATTTTATCCGTAACAGGGCGCCCAGAGCGAGGTGCATCTTTGACATCAAAATTTCCGGATTGAAAACGCTTATACCAAATTTGTGCTACTCTCACAGACACTGCACTAGGTCCATAAACATTAGAAACTTTTTTCGCGGCTTGCGTTGCATTTTTACCTTTTTGGTAGTAAAATTTTAAAATGCATCGAATTTCTTCATTAGATTTACTCATCTTAACAGTAAGAAAAACAATTGAAAATCACGTATTTTACCTAATTTGAATTTGGAATTATCTTATCTAAAATTTAAACTTTTTAATAATACCAAAACAGATACAAATGGTATAGCCAAAGAGATTTTATTATAAGTTCATACATACTATTTGCGAAAAGAGTTTTTCCCCAACCTATTATTTCGACCTACGGTGTGGGGCCGTCATCAGTCGAATCAATTTGTAAATTCAAAAAGAACTGTGTTAGTTCCTTTATTTCTTTGGAATCTATGTTGCACATTAATTATATATATTTTTTTTTTGAATACTTGAGATTTGCCATACAATTACTTATCCAACTATTTTATTTATAGTTTACAGTATCGCAATCCGTCGGTATACCTTTTGCGACACTAAAAAGGATGAATTTTGCAATTATGGGACTAATTAAACTTTTAATGGCCTTAATATCTCTCATCCTGATTTCATCTGAAATTGGTGATTTGTTAATATCTGTATTATCTATTATTTTTTCAACGTGACAGGAATTTCCTTTTGTTAAATAAAAAGAAATTTGGCCATTTTTAGGCTTCCGTAGTCAACAAGGGACCCTTATAGTTTCGTCATGTCCGTCCGTCTGTCTGTGTGTATGGCGTGGTTAGATATATAGAAAACTATCACAGCTAAGTACGCTGTTAACAGTTACACGTTATCGTTTACAAGTTAAAGAGTAATAGTCGACCAACTTAAATTTGCAGTTTTGTTTCATACATTTCGTAAGTTCGTAATTTTTATTCAAATCATTTAATTTTATCTCAGGCGCGAGTCCTACTCGCATTTAACAGTTTTCTTTAAATTCTGTATCGGACAAAATAATAAACAATTTGCACATACTTATTTATTTTATTGAATGCTTAATCATTGTAACATTGATGCAATCTACGAAATCTTTTCAAAAATCCTTCAGACTTGTTTCTTATCCTCAAGAAAGATAAGTGGCAAGAAGTAAGGTCCGGGTAGAACACCACAGTAGATTTTGAGAGTAACGTTGGCTGTCCCGGTGCACATGCCAAATGTTTCAGCGTTGTATCGTGTGATGTTGGCATAATGACGGACCTCAAATAATGCATCAGACAATACGATTGATGGATTTCCGTTATTGTCACAAACCTTCACTGACACACCCTTGGCGTCTGCCTTGGAACATACCTTGAAAAAAAAGCATGTTGTGTATTGAAAATGAAAGCAATTGTAATACAAAATATACGCAATCAATCAAACAAAATATTATTAACCTAAATTAGTTTAGGTCACACATGACGGCTGAAAA
Source organism: Ypsolopha scabrella (assembly GCA_910592155.1). Lineage (NCBI taxonomy): Eukaryota > Metazoa > Arthropoda > Insecta > Lepidoptera > Ypsolophidae > Ypsolopha > Ypsolopha scabrella. The sequence goes on from OU342960.1 coordinate 51,562,021, forward strand.
TTAACTAGTCAACTACAAAACAAGTTCGGAAGGAATATGTTAGAAGCAGAATTTCGATTTCGACATTAATAATGTGCATATTGATAAAAATAGATCAGGTAACAAGGAAATATGTATTTAAATGCAGAACAATATATTTATTTAAAGAAATACCCACCGGGTCTGGCAACGTTTCCAGCTTTCCTAAACACTGTCCATCTGGGATATAAAACTTGCGCTCCACGACCATCTCCGTTGTTTCACCTGTAATTGGAGAAGAGTCTGTAAGTGGACAAATTCTACAGGAACCCTAAATGTTACCCTACCAAAATATTTAATGCAAACTATAGCTAGTTATATGGGGTATATAGAGAAGCAAATAAAAAAATAATGATCGATATATATTTCTACCCACTTGTGGTCGTCGTCAGTCGAATAAAGAAAATGCGTATTTGACATTTATATATAAATTGACATTGAAGTACAAAAACCTTTACCACCGAACCACTCCTTCTACTTCACCGTAGTCTAGAATAAAATAGTTTAAGTATTCCAAAAAGGTTTTTGTACTTCAATGTCAATTTATAAAGAATTGTCAAATACGCATTTTCTTTTGGTCGAAATATATATCCCTAGACCGTGTTGATGTGTGTACTTGCCGAACGTTGAAATAAAACATGCGGGTTAAATTTGCATGCCATAAAGAGACTCTAACACTTTGGGACCCTATAATCGTCGGTGAAAGGATGGTGTACGAGGCTTAACTGACCCATTAGCAGTTCCCACTCAGAAACAATTCTATCAAAGCTTGGGTATAAATATTCTAAATCAGGGGTGTCAGACTCATTTTCCAAAGGGCCATTTATAAAATTTAGGGTGTGTTCGCGGGCCAGACTCAAAATATGTAAATAAAGACATACATACTGAATTTGTGACATCTTTATTAAGTTAGTTATTTACATACATATGTTTATCTATAATAAAAGAGGCATTTATGAGGATCTGGAGACTTGACTTCTCTTGTTCTTAATAATTTAATTGAGGTCGGCCGTCATATTGGTAGTAGTTATTTTAAGAATAGACTGGAGATGTTTGTCGCTTGAGCGATGTTTATTCTTATTAATTTTCATAATAGAGAACATCTGCTCGCATAAATAGGAACTACCGAACATACACAGGATTCGTGCTGCATGCTTTTTTCATTTTTGGGTATTTATCCACACTCTTGAAGTATTGCGTACCGGGCGTGGCACCACAGAGTAAACACATAGCTACGTTCAGTTTGATCGCCCGCCGACGCATTCAGAAAGTCAGTGCGATCGTCGGGCGATTTTTCTGTTAAAACCAAGCGCACCCCTTGTTTTAGTCACTGCGATTACGATACTGAAGAGAGCGCCGAATTTCAAACACGCGTAGTGGCATCGCACGTCGTGTTTAAATTTGGATTCTGGTCGCGGGCCGGATCATTATAGTCCGCGGCCCGCGGGCCGTATGCATGCCGTATGTTTGATATTACTGTTCAAAATGATACTTTCATTAAAATTAGAGTAATATGACATCACTTTTTATTTCATATACTGGTTGAAAATTAATCTATAATTAGCTATAATAAAGAAAACTGTTCTAACCCAAAAGAATAAATAATTAGACAATTAACCCTAATTACTAACCCGAATCAAAATACAAATCAGATGCAAGGATTTAAATTCGGAAATAATCCCACCGGATTTAAACCTAACTTTGGCTTACAGCAGAGATTTAACGCACCTATTCCTAATCAAGGATTCAGATTCAATCAACAACACCAAAATTTTAAATTTGGCATCCCCAATCAACAACCCAATTTTAGACCGACTAATAATATGCCCCAACAACAAAACTTCAGATTTGGCATTCCAAACCAGCAAATTAATTTTAGGTTTGGCATACCGAACCAACAGTTTCGTCCACCCATGAACAATTTTAACAACCGCCCACAACTTGACGGAAATCAAAATAAATTCAAATTTGGAATCCCCCAAAATACTCAAGGTCAAAAACCCATAACCACTGATGTGTCTATGCGCACAGCAGCCCCTCTTCGCCAAAACATGGTGCAGGATATGAATAATGTATTTTATTCCAGCGAATTATATACTTACGAAAATTATCAGAACAGGATACTACGAATACAACCCCGAAGTGTACACGCTTTCAGATGATTACAATACCCCCTCCTCTGAACCTGAAATTTACGTACAGGACCAAAACTCTGAAACCGAAAATTTTCCCTTAGAGGCCTCACAAACAGATCACCGGAAATAATACATTTAAATTGCGACAGCATTTTAAAATAACCAAACATAAATATCCCTGAAATTGGAGCCCGTTTCATGATAGATACTGGTAGCACCCGATCTTTTATGAGCCCCGAATTAGTCAAAAAATAATTTACCGACTTTAAATTCGAAGAACCCTTCGAGGTCATCAGTACACACGCGAGAAGCCAACATAACGAAGCGATTTACATCCCCTTGTTAAAAACGTTTAAAAGCACACCCAAACACAAATTCTATGTAAATGACGTAGACAAAAGATACGACGGCCTTATTGATTCAGATTTATTAAAACAACTAGGCGCAACAATCGATATAGAACACCAAGTGTTACAAACGCGCGACACATGTATACCTATTATATACAACCCACCTCACGAAATTAACCTTGACCCTCGAACTGAAACACGCATAAATATTCCTACGGACTTACAAAATGGCTATGCGATAATGGACTTTATGGATTTTGAAAGTGGAGTTCGCATGCCCAGTGCAATAGTGTCATGTATTAATTCCTTCGCACAAACCGTGATACAAAACACAACAGACAAGACAGTGAATATAACATTTTCAGAACCCGTACACGTAACAAAATACGAGGAACACATGATTTACTGCTACAATTCTATGGAAATAGATGATAAAAATTGTGAGATAGATGATTTACTCAAACAAAATTTATCTAAATTACGATTAGATCACGCAAATAAAGAAGAACGCGACGCCATACAAAAAATTTGTTACGAATATCGAGGCATATTTTACTGCGACCAAATACGTTTACAAATCAAGTCAAACATCAGATTAGAACGAAAGATGAAGACCCCATTTATATAAGACCGTATAGACACCCCCTTCGCAAAATGAAGAAATTCAGCGACAAATAGATAAACTTCTCAGAGATAACGTAATAACAGAATCACACTCTCCGTGGAGTGCACCCGTCCACTTAGTCCCGAAAAAGACAGACGCGTCAGGCGAAACCAAATTCAGAATGGTAATAGACTACAGGCGTTTGAATGAGATCACCATTGATGATCGTTACCCGTTACCGAACATTACAGAACTCTTTGACAAGTTAAGTAAGTCAACATACTTCTCTACAATTGACTTGGCGAGCGGGTACCACCAAATTGAGGTGGAACCCACCGACCGACATAAAACCGCCTTCACCACACAGTCAGGGCACTTTGAATTTACGCGTATGCCCTTCGGGCTAAAGACAGCCCCCGATACGTTCCAAAGGGCCATGGATAACGTCCTCCGCAGCCTTCAGGGCATTTACTGCATGGTTTACCTTGACGATATTATAATCTATTCCAGTAGCTTACAAGATCACATAGAAAAACTCCGAAAGGTATTTGATAGACTTAGAGAAACAAATTTAAAGGTAACCTTAGACAAATGTGAATTTCTTAGGACAGAAGTGCTGTACTTAGGACACGTTATCACAAAAAACGGTCTTAAGCCGAACAACGACAAAATCCGGGCAGTTTTAGATTTTTCTCTTCCGAAATCTGTAACAGAAATCAAAAGTTTTCTTGGTCTAGTCGGTTACTATAGGAAGTTCATAAAAGATTTTTCCAAAATCGCTCAACCTATGACATCATGCCTCAAGAAAAGAAATAAAATCGAAATCACACCCGAATACATATCCGCTTTTGAAAAATGCAAAGAGTTATTAGTAAACGCTCCACTTTTGCAATTCCCGGACTTTGAAAAACCTTTCATTTTAACCACGGATTTTTTTTTTTCATTTCATTTCATACATTTATTAAATTCACAGCAAAATACAATGGACACAATAAATATTCATAGGATACAAATTTAAAAATGCCAATAACGAATTTAATTAACTAAAATTTGATAATAATTTAAATATTTGCAGGTTTGCACAGACTGAACACAAATTAAGAAATAACAAGAAAAAAAAAAAAAAAGGTAAAAGTAAAATTTTACAACATAATAATAGAAATACTTATAGAAATAACAAACAAAAATGCGACGATACAAAAAGAACAGAAAAAAAAAAATTGAAGTGATACATAGGGCAAAATTAAACTAATTCATGTGAGAGTTGCTAGGTGTATGACTGAGTACTTAAAAAAAAAAATTATATACTTGTGTTTATTGTGTAAGGGTGTATTTGTGTCAGGGAGGGTGTGAGAGATTGTGTATGTGTGTGAGAGTGTGTGTAGGCAAAAAAAAAAGAATCTGTGAACATGCGTATATTATACATATATATATATATAATGGGCATAAATAGGCAACCTAATAAATTTTGCTCTGTACTTGTAATTGCTCAATTATGTACGATATGTATTGACCGCGCTTCAGGAAGAAAACGTCAGCATCAGAAAAACGCTCTTCGTGTGTATCTATGCACCGGTTGAGAGGAGAGTTGGAAGCGTAGTTAGTGCGAGCGTAGGCGTGGATAAGTAGCCGTGGATGTTGTCGTCTTGAGCGAGTACCAGATTCGCGCAGCAGCACGCGACTTATCAGTTCGATACTGTCCAGCCTGCCGCTGATGACGTCGTGTAATAGTTTTAAATCCGCTATGGTCCGTCTGTCCGAGAGCGTTAACATATTATTTGTTTTAAGGCTTTCCTCATAAGTCTGTGGAATGGCTTTGGCTCGATAGTTGAGCTGTCTGATGAAGGATCTCTGCACTGATTCCAACCGCTTGGAGTGAATAGCGTACTGAGGAGACCAGACAGTTGACGCATACTCTAGAATGCTTCTTACATACGAGTAATAGAGGTGCTTGAACGGTGTTACTGTGCGAAATAGCTTTGTAGCACGATATACAAAACCTAATGCCTTTATAGCCTTAGAAATTATTTGATCAAAATGTGCAATGAATGTCAATTTAGAATCTAATAAAACTCCTAGATCCCTCACTTCGGACACTCGTGAAATAATCTGATCGTTAAGTTTATATGCAAAAATTGAATTATTAATCTTCCTACTGAAGGTAATTACTTGACATTTATTACTGTTGAGATCTAGGCAATTTTGAACACAATAGGCTGAAAGCCTGTCTAGGTCCTCTTGCAGCCTGCGACAGTCCTCGTAATCAACAATGGGCATGAACACCTTCGTGTCATCGGCATACATGAGGAAGCTAGCATTAGAAAAACAGTTAAGAATATCATACAAGCAAACGTTGAATAACAGTGGACCCAAATGTGAGCCCTGAGGAACGCCAGATGGAATTGTTGCAAACCTAGATTGCAAGCAACTAAGTCTGACAGACTGACTACGATTCCTTAGATAGGAGGCAAACCAGCGCAGGAGGTCACCGTGTATACCAATCATAGCCAGTTTTTGAATTATAATATGGTGTTGCAATCTATCGAAACATTTGGAATAATCGGTGTACACGGCATCCACCTGGCAACCTTTATCCATGAAACCTGCAACTTTGTCGACAAACTCCACCAAGTTGGAAGATGTAGATCGATTTCGCATAAAGCCATGTTGGGCAGAGGGGATGCTACGGGCCACTACTGGATATACCTGGTCATATACAATCTGCTCAAAAAGCTTACTCACCACTGATAGAATTGAGACAGGCCTGTAATGATCCACCATGAGCTTAGAGCCACCCTTATGAAGGGGGACAACAAAGGCCTTTTTCCAATTGGTGGGAAAGATACCCTCACTAAAGGATTTTTTGAAAATTAAATATAGTGGTTCAGCAAGTTGTTCGGCACATTTACGAAAAAATATAGGCGGAATCCCATCCTCACCAGCACCTTTGTTGACGTTAATACGCTTGAGGTATTTAAGTACAATATCACGTGATATTTCGATGGAGCTCAAGCAGCTGAGAGGATTTGCTTCACCGTTGGGGATCAATGAAGCGGAGCCCGTATCTTGTACGTATACCGAATTAAAATATTCTAGAAAGAGATCGCAGGCTTCGGAACCGCTGTTAGCAACCCTAGAACCGTAAGTAATTTGAGCCGGTATACCACTGTTACGGCGTAAGCTCCCAACATAATGCCAGAATTTTTTAGGGTCCTCAACAATGGACGCCCCACATTTGTCAACATAAGAATTCCAGCATTTACGTTGCATATCTTTATGCCGTTTCCTTAGCAGGGAAAATGTATCGTAATCTCGAGGATTACCCGTCTTTTTAAATTTTTTGTGATATTTATCTTTTTCTCTAATTATTTTTATCAAAGGTTTGCTGAACCAAACTGGATAACCGTCTGGGTTGCTGTAAAAGTGAGGAACATACTGTTCAACTACGGAATTTAAAATATCGTGAAAGGTTTTGACAATATCATCTGTGTTGCCGTCAACGAAAATCTCAAGCCAGTTTAAGGATGCAAGTTTACTAGCAATTACGGTGTAATCTGCCTTTTTAAAGTTATAAATTTTTTTAGGAGGTAAATGTAAAGGCTTAAGGCCAAGATTTGGGATTTCGATTTCAAGGGCAGGGTGATGGGGCATATCCTCTCGAGTGAATGGGGAATTAGCTCGAGTAACAATGACATCGGTATCACTAAAAACTAAATCCAAGAGCCGGTTGTTACCATTTAAAATTCCATTGTACTGATTCAAACAAATAAGAGCTAATTGATTTAATAATTCCTGCTGTATCTCGTTACACTCACCCAAAGGTTCCAAATAAGCGGAAGATCCTGATAGAGGTGGTGTCCAAGATATATAAGGCAAGTTAAAATCTCCAACTACTAAGTAATGATCATCATGATTCAAGCCATTGAGATATTTAGTCAGATTTTCAAGAAGAAAGTTGTGTGCAATTCCGGCACCTGGAAGGTAAGTGCAGATAATGTGTAGATCTCGGTCCGTAGCTAAAGAACGAGCCGGAATAATAACATGCACCAGTTCAAAATCGGCGCTTAATGGGTAAACACGACGCGCGGCCAACGCTCGAAGTGTAAGTAGCAAAATTCCACCACCTTGAGTGCCACGCGCGACCCGCGCTGCAGCGCGTTGTTTCGCCGGCATCGGCCGGTCCGCGCGGTGCACGTCATAGCGGTCGTCACTTACTTCAGCATCGAAAACACCGTCCATCAGACAAGATTCAGCGATTGAAACTATATCAAAATTATGGTTTAGTAAGCTCTGTACAAACTGAGCTGTTTTTCCCCTGATACTGCGGCTATTTTGATAGTAAATAGTCAGGAGGCCTGTAGTTTCATATAATAAAGGCATTTAGTTAAACATTCCTTATTATGATAATCATAATGTGATTCAGTGAAATGCGAATTTGCAGGGTGAGCGAGTAAAGTGCTAACGCATAAAAGATCCAGAATAAAAAAGATTTTTGCAAATATTATTTTATAATACCTACATAGGCCCAATACGTTCAATAATAACTTGTGTGTTGTGTGTAAATAAAGGTTAATGTTGTAGGTAGTGTAGATTCTCAGAGTTGTGACAAAGTATAAATCAATTAAAATAAGGAACATGTTTAGTGCGACAGTGGTTTTCAAGCTTCGGGCGCTTTCGCATTGGCATAAACTGTTGCAGACTTCTTTGCCGAAGTAAGTTGGGATGAGTTGTAAATACGGATTGGTGGGTAATTGTTGGCTTGGCGAACAAATATTTTCCCATTGCGAGTCCAGCAGTGTTGAAACCCCAATTCTCCTTTATACTTCAACTTTGTTTCCCTCAACAACTTCTTGCTTTCTGGGGTAAGGTGTTCATTGACATGAATTTGACGTTTGTCACCTGGCATGCCAATTTCTGTCGTGTTGATACCTCTCTGCTTGCGAACCCCACTTAGTATACTATCGCGAATGTAGAACGATTTAAATTTTGCAATAATGGGCTTAGGGTGACCATTTGGATTGCGAACGGGAATTCTTACTGCCGATAAAAGATCTCCTTCCTGAAGAGATATGCCGACGGCCTTAGCGATAGTAGTGACAATTCCAGATACGGACTCCATCTTGCGTTCGGGGATACCTATTATCTCTAGATTATCCTGCCGATTTCTTTGTTCCATATCATTAACAAGAGACTTTAGTGAGGTAACATTATTGGAAAGTTCCCAGATCTCGCGTTTATTTGCGTCTATATCTTTTGCGGCCGTTTCGAGCCTCGCAATGTTAGTCTCCAGCTTGTCGATGCGATCGGAATTCAAATTTGTGGTAGCCACCAAGTCATCAACCTTGGTCGCCAGCAAATCAACATTTGTTGTGAGGCCTGAAATTAACTGCATTGATTTATCCACTCTCTTTTCAAAAGCATCAAATTTGTCATAGATTGAGACCTTAAATTCATCCAATGATGCAGTTTGTTTCTTGCTGAACTCTTCAAAGGCTTTAGTCAGTACATCCTGTATTAGTTGCAATATATCGTTTGGTTGATCGGAATTCAAACCAACTGCTCGCGACCCGGTGGTTTGGGAAGCGCTGGCGCGGGCGTCATCTACTGGTGTCGATTCAATAGTGACTTTCGCAGTCAGAGGTAGAACTTTAGTAGGTGACCGACCCGTGCTATTGCCGGCTGCACGACAACAAGGACCGCTCCATGTTCCCTTTTGTGAAGATCTCATTTTTCTATAAATTTTCTCAGTGACTGATACACAATAAAAATGATAAGCGTTTTTGCAAGTGGCGCAGGTAATCTCATCGTCGGGGCAGACAATTTCGTTGCAGGTATTGCAATTCATCTTGTAGTGTTTATATAATGAGTGTTTTGATCAGAAGTGAGCTAATAATGCAATTCAAAATACCTTGAATATTGGAGTGATTGTGCATCTATGATTACTTGAAGTGAGGGTATAGTGCACAGATGAGGGCTCTGGTTGCGTCTGGAGCCGGGATTTACGGCTTTTTGAGTCTCCGAAACGATTCAAAAAGGTAGTTTATGAAGGCACTTGATAAATGTGAGTAACAACTTTAATTTAGAGTGAATATACTGCTAAATAATATTTATTTACTATTTAAATATGAGGACGATTCAAAATTTGCGACCGTTGCGGATGACAGATAACCGCAAAAAAAAAAAAAAAAAAAAAAAAAAAAAAAAAAAAAAAAAAGAAATAAAATGATGATGATGCAGATGCATCCAACCATGCTATTGGTGCAATTTTCTCCCAAGGACCTGTAGGATCTGATAAGCCAGTAGCGTATGTACTATAGAAAAGGAACTATTGGCAATCGTTTGGGCCACGAAACACTTCCGCCCTTACTTATATGGCCAAAAATTTACTGTATACACTGACCATAACCCCTTAGTATGGGTAGATTCACTCAAAGAGCCTAACAGCAAACTCACACGTTGGAAATTAAGATTGGCAGAATTTGATTTAAAAATTGTACACAAAAACGGTAAACAAAACACTAAAGCGGACGCCTTGTCGCGAATAAAACTTAACATATTAAACAAAAACAATGCATCAATGGAAGTACAGTTAGATGCTGAAGACGAAATCCAAACTATCGAACTATCATCAGATTCAGATAAAACAACTAAAATTCCAGATAGACGAAGTAAATCACCATACTCACTTCCATCCCCTAGTTCAAGTACTTTGACCGCTAGTGAAGGTAAAGACAGTATCAACACGGAAACTGCACATTCAATTTCAACATTCCAATCCTTAAAGAAGCCATAGACATAAAAGACAATCAAATACTGGTATATAGTTGGAATAGAAATGAAATGACTCTAAAAAATCTCTCAAACAAAAATCAAAAAATTTTTGAAGTGCATTTGCCATTAGATAACCCGGACCTTGTAAAATCATTCTTAAAAGAACACATTAAACCAAAAACTAAATACTTCTTATATTTCGAAAATGACATACACCGCAATCAATTCACTAAAGCCGTTATTTTATTATTTAAAAAGAATACAGTCCGATTATACGAATGCACAGAGAGAGTAGTTTTAATTGAAGACGAAAACGAACAGCGCGAAGTTGTATTAAAATATCATCAGGGAAAAACATGCTATCGCGGCATCAAAGAAACTTTAACCCATTTACGACGCTGTAAAAATATGAATGAAACTGTATCTAGTATTATAAACGCATGCGAGGCTTGCAAAAAATTAAAATACGACAGAAAACCGTTCAAACCGGAACTACAGCTAACTCAAACCCAGAGCAGACCCTTCGAGGAAGTTTTTATAGATTTATTTTCAATAGAAGGTAAATATTTTCTCACTTTATTTACTTTTCTCAGTAAATATTTTCAAACTTGGGCAGGCCCTTGAAGTCCCTAATCGCTCTACCCCCGAGGTGGTCCGAGCACTCATAAAATACTTTTCGATGTACGGCGTACCCAGTAAAATAAGTTCGGACCCTGGATCAGAATTCAATAACGCTCTATTACGAGAGACCATGACCTTTTACAAAGTTGACCTGCATATCGGCACCCCTCATAACCCCAACTCTATGGGCCTAATCGAGAGATTACATTCGACAATATTAGAGATCTACCGTTTGGCTAAGTACGAACACAAATTAACTGACGCTGCAATGATTATGACTTACGCAATTATGTCATATAACCAAACTATACATAGTACAACCGGTCTTACGCCCTTCAAAATCGTTTTCGGTCACACAGATGCATCAAGTACATTTAACGTAAACTTTGAAAAGCAATATTATCAAAAGCTACTAAATGACCACGCAAAAAGGACCAAATATCAATACAAGTATCTAACGGATAAAATGATTAGTAATAAAGAAAAAATTCAGCAACAACGAGGAGGCGAAACGGAATTTAATATAGACGACACCGACACCGTATTTGTAAAGGGTGTAAATACGAGGCGATCCAAGGATAAGCCTCGATTTCAAAAGGCTCATGCGATAGGTAAAATCACTAGAAACATAGTACCTGTAAACATTAAGGATAGACCCACAAAGGTACCTATTAAAGACATAAGACGACCTCCACAGGTTTCTTCATCTCCTCCTGGCTCTGGCGACCACGACCCAGGCCCTTCAACTTCAACGACTTGATAGAGGCGCCGGAATTTTGCCTGTCCGAAAAGGACAAGCGATTATTGAATTTGAAAAATATATAGTTATTAAGATTTTAAATATAAGTTTATTAAGTAGCGATTTAGAATTTAATATTGATATATACGCAAATTTAAACAAACATATTCTAGATTATTTTAAGAAAAAGCCCTTGGATATAGAGATTGCCGACATCAAAACACAAACAGATTACATGAAAAATGCAACTGTTGAAAATTTTAAACAAATAGCTCCTACAAAGAGAATTAAACGTGAAATTCTTAACCCCCTTGGCTCTCTCATAAAACTGGTAACAGGAAATTTAGACAATGATGACGCCATCAAATATGATAAATTAATCAGCGAAGCAAAAACACATCAGGAAATGGTCACAAAAAGGCTGACATTGGTTACCGAAATAGTGCAGTCCTTTGTCAAGATCGCAAACTCTACCCACAACAATTTACATCCAGTTAGATAAAGCAATTTGGGAACTTCGTAAGCAAATTAATATAGCAAAATACACTGAAAAACTAAAACAAATAATTTCCGTGTATAATTTGTTCTTTCATAACTTTCAAACACTTTTTATCAGACTGGACGAATTGGAAACAGCCATAGCTTTTAGTAAACTAGGTACATTACATCAATCGATTTTGGACACTGATGAACTGTTAAACAGATTGACAAAAATAGAAAAACAAATAAGTTAGCATACCCGGCAAATTTAAAGAATCTAGTTAAGATAGAGCAGACAATAGAATTAAAAGCTTACTTTAAAGAAAATCAGATAATATTCATTTTAGAAATTTCGTTGATAAGAAAAGATGTTTATGTATATTATAAAATATTCCCTTTACCAACGATAAATCCATATAACCAAACAACCCTTGTAATCCCAAAATTTCCCTATCTGCTGATGTAAGGGTTGAAAACACAATCGCTATCGCAACCCTGCAAAGAAATCGACGAGGCCCGCTACATGTGCAACGAAAATGATATGTCTGCATTTATTGAAGGTAAATGTGTAAGGGACCTAATGGAATTTAATCCGAATACCACATCGTGTCACCCAACTACAGTAAAAATAGAAAACACCAAGGTAACGCCTATAGAAACAAACCGTTGGATGTTATATTCAAGAGAAAAGTTACTACTTACCCACACCTGCAAAAACGAAATCTCTCGTCATGATATACAAGGAACTTATATACTCAGTATAGATGACAACTGTGAAATAGAAGTAAATAAAAATAGACTGAAAGGACAAACACTTCAATTTGAGAAAATGGAAATTCCCGCTTTACCAATTATCAACTTACCGGAGATACCAACTTTTGAATTTAACAAGGAGAGCAGCCCCATTAATCTGGAAGAAATTGATCTTTCTGACCTTCGAGTTATGTCGTACTTGTTGAAGAAAAGTGAAAATGAAGTGTTATGCAAGGACAATGAAAGTGTAATCAATTTTAAAAGCATTAGTGTTGGTACTCTCATGATTTATGTAATAATTTTAAGTATTTTAGCTGTATTCCTTTATTATTATAAATTTAAGAAATAAAGTCGAAATCATCAATTGGAAAAACCCCCAAGTGATGATCTCGAACTTAGGGAGGGAGGAGTTATGCATCTTCATGGCATTATCTCCATACAAGCTTAAAGTGCATTATTGCAGTTCACTACATTGTTGCGAGCCTTTTTCTAGAATGATGACGATGCAAGAGGATGTTTACGCTCCAGCTACCGTGAGAGCGGCCTATGTCACGTATCGATATGAAACAAAGAAGCTTTTGTAAGTTAGTTCTAAGCCAGACTCCGTTCAGAACAAACGTCCAAAAATAAGTTCATTTTGTCTTTTTAAAAAAGTCCTTCCGCGGTCCTGTAAATTAACTACCTATTGCATACAGTTTATCTACAATAACAAGACTCCTAAAAATACTGTAAACGAACATTTATAAACTTACCACTTTTTTCTATGGCGCAATACGGCCCATTATCATCAATGGAGTTGGCGAACATAAACAAAGAAAGAAATAAAGTTGCCACAATCATGATGCTCCTTCAACTATGTATTAGAACCGTCGTCGTAATGTTGTATTTATACATATTTTATATTGCACCGATTTGTACCACATGTTAAAAGCAAAATGTCTATTTCACGGCAAATTAAACTATGTAGTAAAAGGCATAAAATTTGTAAACTGATTGTTTAGTACACGTCACCGCTGATTTGATAAAAATATCATTACGAACGTTTGCTTTACAAATATAGTAAAAGATTCTTTCATTCGTTCCGCAACCTGAAACGGATGGAAATGATGGATTATATTTGCTGATGTTACCTAGTTAAGCGTTATTTGTTGAAAAATAAAAGAAAATTGAATAGAAGAGAACCATTTTTATGTAGAAGACAATGACAGAAAACGTATTTTTTAAAATGACACAAATCATAAAAAATGGATTGTCAAAGGAGTTCGCGATATCCTGCCCTTCGTGCAGCACTGCACCAACTGGCTCGGCTAGCCAAACTTAATCGAAACTTTGGGTGGCAAGCTTCACCAGTTTTTTGAGAGGTCGGTGGAGCGTACCCCTGCCGTGGTACGTCCGTCTTTTCCTGGATATAACTTCTCTATTCGTCCTCGCGGCCAGGTCCCTCGTAGAAGCAGTTCATCAACTATTATATTCACGACCCCAATCTTTATATCTTGTACTCGATTTCCTTTTGTTTGATTACGTAGTTGCATTGTGGGGAGAACTTCACGCACCCAACTATTCTAGAAATAGTCCGAAAGTCGCAAGGCTTTAAGTCCATTCAGAGCTAAGGATTAAATCACGATCATCTAAGCGTTTATGAATGATTTGGTTGAGTGAGCAACCAATCAGAAAATGAAAGGTGTCAAGGTTGTCGGTCTTCGGGATCCGTAGACACGTGAGTCAATGAGCGTGAATTAACTATTGCTTTAGCTTCGGCAAGTAATGTCACTAGTGTTTCTTCCTTTGGAGCTCTTTGGTCAAGCGGTGCCTTCAAAGCTACTTTCACAGTCCGTACTAAGCGCTCTCTCAGTTGGCACACATCGCCAGTCGTTGGCGGAACAATTTTCCAAAATTTCACCTAGACGATGGGCAACAAAGGGCTTAAAAGAGCGCGCATCACTGCGCAACCATTGGAGGACAATCATCAAGTCGGACCAAAAGAATGTGCGTACCGGTTTTTTGCGATGGCTGTCCATAATTGTAAGTCCAAGACGGGAAGCAATCAAAGCAGCCTGAAGTTCCAAGCACGGAATATAAATTGGTTTCAAGGGGGAAACTCTTGACTTGCTGGATATGAGAGTGAGTTCGATGCTACCATCGAAGTATACCAGGCGCCAAAAGGCTACGCAAGCATAAGCAAGCTCACTTGCATCAGAAAAGATATGTAGTTCTCTGTGAGATGGCTCTGAGTCCTTAGCCTTTGAATACCAACAAGGAATTTTAAGAGAGGAGACCGTTAAAAGTTCTTGGAACAAGTCGAACCACCTCGATGCTTAGTTGGAGGAAGTTCAGTATCCCTACCGATGTTTAACCTCCATGCTTGTTGAAATAAAATTCGACCCTTAACAACTACAGGTCTTAATAGGCCTAACATAAGATGTGAAAGAACTTTTCGTTTAGTAAGTGGCCCAGGATTATTTTCAACCCAAACAGTACGGAAACCTTAGTTATCCATGGTGGGGTTCCACGCTATCCCTAAAGCCCGAAAGTTATCGGAAGTGTTCATAAGATCGATTTCCAATGGTTGAACGGCTCGCTACGCTTTTGGGATAAGATTTAATGCTACTGGTTCACTGGAAACCCATCCTCGCATCTCGAAACATGCCGCACTGTTAACAGCGATTATACTGCTGCTAGCTGGGCCGCCCCAGCGGTTGCTTTCAAGCATATAATGGTTGAAAAAAATGGCGTCTACAGCTTTCGGGTGCGTAGAAATGTGTTCTTGTGCATTTTTGTTCTTTATAAATTGTGCTATGAAAGGACTACAGCACGCACCAAAAATAACAGATGTCACCCTGAATTCCTTGATAAGCTGTGTTTTCTCAGTTCTCCACAAGTATTTAAGAGCATGTGGAAACATCTCCTTGATATCGCCTGTAATTGCAATACGGCCCTCCCGGAAACAAAATAAAACTCTTAGCAAAGGCTGGAGCAGGTCTGGACCAGACAGTAATAAGGAATTTAGGCTGACTCCATCATTCATGGCCACTGCATCATGAATGACACGATTTTTTTGCTTTTGAGGATGGTACACGCCAAAATGTGGGAGATACAGGCGTAATGGATCCTCAGATTGATTGCTAGGTGATTGGCGTAGTACGTTGCAGAAGCACATTCTTCTGCGTTACCTTTTTCAGTAATGTTAGACATGAAGACGTCGTAAGCCTTAGCAAAATCTTTATCTTTGAACATACGTTTTTCAAGGCTTAAAAAACGTGACATCGCTTGAGGATAGCTGTCGGAAAGACGCTGTATGTCGTCACGCCATAGCATGCCTTCCTCATATCTTCCAGTCGGTTAGCGACGTGATGTAGTCTCTAAAATATTTAAGGCCTGCTGATATTTTTTTCAAAAAAGAATTATATTTTTTATACTGTTCTCTCAGAAACTGTTCTTTGATAAGGAACTCTAAATTATCGTCCGAGCACGGCTCGGTGAATGAGGCATGATTCACAAATTCTACTAATTTAGTTTTGCTAGAAGCAACGCCGTACAGGGTCCACCCTAGTGCTGTCAAACAAGCCACAGGTTCGTTTCTTCTACCGACACGTACGTCACGGTTAATTGACAAATGCCAGTGTTCAGCTCCGATTAAAATAGTTGGAGTAGCATCTTCATGCGTCAAAACGTCAGCAAGAACGGTCAAATGCGAAAAGGAATCAATTGTTTCTCTCGATTTTTCGGGAGGTCTACCGATTTTAGACTTCATCTCCGGATCTCCCAAAACATGCATTTTCTATAGATTTTTACGAATAAATGGTAAAACACACGCACAGGTATTTTAATGTATTTAACTACAGGAAGCTAGTCATCTCAGTTTAAATAATGCATCGTGTTTAGTCTGTCAAAAAAATGTTGAAATGAATATTGAAGAAACTATTTTTTTTTCGCCTGGTTACACCAAATAAATAAGTACAAAATCTGTTAAATCGAGTTAACCGCGTTGTTATTTCATAAATATATTACGTAAATTATACTACTTGAACGTTTAAAGTTCAATAAAGTTCATTAAAGTTTCATTTCAATTTCAACACTTTTTGGACAGATTATACTAAAATAGAAAGTGGTGGCATATATTATTTTACTTCAAGACAGTAGTTCAGTTCAAAACGGTTTATCCATGTTGAAAACAAGTTTCACTAGTAGATATTTGGCCAGAGAACCGTGCCTCATGTCAGACAAAGTTGTGCCACTGCTCGTAATTAGTGCTGGTGAACGCTAGTAGGTTTTACAGTTTATTAATCAAAGTGGTTGTACATTTACACACATATTTATCAACGCATTTAAACAGACGGAACATAAATTGTGCACAAAGGCAGCACTTATTGCCAATAGCAAAGAGGAAAAGATAACAAAAAAGCACACTGCTAATTACTCGTAAACCAAAATGTTATATTAACATAATAATTAAACGTACATAAATTAATATAAATAAAAGATTTTTACAAAAAGTAGGTTAGTAGGGCTTTCCAGGCCTATGTCCAGCAGTGGACAAAACAGGCTGATGGATGGATGGATGGATGGATAGGTTAGTAGGTTAATTAGTCAAAGGTGTATATATTTAATGTAATTTTTGTACTTTTTCATTCATTCGACTGGTGCCGACCCCAAAGTGGGCCGAAATATTTTTCATTAAACATTTTATTTATTGTTTTTATTGAGCCTACGGGTGTTCAATTTAATATAAATTAAATAAACACATAAAATACATACAAATACACAAATTATAATAGGGGCGGGATATTTACATGGAGTTCTATTTTGACAGGTATTCAGAGAAAGTGCTTTCCTTTGATCTTAAATGAGTTTACATTTCTCAACTTTAGAAGTTGTGTTTGAAAAGTATAACGAATCATTATAAAATCTGTTTTCGCTTCTGAAAATGCCAATGTTTTGGTATTGGACTGCCGCATCTCTCTACCTTGATTGAAAAGGAAATTAAATCGTTCTTGCAAGTAACAGGTACACCATGAAAAAGAGAAAGAATGTGAGCATTTCTGCGAAGACGAATGGGCAACCAGTAAACTGCAGAGAGAATTTACATATCACATCTTCACATCACACTTCACACTAATATTATAAATGCGAAAGTTTGTGTGTGAGGGTGTGTGTGTGTGTGTGTATGTTTGTTACTCTAAGTAGCAAAATAGTCGTATAATAATTGACTTATAAGACGAAACGTCTTATAGTTATCTAATAGACGCATTGACTTAGATCACTGGTCTTACAACAGCATCCTATGTGACGATTTGGGCTACAAGTACTTTCGATCATATTATTTAGTTTTATAAACGTTTAGAGGATTACTTTATACGACTCTTAGTAGACCTTGCAGTCTTATAAGCGCATGTTATAGAACTAATTAGCACAGTGACGCTTGTGATCCTATAAACGCAATTAATATTATTGTTTGCTCTTTTTAATGTCTTGTTTTATTCTTCTATAAGACATGTGCTCCTATAAGCGTCTTAGATATAGATGCTATAGGTAAAAAATATTATAGGGCTGATTTGTCTTAACCGTGACTTGTAATGGATTGTTTGCATCAAACCAGCACGCCCTCGGACTTTTATGGGTAATATTCTACCTATATGTGTCCTACGTTTGTTACTAGTGATCGGCCATCCATGGCCACCTTGTTTTCATTTTATAATTTGTTAGAGAAAGCAAGAGAAAATGAAAATGGATTTAAACACATGGAATAGATTTCAACGTAGTTGGCAGCTATCGACAAAGAGTTATGAAAAAGTACCATGAAATACAATCGGGGTTGGAGTTCCTAAGTGTCTCGTGATATTTGGTGTGGTTCCGTACAACGTCAAATTGAAAAAGACATATAAAAGTATAATATCAAAACGCAAATAAAATGTTTTGTCCGACAAAAAGGAATTACTGACCGTGACATAAAATATAGTCATTTAATTATTTTGCATCCCTACACTATCTATTATGTCGAAATAAATTTAAAATATATTTTGTACAAATATTTCAAGTGTTTCAATTTCATTCTAACACTATCCTGAAAATATTTGCATTGATTAAAAAATTACCCTGCCATACATTTTATAACCCACCCCAATGTGGTGCATGTAATTATTTCTGTTTTATTTTTCTAAAGGACAACATGGATGGTGACAACGTAGGTATGTCATATAATAGTCTTAAATTTACTAAATAGCATTATACAAGTTCTGGTAAATGCTATATTATGGCACGTGGTCCGATCCAATGGCGTCTAAGTATTTGTTATGGAATATACAAATAATAAATATGATTAATTTTGAAGGGGCATGAAAATATGTTTATTGTTATCGTACACTTTATCAATAAAATTAATTTCGCAAGTTGAGTAGGCATTCTATAGACAACAGTCAAAATTAAAAAGTTACCTACCAATATCTCAAGCAAAAAGGTACTAATGTGGATTACTAAATACAATATTTTACTATCATTACACCAGTACGACGCCAATACAAAACGAATGAAAAATTAATGCTCAAGTTACCGCATCACGCTGATCACTGTTGGATTAATTACAACAGTAGTGGCATGCGCTAGATCTTTACATGACTAATTACAACAGTAGCAACATGTGCCAGAGCGTCGTAGGACTAATTACGCAGTGCAGTGCGTTTTTCACGACAATTTATTTTGTAAAAGCACCTAACAAGAATTATAAAATTGAACTACACTTTACCGGACTGTACTAAAACGCCTATAGGACGTAAAACTCCTATAAACTGAGCCCAAATGCGGTTCTATTAGGTTGGGGAAAAACTTTTTCGCAAATAGTATGTATGAACTTGTAATAAAATCTTTTTGGCTATATCATTTGTATCTGGCTGGTTTTATTATTAAAAAGTTTAAATTTTAAAAAAGATAATTCCAAATTCAGATTAGGTAAAATGTGTGATTTTTATTTGTTTTTCTTACTGTTAAGATGAGTAAATCTAATGAAGAAATTCGATGCATTTTAAAATGTTACTACCAAAAATGGATTATTATGGACCTAGTGCAGTGTCTGTGAGAGTAGCACGAATTTGGTTTAAGCGTTTTCAATCCGGAAATTTTGATGTCAAAGATGCACCTCGCTCTGGGCGCCCTGTTACGGATAAAATGGATGCCAGTTTTGAAAAATTGGAGCAAGATCGGCATATCAGTAGTTACGATGTAGCTGAAGAACTGGGGATTGACCACAAAACAGTTTTGGCGCATTTGAAAAAAGCTGGGTACACAAAAAAGCTCGATATTTGGGTGCCTCATGAGCTCACTGAAAGAAACTTAATGAACCGTGTACTCATTTGTGATTATTTATTACGATGTAATGAAACCGAACCATTTTTGAAAAACCTGATAACTGGTGAGGAAAAATGGATCACGTATGACAAGAACGTGCGAAAAAGGTCGTGGTCAAAGGCTGGTCAGGCTTCTCATACTCTGGCGAAACCCGGGTTATCTCGCAACAAGGTAATGCTGTGTGTATGGTGGGATTGGAAGGGCATTATTCATTATGAGCTGTTACCGCCAGGCAGGACCATCGATTCTGAACTCTACTGCGAAAAACTGATGAAATTAAAGCAAGAAGTTGAGAGAAAGCGGCCGGAATTAGTCAACAGAAGGGGTGTGGTTTTTCATCATGCCAACGCTAGACCTCACACATCTTTAACCACTCAGCAATGATTAAGATAGTTTGGTTGGGACGTATTAATGCATCCGCCGTATAGTCCTGATCTTGCACCTTCAGATTTCCACTTGTTTCATTCTCTTCAGAATTCTTTATGCAGTGTCAGGTTAACACCATGAGAGGACTGCCAAAACCACTTGTCGCGGTTTTTTGATCAGAAGCCCCAGAATTTCTATAGCAATGGGATCATGTTCCTACCTACAAGATCGCAGAAAGTTATCGAACAAAATGGCACCTACATACTTTAGTTAAATGTAAATAAACTTTATTAAAAAATGTTTTGAATTTTCATATTAAATGCGAATAAACTTTTTTCCTAACCTATTATAAACGTTTTGTGGAGTTCTATAGGACAACAAACTACATGGTCCGAGGACACTTATAAGATCAAATTTTGCTACTTGGGATCTTTCACGTTGAAACGGCTGAACGGATTTGGATGATATTTAGAACGGATATAGCTTATACTCTAACCTAACACATATGCTACTTTTATCCCGGAAAAATCATGGCGTTAAACCGAATAACACGCGGGCGGAGCCGCGGGCAAAAGCTAGTACATGATACAATGAATACATGATAACTGCGAACAGAATTCAGGGACACATTTGCAAAGAAAAAAAAAAGCGAATACAAAGATTTTGAAGATGGTCAAGTTTACTGAAAGTTCGTCAGTGAGGTATAGGTGACAAGAGCACGGGTTCTTTTTAAGGAAACTGCACTATTTCGTCATCTCCAGTGGTGGTTTCATAAACCTTAAAGCGTGCAGGAACAACACTAATCCTCGTAGTTATTGCACCGACAAAAATTAGGTCCACCTTAACGTAGTAGAAGTAGACATTGCTCTCTCTGGTGGTCATCAGAGTAAAGTTGGGAGAACCATGAAAGATGCTTACAAGTATTTATTAATAAATAATGCGAAAAGGACAGGTATCGCACTAGTCGGAGAGAAATTCGTCTAAATATATGAATGCACTGCCGGCGTCTTTTCAGATAACTGTTAAACCAGTCAATCAGCGTTGGAGATATGTAAACGAAGTACCCCCAAATAACATAAGCGGTGTTGAAAGCATTACTGCAGTGCAAAAGTATCAATAGCGTAAGGTTTCCATTAACCATTCCCGTGGGAATGTCATCCATTATTTTAACTAAAGCCGCAACTACTGTGACCAGGGCGGAAGTCGAACTGCAGGCCTAACATGGTTGCCACTTTAACACCATTTTAAACACCATTTGACAGTAAATACGTGGAACTTACTGTCAAATGGTATTTACAACCATGTTAGGCCTGCAGGTGAGGTTTTAAGTGTTAGTTTTGGGTTAAAAAGCAGCTGAACTACTGATGGACAAGAAGTTCGAGGATCTTTGACAAGAATAAAATAATAGGAACAGGGCGGTAATCAAAGAATGATGGAGGCTTAGCTTTTTTAGGCTACGAAATTATTTCATGGGCATCTTTGTATCATCTTTAATCATCATCTTTGAACACTACAAATCCAGAATGATCAAATACTCAACATTGTTGAGAAAAAACACCGAAGAAACTTCTACAGTGCTAATTATGAAATTATAACTTCCCGGCTACTAGAGCACAATTTAAATTCCATACACCATATTAATCCCGATAAGACTTGGATGGACTTTAAGACAGGCATTCATAAGGTTATTAAAGGAAACATACCACTTACAAGAGCTAATAAAAAGAAAAATGTAAAAAAACCATGGATTGGACCACAGATAATAAAACTGACTCGAGAAAAGCTACAGAAATGGAAATTGTATCAATTATGTAAAACAAAAGAATCATACGAGAATTATAGGAAGCTAAACAATAAAATTATTGGAGAAGTAAGAAAATCCAGAATTAATTTTGAAAGAACTATTGTTGGAGCTGGTCCGAAATGCTTTTATGCATATATGCGTCAACATTTGAACTCGAAAGTTTCTATTCCACCAGCATTAAGAGATAGCCTAACTCAGAGAATAACTACTGACAATAAAGAAGTTGCTAATATTTTTGGCAAACAATTTGAAAAGTCCTTTGTGAAAGAACCTATCAACCAACCTTTACCAAACATTGGCAGTCCTGCTGTGGCAAACTCACTTGAGCAGATTGACTTTACACCTGAAGCCGTAGCAAGAGCATTGAATACCCTGAATGATGACACAGCAATGGGCCCTGATGGAATACCGTCAATCCTACTGAAAAGATGTAACCGTGTGGTATGCGGGCAACTTGCTCACATCATGAGTCTGTCTTTTAAAGATGGGAAATTACCGCAAGATTGGAAAGAGGCAATGGTTACCCCCATTTACAAAAAAGGAGATAAGCTCGACCCGGCTCACTATCGACCAGTTTGCTTAACATGCATACCATGCAAAGTAATGGAAAAAATGATTGCTAAACAAATAAGAGAATTTTTGTCCAAGGAACAGATTATTATTGCTGAACAACACGGATTTGTGCCTCGAAGATCCATAGTTACTAGCCTGTTGTCTTGCGTAAACTTTTGGACAAAGAATTGGGATAAGCATGAACCTACAGACATAATTTATCTAGATTATGAGAAAGCATTTGACCGCGTCCCCATAAAACGATTAATTGCAAAGTTAGAACATTTTGGAATTCGGGGAAAACTTCTTCTGTGGATAGAGGACTTCCTTAGTGCACGAACATTCAAAGTCAGAGTAGGAGAAGAGCTTTCCAACTACTTCAATGTTTACAGCGGTGTTCCTCAAGGATCTGTATTAGGACCAATCCTATTTGGAATATTTTTGACGGACCTAAAGGACGTTATAAGATCTGAATTGTCCTTATTCGCTGATGACACCAAAATAATGGGAAACCCGCTAATATCCCACCAGATGATTCAAGATGATCTGAATCGGATAACTCAGTGGACCAAAGACTGGCTTCTAACTTTAAATTCTGGGAAATGTAATGTCTTACATGTTGGGAAAAACAACCCATATTTACCATACACAGTTGACTCAGAACCCCTAAAAACAGTTACAACACAGAGAGATCTGGGAGTCACAATAACAGACAATCTGAAATGGGATGCTCACGTTCTTCAACTAACCAAGAAGGCTAACTCTGTAACATATATGATAAGAAAAACATTTAATTACATCGACAAGGCTTTATTTTTAACAATCTATAAATCATATATACGCCCACTGCTTGAATATGGCTTTCAAATTTGGAGTCCCTATTTTCAAAAAGACATTGTCACGTTAGAGAAGGTTCAAAGAAGAGCTACCAAAATGGTTGTAGGTTTACATGACAAGCCATACCAATAGCGATTGAAAGAACTTGGTCTTACCACGCTGCAACAACGCAGACAACGCGGTGACCTTATAGAGACATATAAAATACTGACTGGGTGCTATGATGTTCAAGAACTTGACAGCCTTTTTAAAATGAACAAAAACCAGCACCTCAGAGGTCACTCACTTAAAATCGTTGGATCAAAATGTGCAAGCAACCCCCGTCGACACTTTCTGCCTAACCGTGTGGTTACCGGGTGGAACAGTCTACCTGAAGCTGTAATTAGTGCAACCACAGTGAACTCATTCAAAAATAAATTAGACATTTGTTTAAAGACTAAAGTGCAGTGATATACACAACATCAGCTTTCAGCTGCTTGTGTATAAACAATAATAATAATAATAAATAATAATAATCTTTCGTAGGGCTTGGAAATATTTCGGTATTGACAGATTCTAGTTACCACGGGAGTAAAGGGATATCAATACATACGTATTATTGGCAAAATGAAGGTTTTGTTCAAATAACTCTTTAATCTAAAACTTTATCACTCTTTCTTGATTTGAACAAGCAATCGTTTTCACGGAAAATTATACCAACTGAACATAACATGCCAAGTGATTAGACTGCTATTATGAGCAGGTACATAAACGCAGCCGCGTCCGTTACTGACAATCACTTGCGGTGATATCTACAAACATGTTGGTCGCAGGTTTACTTCTAGCTTTGGTATACGCTGTCATCGGCTTGGAAGATCCCTGTGCTACAAACTCTTTAGGTAAGATTATTTTAAATTTTTGTAGCGAATATCTTAAAAAGAGACATTGGGTCGTTTTCATTTTGGATATATACATTTCCGAGAAATTAATTCCGAATGACGCTCTTGACCTAGAAGCTTAGTAGGCCGCTTGTGTGGGACGCGACATGTGCAGAAACACTTGACCCCTCCTACCTACAGGTGACCTCGGCCAGAGCTGGCGCGGCTGTGGAGACAGCGGAGTCCCGAAAACGGCGCAAGTATGACACCCTCGGCGAGCGCTACATACTTGCGCCGTTCGGAGTTGAGACTCTGGGGCCATGGGCTTAGGTGCGTGACTACTGTTTCGAGAACTGTCGTCGCATTTAGTCGACACCTCTGGTGATCCCAGGACTAGAGCCTACCTCGGCCAGAGGATTAGTTTGGCCATCTAACGAGGGGACCGGTCTCTTGGGTACCTCCCCAACGGCAAACTATTGTTTAATTTATTTTCAATGAGGAGAATATTTTTTTAATAATTAGCTCATTTAATTTTAATTATATTGGGTTATGAATAATTTAATGTTTGTTGAAATGTGTGTTTTTTACATTCCGAATTATACGAGTACAATAAATTATAACAACTTATTTGTATCTGAGACGAGACAACAAAAACGTTGCCAAAAAACTGAATTTCTCATAGTTATATCTTAATATCTTAGGGGTTAATGTAGTTCCAAAACAATCCCTCACAATTCACCCTGCCAAAAACATCTCGTACTCATTTAGCCGTATGTTGCATTTTCATGCCATGTACACAGATGTACAAAATGTTTTACGAAAAGTATTTAAAAATGCACAGATTTCACGCTTCCCGTAACCATCAAAAGGCTTTAAAAATGTTGGTTGAAAATATTGGAACTACAACAAAAATAAAAATGTGTAAAATGGAGTCGGAATGGATAGAAAATTAATTTTCGATCGTCATGTTGAATCCATAGTTAACAAGGCTTCTAAAGCGCTTGGATTTCTTATGCGTTGTTGTAGTAACTTCCGCAAGCTTAAATCTGTCAAGATTTTATATTGTGCATACGTGAGAAGTCACCTTAAATATAACTCTCAAGTGTGGAATCCTCTGTACGAAATTTATATAACAAAAATTGAAAAATTCAAAAAGAGTTCATTAGGTACCAAAGATAAAAGTTCAAAATTCCTCATCAAAATTATGAGCACCATTGTCGTCAACTCCATCTTCTTCCACTTCATATCCGACGTCATGTAGCTGATATCTCATTCCTAATGAAAATTGCACAAGGTTATATTGACTGTCCCGAGTTGCTAGTTAAATTAAATCTGTTAGTCCCTTCGCGTCAGTTTCGTCGTAAGCCCATTCTCCACATTCCTCGCGTTCATAGCAACTACAGATAAAATGCTTTTCTTTTGAGAGCTGCTGACTCCTTTAATGCCTTATGTGGGGACAATAGTGACATTGATTTATTTTGTAAAAACGTTAAGACCATTTGCAAATTTATAACTGTAAAATTTTGCGATTCTATGAAATAGATTTTTAGATTCTACTTTATTCGATTGTAATTTATGTTATTACCTTGTTTTTGTGTTCCACACGTAGCTTTGTTCTAACTTACTCTTTCTTTACCACTCTTCATTGCTGCAAAACTTTGATCATACTTAATGACTCGTAACTTCTCTTTATGTGTTTGTACCTTTTGATTCTAAATTCGAACCTATCTGTGAAAACTTGTAATTGGCTTTTCTGTCAGTAAGTTTGTATATTTTATATGTATACTACAGCTGTAAGTTTTCCATAAATGAAAAAATCAAAAAACAATCTCGGTTAACAAAAACATAAACAAAAGTGACACTACACTGAGTTATCGTCGAACAAACATTCTTACATACAGAGTACATATAGGTACATACAAACGCCGGATTGTTTTAATAGTGCTAGCGGTACGCCCAAAATAGCTGCAAATAGTGTTAAAGGCATGAAAATCGGAACGATAGATCTTTAGGCCATTTGAATTAATTTGACCCGTAGCACGAAAAAATAAAAAAAATGTTATTATGACGTGATCCTTTTCTTGCATGCGAAAAAAAAGATTTTGGTCCGAAATGTATCGTATGTAGTATCAAATGAAAGGGCTTTCTGAACCTATTCTTAAAATATAGTACATCATTACATTTCATTCAATTGTTTTAAATTAAAATGAAAATCATTTTCAAAACATACCAAGTTTGGGCTCTCCCAGATACGATACGGTAGAATATATATATTTTTAAATATACCTCAAATGATACGTAAAATATTTAAAATTAAACAGTTATTTTTCTTTTTATAAATAAAAACATCATGTTGAGTACAGTTCCATCCTTAAGTCTCGTAAAATTCTCATGCTTAACTTTGCATTAACGAAAAATAAAAACAAAATACTAAAAGTAAATATTTTTAAAATTGCTTTCTTGAGGTTTGATATGAGGATATAACGTATCATTTCAGGAATATTTTACAAAAAAATATCTAACCTTATCTTATCTGGAGGAGCCCAAATATACAAATTTCAAATAAGTCCCATCTCTGGCTGGCCATGTACTGTACGTACACCATTCAATTTTATATATAAATAGAGCTAATTAGTTAATAGAATACCTGTCCTAACTCTATGGTAGATTCCCTTCGATAATAGTAGTTTATGCTGTAAGTGCGGTAAGGAGGCATTAGCTCACGAAGACGATTTGAAACATGAGCGACAAGCGAGTGTTTTAAACGTTACGAGTAAGTTATGGCCCTTACCCACGTGTATCGTACTACGTTCTTCAATGCAAAGTGTGAGTAAAAAAATGAAACATAATCAAAGAAATAATCAATTTACAACATGAGTGCAATAAAGAAATACTGAATACTGAATACTGAAACAAACAAACAATAAATCCAAATGAACTTGTGGCGGGCTTCTTTTCCTTTTTCTTTGCACGCAAATTGCCAACTTGACGGAAATAAGCTGCTTTCAGATTGATGCGTTCGTAGTTAATTTCTGCCAAGTCTATCTATGGTACACAAGAAAAGACTGGCAACTTTTTCAATAAATAAAAAAGATAAAACACTAATGTGGTAAATTTGATTTTGACAACAATTTTGAAGCATATAAAATAGGCCTTTACGAGCACTTGAATTGAAAAAAAATATGTACAATTTGCGCGCCTGAAAACCTTGCGCAGTATCCGCGTCTCCTAAAACGCTAGCTTACTACTCTTACTCATAGATTATAATAAAAATATCACTACATTACACAAAAATATTAAAACAAGGCAGATAAAATTTTATAAAAACACATAAACAACAACTAACAAAGGTATTAATTTATTGGTAACAAATAACTTAAAGGGGTACGTGTTCGTGGGAATTCACGCAGGGAACAATAAAATATCCAAATGCTCTGTGATGACTACTGATGACATTCAGTCGCGCGCGAGCCCCGCGCCGCTATCAGTACCAGCTAGAGGGGCAGTTGCTACAGCGCGTCACGGAAGTCAGGGATCTGGGCGTGCACTTCAACGCCGACTTAAACAGGGAACACGTAGTCGAGGTTTGTAAGAGAGCGTACTAGAATCTGGGTTTTGTTTTACGACAAGCGAATGCGTTCACAAACCTCAAGGCATTGCGTGCTTTTTAAGAAGCCCTTGTAAAAAGCCACTTGGAATGCAATATGGTCACCAAGTGAAGCAAAATATAAATCAATGTTAGAACGCATACAAAATAAAATTTTAAGGTTTCTGTACCGTGAGTGGTATGGTGTGTATCCGGGATACTCAATGCTGTATCCCACCTTGTTTGTCATGGGCATGGTGGGATATAGCAAACTGGAGGTGCGGAGAGAATTGTCCCTGGCAACATATATGTTTAACGTGCTAAGAGGCAAGGTACATAAGCCTGCTGTCCTGCAGGAGTTGCGACTGTTGTTCGTGCCGAAAGAAAGAGTGTCGCGCAGAAACAGGCCGTCGCTGTTGACACAGCAGCGCGGGCGCACCCGCCTGCTGCAGCGGGCGCCACTCGCACGCGTAACGCGCACTCTTAACGAAGTAGCAGAACAAATAGATTTATTTAGTCTGGGGGAGTTCATAAAGGCCACTATGTACATATTATGTTATTCAGTTTATAATTAAGATGTAGTATATAGTATTAATGTTAGCCTGTTAAAAAAAAATCAACATGTTCGTTAAGGTCTATCAAGTAGCTCCAGCGCTCGGGTCAGTGAAACCTTTCGATGGAGGTTTATCCTACTGTGCCCTATCACAAACAGCCGATTTTGTCGCCCCCTTAGTGATTATTTTACTAATTTATTAACTTGAATATAATAATATATAATATAATATTTATTTATTTTGGGTAAAAGAACTTAAAAATAATACATTCTAATTATGATCTTACGGCTAGTCAACATATTTTGCCTAAACTAAACTACGAAAAGTAGCCAAAGTAGCCTGTATTTAAGGCATAAAATGAATTGAACGTAATGAAAACCAAAATAACAATTTATAAGCTTAAAAATTTAATAAATGTTTGAAAAAAGTAGGAGTCATATAAGTAGAGTACAAAGCCTTGATATTAATTAAATATTACACTTAAAATAATTTGTTTAACTAAAGCAGAATCCATCCATCCATCCATCAGCCTTTTTCGTCCACTGCTGAACATAGGCCTTTCCAGGATTTTGCCACTCTTGGCGGTCCTCCTGGAAGAAATGCCCATACTGGGCAGGCGGGTTGGTGAGTGCGGTGCCGAAACCCTTGCACCAGTGACGCCGCTGCCCGTCACCAGTACGTTTTTTATAAGGCTCGGCAATTGGGGATGGATATACCGCCATCGATCGGTCCCAGGCAATGGTGTGCCGCCTGGTTTTGCCTGAGAGCTGTTCTCTTACTCTCCCCCGAATAACTTCGGGAGGATCTGTGAGTAAGATGGTGGTACATCCATAGTCGAGCCCGGCATCAGCTCTACCACCTACAAAGCAGAATAATTACATTTAATTTATTACTGAGAGTAGGTTTTCCGTCTCACCGTACGTAGGACAGACATTGTAACCATTCAGAGACTCAATTTTTGCATTTAAAGCTAGTGAGGTCAAATAAGTTGATTATTTTATTTATTTTATTGTAAAGGTAAGTAATTTATGCGTGAAAGGGTAAGGGTGAAGGGTAGTGTACGGTGCGTGTTTGAGCACATGCTATGTCCTTGCGTCTTTTGCTAGTGATTTGCGGGTTGTAGGCTGTGGATTTGTGCTGCATTAGGACTATTTTCATAATGAAAAATTTGCGGACGGTTAGTACTTTGCAAGACTGATATAGTTTTCTGGTTGGGAAGTTAAATGGTCGAAAAGACGAAACCTTTAGTATTGTTCGTTGTGCTCGTTCAAGGGTTAGTAGAGTGATCTTAGCAGCTCCACCCCATGATGAAATGCAGTATGTTAGAATGGACATAAGGCTGAGTATACTTGATTAAGCAATTTCTTGTTAGGAAAGCCTCGTAGTTTTTTAAAAACAAAAATAATGTTGCGGGCTCTGGAAGTAAGTCTATGTGTTGTCGAAAGGTAAGATTTTCATCAAGCATTATACCTAAATATTAATTGGAATCAGTTTTATGGATGAGAGGACATGCATGACAAATCTGTTGATTGGTAGGGTAACAGTGGTGATCTCTGATTGTTTTTCCAAGAGGGGATTGTTGAAGGTTTCTTATTGAAAAGTCAATGTATTTAGTCTTATCAGTATTTAAAGTTAGTAAATTGCGTTGAAGCCAATTAGTCACTTTAGAGAAACCTTCCTCCGCATGCTCGTAAGCGATATTCCAAGTGTTTCCCGAGAAGAGTAGCACTGTGTCATCGGCGTACGATATCAAGGTGCCATGTTGTAATTCAAGGTTGCACAGGTCATAAGTATATCAAAAACAAGGTAGGGCCATGGATGCTACCTTGAGGGACTCCAAATTCTACATTAAGGTAAAGGTCAGAGCTAATATCATCATTGATTTTCATTTATTTATTTATTTATTTATTTGATAGGAGAAAAAACAGAAATAGATACATGTTTCACAATAACAATGGTGATAACATTAGTTTAAGTATATCTATTCCCGTTTTTCGTCAGGTTATTGACATCAATCTGACACATCTGGGGATTCGCCAAGTGTGAGAAACATGCGTCCAAATTAACATTCAATTTTTACTTTATCATAGCTGCATAATAATATCATTATTGAACACATATCTTCCATTTATCAACACTATTATATAAAGAGGTAAAATTTTGTTTGTTTGTATGTACGTAATGGGTAACCTCTGTCACTGCAAAAGCAATTCTAAAAATTCTTTAGATTTTAGAAAGCCAAACAATTGCTGAGTAACATAGGCTGTAGTTAGTTCCCTGCGGATGGGCAGTTCCATAGGGATAAAGCCATTAATTGTATTTGCGTAAGTAATCTTTGGATCTAAAGAACCGATTTTGGAAATTCTTCCACTATTGAATAATTTATTTATTTATTTTATTTATTTGATAGGAGAAAAAACAGAAATAGATACATGTTTGACAATAACAATGGTGATAACATTAGTTTAAGTATATCTATTCCCTTAACATTCTCACAAATTACATAAGAGATAAAAATGAAGCAGATGAAGAAGATAAATGGTTTATGACAATATTGGCTATAAACCCAAAGCCAAAAATACAGACTAAGCAAAAAACCCACAGCATGCACATGCAAACTTAAAATAAAAAATCATTAAAACTAAAAATTAATAAAGAAAAAGATACATTTTATATTTACCTAAGAATAAGACATATATTTCTGCTTTACCCTATTTCTTTTGTTTTATTTCCTTTTTTTTTCTTTTCTATGAACGCTTTCTTTACTTTATTTTTATATCTGTTACGAGAGCAGTTAAAGAAATCTATATTTAAAACATTATCATTGTAGTAATTGCACATACGATGTATCGGAGCTCTTTTTCCATTCTGAGTTCTAGTTCTTCTGAGATGAAAGAGATATTTGGGTCTATTACTACGATGACGGAGACTGGGTAGTTGGAAGTTAATCTGACTTAAGAGGTCTGCACATTTATATTCTCCAACACATATATTTCGAAGAATTACTGAATCAGTCACATGTCGGCGATCTGCAAGAGACATAAGCCCAAACTTGGCAAGAAGATCGCTGTAGGACAGACGGCTGTGATTAAGACGATAGTTCAAGGCACGTACAAATCTTTTTTGGATCATTTCAACCTTCCGAACATAAATATCAAACACCGGATTCCATATTGCTGAGGCATATTCTAATTTTGACCTCACCAGACTCTGATACAAAATTATATATGTGAGGGGGTTTTTAAAGCATTTGGCTACTCTAAGAATAAATCCTAGCATGCGATATGCTTTTTTTATGATATCTTCAATGTGGAGGTCAAATGTCAATTTAGAGTCAAATAAAACGCCAAGGTCACGTATTTGATTGACAACTTCCAAGGAGTCATTCCCAAGCTTGTAGGGAAAACAGTGTTTATGCCTCTTCTTAGAGAAAGCCATTACTTTGCATTTGTTCTCAGCAAGTACGATTTTATTATCAATGCAGTAAGTAAACAGTCGGTTTAGATCGTCCTGTAATTGCAGACAATCATTATTGTTATCTATACGTTTGTATATTTTTAGATCATCTGCATACATCAAAAACTCAGAGTACTTAAAACATAGTGTAATATCATTAATAAATATTATAAAAAGCAGTGGCCCTATAATTGAGCCTTGGGGGACTCCAGATGTTACAGTAATGTAGGACGAGATATGCCCATTCAAACCAACAGCCTGTTGTCTCATGCACAAGTAAGATGAAAACCATCGCAGCAAATTACATTATATACATTGTGATCCTCAAATAAATTTAATTGTATACCTCTGATACCAATCTTTTCTAATTTATGCAATAATATTGGGACAGAAACGGTGTCAAATGCTTTAGCTAAGTCAATAAATATGCCTAAAGTTTAAGCCCTTTATTCAGATTAGAAGAGACATATTCAGTTAAAGAATGGACTGCGTCATTCCTTGACTTTTGTGCTCTAAAGCCGAATTGATTGTTCTAAAGGATATTATTACTTTCAAGGACCATCCTTTTATTAATATTTTTTTCTAAAATTTTGGATATAGACAGTAGTATTGAGATGGGCCTATAATTGTTAAAAGTATCTTTGGGACCTGTTTTGTGAATGGGTATAACAATAGCTTTCTTAAGTAAGTTGGGAAAAATGTCTTTGGATAGACAGTGCTGAAAAATGTGCGTTAAAGGCGGTATGAAAATAAGCTTAAATCTCTCTATTTGAAATGCCATCCCAACCTACAGCACAATTTTCTTTTAAGCTTTTAATTTTAATTTTTGTTAGTGCTAAGCATTGCAAATGAGTCAATTTTAGAGTGGCTCATCGGTTCATGTATAGAGTTAGTGCATATAATGTTTTGGTGTTGCGTAAATTATACCCAATTTCAACATATACGTAAAATTCGGCAATAATAAATTTTATATAAAAAAAAAATATTTACGGAATTTCATTGGTTTGGAATAGAAATTAAACCTATAACTACCTAAGTAATTCTAGAATTACTTACATAAAGTTTGTGTGTCTTACAGAGCTTTTCGGTTACAGGCCAAAAAACTGCCAATCGGATAAATCGTGATTATCTTATCAGAGGAGGTCAGAAATGGGCTACCGTGACCTTATTGCCAGATCCGGTAAATATATTCAGGATTCCTTACATTAAACAATTTACGACATTAAATTTCTTTAAATCAACTCGTTATCAAACAAAACTTTTAAAAGCCCTTTTTACATGAATTGTTTGCCGGGCCTTATAAAAAACAGACTGGTGACGGGCAACGGCGTCACTGGTGCGAGGGTTTCGGCACCGCGCTCACCAACCCGCCTGCCCCGCGTGTGTGAGAGTTTACATAATCACAAGCAACATACACGCTCCTTCTCGTTTCTCTCGTTGCACCTGTTTTGACCCTTATCATTAGCCACTAACGTGCGTAACTATGATTTAAAATTAATTACTTTTTAGCATGTGAAAATTATTATTTATATCAGGTCAATGGGATAAATTTGCTTATTATTTTAACGTTTCATGTCGGTTTGCATTAATAATAATCGTTAATTTACAAATATTCAACAATTACTTACTCTGGCCGTAACCTAAACATTATAAGGACATACGTAAATACCAGAGGGGTATTAAATGTTTCCGAGTACGGATTATTAAATTAAAGTAACAATCCACACTCGTATACCCACTTTTCACTGACGCTTATTACGTTCCAGCGAGATTGATCTATCCATCAACCCGTGTTTGTCCACTGCTGGACATAGGCCTTTCCCAAATTTCGCCACTCATGTCGGTCCTCCGTTCTCCTCATCCAGCCGCCACCCACAACGTCCTTCAGGTCGTTGGTCCAGCGGGCACGAAGTCGGCCTACACTACGCTTCGCTGTACGTGATTTCCCCTCTAATGCCTTTCAGCCCCAACGGCCATCATGTCGGCGACAAAGATGGCCTGCCCACTGCCACTTCAACTTACTGATTCTGCAGGCTATGTCAATTACTTTCGATCTCCGACAGATTTTCTCATTTCTGATTCTATCCATCAGAGATACCCCAAGCCACCCCGCTCCATAGCTCGCTGAGTGAGCGACCTTAAATCGGTGGATCAGGCCCTTTGTAAGAGACCACGTCTCAGCACGATATGTCATCACAGAAAGGACGCACTAGTTGTACATCTTAGCCTTTAAGCACTGCGGTATTGAAGACGTAAATATGTGATGCAATTTTACGAATGATGCCCAACCCAAGCATATTCTTCTGTCAGTCTCGGCACCGAAGTTGTTTTCGACAACGTAAGCCGAGTAGGCGAAAATGTGTAAAATCATTCACCCACGCTCTTTACGGCATACTTTAACAAACTTCACTTAGTATCTTTCGTACTGGCTGTAGGTATTTTTATTCATTTTTATTCACATGATTATTATTAGTTTAGTACAGGGAGAAACAAAAATTAATACTGCTATCAGCTGTATAAACATAAATATGTCATTTACATTTAATTTGCATTTATTTTCATTCCTTTATATAATGAAAAAAATGTATCCTTTTCCTTGCTATATGAAATCTAATTCTATACATTTTTTACAGGAATGTGCCAAAAATCACACAGTGGGTCTTTCGGTGGAAGTATGTGACAAAGATAAACTGGCCAATATTGATATAGAATCCGACAGATCCCATGCCGTCATAACGCGTTTTGGGAACATCGATGACAATGCTATTGTTTTGATAAACATCTATTGTAATGTAAGGCCAGGGCCTCATGACCTGCCTAGTACTGAGGGAGGTATTAAACTTAATTGGTAGAATAACTTCAACGCGATATTATTGTATTTCCGCTTATTAAAATGTTAAATTTTCAATACAATTTGTGGGTCACAAAATTGTAAGCCTATCCTATTTCCATATTGTTCATGTCTTGATACGTTGTTTATTGTTTACCAAACGACAAAAATGTTTATCATGAATATTAAATTATTAAAGTGTTCAATAATAAATGCATCATATAAAACGTTTTTTTAATTTTCCGAATTATCTTTACTCAAAGTTTATCTGGGAGAATTTAAATTGATTATTTGAGACAATACAGAGTTGTAATCGCATATAAAACTAACTAGTCCCTTAAGAGCCATTTCAGAAACTTGCGCTTTTTATGTGGCACGTCCTTAAGGGTCCTAATTTTCTTGGAATTTGGATTGATGCAACTATGTTGTACGGTCTAATTAATTATAAGATTATCAAAAACTCATTAAATTTGGTTATTATGCTATTCAATAAGACAAAAATTGTGGCGAAATTAATTGCGAAAATTTACGGAAATCTTTTTAATGAAAATGTAAAATGGCCCATAGGCTTTGTTACAAGGGCAATCACAACCAAATTGTCAATAAAGACTGCTACGTTGAATAATCACAAGTAAATATCAGCTCTGATGCAGTAACACGGAAATGACCGCTACGCAATAGTAAAGTAATGCAGAAACACCAGTTAGTAGTAACTGTAGCTACGCTGAATTAATGCCAGTGAGTTGTAGCTACGCTAACTATAGAGGTAGTAGCGTTTATTGTTGGCGCACAGTTGGCCCACATACTCGTAGCTATCGTTCGTTGGCCAACAGTTAGGTTTGGCCACTATTTTTTAGTTGGGTCTACTGTTGAGGGCCTACGTCTATTGCCTACAGTTGCCCACTGGTCGCTTTGCGTTGTAGGGTCTACGTATGTTACCGACAGTTACCCAACAATGGGTTCAAATATCGTTTACGAAAAAGGTCACTAGGGGCTATTCTTGGCTCTCAGTTAGTAGTAACTGTAACTACGCTGAATTAATGCCAGTGAGTTGTAGCTACGCTAACTATAGAGGTAGTAGCGTTTATTGTTGGCGCACAGTTGGCCCACATACTCGTAGCTATCGTTCGTTGGCCAACAGTTAGGTTTGGCCACTATTTTTTAGTTGGGTCTACTGTTGAGGGCCTACGTCTATTGCCTACAGTTGCCCACTGGTCGCTTTGCGTTGTAGGGTCTACGTATGTTACCGACAGTTACCCAACAATGGGTTCAAATATCGTTTACGAAAAAGGTCACTAGGGGCTATTCTTGGCTCTCAGTTAGTAATTTTTCCATCTACAACGATCCTGACACACCTCTTGCTAATATTTTGCTTGAAAAGTCACGTCAGTCAGGTTTAAGCATAAGCAAATTAATACTATAGTAAGAGTAATAATTTTTCCCATAAGGGAAAACTATATCATACAAACTATATTTAGCTTGAAAAAGTGATTACAGCCAGCTTTAAGTAATGCTTTTTTCCCGTACAAGATAACTGTATCAGTTAAATGTGACTTCTGATTTCCATCTACAACGATCCTGACACACCCCTTGCAAATTTTTACCGGCTTCAAAAAAGGAGGAGGTCCTCAATTTGACTGTATTATCTTACTAGCTGTACCCGCGACTTCGTTTGCGTGGTTTAAGGATGATATGTGGTTTGTTGGATACGTAGTAACTCGTTTTAAACACTCATTAATTTTTTTTCCCTACATTAACGACAATATTGGACCAAACATGAGCTAAGGATTTTTTTAAATATGTATATATTTTAATGACTAATTTGTGCTTTAAGTCATGTAGTCTTCACAAATTTACCAGAAATAAAAGAAACTTAAAACGAAAAAGAAACGACGAACAAGGAGACGCGGGGCGTCAAGCGCCGCGGTGCGCAAAGTGGGCCGCCGGAAACACAAATATACACCGATGTATGGAGCGTTCAAGGAGAAGCGTTTTTGCACGCGTTTGTTTGAATTGTAGCGTCGCGACAGGCGACGCCGCGATTGACGCGGCCGGTGAAGTAACGAGTGACGCAACGGGTTGAAGCGACGCGGCAAGGAGGGGGAGGGAGAGGTGCGGGGTATGAATGTCGTTTCGTGCTAGTTTGCAAGAAATAAGAAAGCTGTGGTAGCCGGAGCGGGTGCCGCAGTGAACGACGCCGAGTGGGCCGCTGCGGAATTCGCGGCGGTTGCAGCGGCGTAAACCGCTATTCCGTATGCCCCGCTCCTTCATAAATGAAACTACTAGTTACCATATGTTTGTTTTTACGCGTCAACTGCGGCGGGCAGCGACACGCGCTGCCTCCATAAACGCAGAAAACGCTTGACGCCAAGCAGCGTCGCGTCTCCTTGAACGTACTCTAAGTATTAACAAACTGAATATTTTTGTATTAACAAAAAAAATCGAGTTAATTTGTTGATAAAAATAAATAATTTGATTGAATTAAATGATTATTTATTATATTTTAACTAAGACTGTCTTTTATTCGCAAAAACTTTACTATTTCTCAAGACATCAAAAATCTTTGAAAGATTAAAAAGAAACTGTAATAAAAAATACTAGTGCGATGATGTAAAGTAAAAAGCACGCGTGTTTAATATGCTGCATTATGACCCTAAGGACGCTGCAATAAGGGCCACTTTATAAGCAAGTGTGTTGAAAAAAAAGTAAAACATAAAGATTCAGTTATTAAGCCTTGGATGACGTTCAGCTTACTTCACTGCTTAAAAACAAAATACATCATGTTCGCGCACATAAATATCCTAATGATTACACGATTCAAGTACTTTATAAAGCTTACAGTAACACTTGTAAGGAAGCTACACACGTAGCAAGAACATTGTACTATAAAAACTTCATAATGCAAAATAGACAAAACCCTAGAAAATGCTGTCAACTTCTTAATGAATACACTTATAACAAAAAGAAAAAAGTCAGGATGATAGCTTATCTAAATTAATAAATTCACTTAAAATTAATTCAAATTCTCAACCTTTAAATAAAATAAATGAGTATTTTGCCTCGAAAATTTGGTTTCCAGGCGGGTAAAAGCACAGAGGAAAATATATAAATTATTATAATAATAAAGCAAATGTCTTGATGGAGGCAAAAAGCACTCAAAACGAGGGACTTCCTGGATAGCACGCCAGTCAAACTCCTGGGTTACCCTCCTTACAGCCCTGATCTAGCACCGTGTGACTTCTTTTTATTTCCAAAAATAAAAAATCAGCTCAAAGGAATACAATTTTCGTCGCCGGAAGATGCGCTGGCTGCGTTCGAGCAGGCTGTAAACGAGATGTCTGCGGCGGACTGGAAAAAGTGTTTTGAAAACTGGTTTAGACGCATGAAACTTTGTACAGAGGCTGGTGGAGAGAACATCGAAAATATTTTAAAAAAAATTTACCTATAGAACAATTTTTTTTTTGGTTTCGCAAAACTTCCTGAGTGTCCCACGTATGTACAGCTTAGTTAATTACTATCGGACACATACAGATTTGTATAAGATCAAAACACATACTCGTAATATAACACGAACAGCTCAACTAGGTTATTTGACGATAGACGCTGCAAACACTTCCTGAGTGTCCCACGTATGTACAGCTTAGTTAATTACTATCGGACACATACAGATTTGTATAAGATCAAAACACATACTCGTAATATAACACGAACAGCCCAATAGGATATTTGACGATAGACGCTGCAAACACTTCCTTTGGTCAGACGTTTCACTATTGGCTGGGTCCTAGACTTTTTTATAAGATCCCTGACTATATAAAGGATAACTTACATAAGATTAAAAACACACTCAAAAATTGGATTAACAGTCTGGGCTGGAAGAGTCCAAAAACTTGCTTAAGCTCATTATTACATAATAAAAATACTGATCTTCATTTGAGTACATAAACTAAACTGAATGTTAACGCAAAGAAATTTTATATTTTTAGATTTAATCATGCACAAGAATTCTTAACTTATAAATATATCTTATTTAGATGTTTGTTTTTACGTATATATAATGTATATAAGTATACATTAATATTTCTTGTTTATGTATAGTATTTTTCTACTTGTATGTATGTATATCATATCATATTACACTTTTATAAATCCCCTTTAGGAATATTCTAAAACCTTCCTATTAACTTTTGCTTTGACGATTTTTCAGTTGTTTGTTAGTAAATTATTATTAACTAATTATTTTAAAATAACGGTACGGAACCTACTCATTTCTGCGCGGGCCTGTCTTAAGAAATGTGCAGACACATAAATTACGTGGTTGAATCGAATAAGTTCAATACAAAGCGACTCGACTTACTGCGATCTACCTACCTGTGTTGTTTAAGTACATAATAGTAATAATAATTTTTAGATTCTATGTAAAAAAAAACAGAAAAAAAAATGTTGTGTTATGTACGCGTGCTTTGGAAGGCACGTTAAGCTGTGGGTCCATATTTATTGTAGTTATCCGAAGCATGGCCATTGGGCTCATTTCCAGTCACCCGGGGACGTATTACTCGTGAGTGTACAAGTGTGGACTGTGCACTTGCATTTCACATTTCTTAACCGCTTTGCTCGTCGTCGCGTCTATCTTTGACTTTTTGTTGTGTTATGTACGCGTGCTTTGGAAGGCACGTTAAGCTGTGGGTCCATATTTACTGTAGTTATCCGAAGCATGGCCATTGGGCTCATTTCCAGTCACCCGGGGACGTATTACTCGTGAGTGTACAAGTGTGGACTGTGCACTTGCATTTCACATTTCTTAACCGCTTTGCTCGTCGTCGCGTCTATCTTTGACTTTTTGTTGTGTTATGTACGCGTGCTTTGGAAGGCACGTTAAGCTGTGGGTCCATATTTACTGTAGTTATCCGAAGCATGGCCATTGGGCTCATTTCCAGTCACCCGGGGACGTATTACTCGTGAGTGTACAAGTGTGGACTGTGCACTTGCATTTCACATTTCTTAACCGCTTTGCTCGTCGTCGCGTCTATCTTTGACTTTTTGTTGTGTTATGTACGCGTGCTTTGGAAGGCACGTTAAGCTGTGGGTCCATATTTACTGTAGTTATCCGAAGCATGGCTATTGGGCTCATTTCCAGTCACCCGGGGACGTATTACTCGTGAGTGTACAAGTGTGGACTGTGCACTTGCATTTCACATTTCTTAACCGCTTTGCTCGTCGTCGCGTCTATCTTTGACTTTTTGTTGTGTTATGTACGCGTGCTTTGGAAGGCACGTTAAGCTGTGGGTCCATATTTACTGTAGTTATCCGAAGCATGGCCATTGGGCTCATTTCCAGTCACCCGGGGACGTATTACTCGTGAGTGTACAAGTGTGGACTGTGCACTTGCATTTCACATTTCTTAACCGCTTTGCTCGTCGTCGCGTCTATCTTTGACTTTTTGTTGTGTTATGTACGCGTGCTTTGGAAGGCACGTTAAGCTGTGGGTCCATATTTACTGTAGTTATCCGAAGCATGGCCATTGGGCTCATTTCCAGTCACCCGGGGACGTATTACTCGTGAGTGTACAAGTGTGGACTGTGCACTTGCATTTCACATTTCTTAACCCCTTTGCTCGTCGTCGCGTCTATCTTTGACTTTTTGTTGAAAAAATATGGTTTATTTTACACTTTATGATACATGGCCATGACATAATGGTATCAAAAAGAAGAAGAAGAAATAAAATACGTGCAATAAAATAACAATATTATCGAAGTGATAATATTGTTATTTTATTGCACGTATGGCTTCGATAATATTGTTATTTTATTGCACGTATTTTATTTGTAGATTCTGAAAATGTAATTAAATAAGTATTGTAGTTAAGCCCTTGAGAATGCTGAATAGCGAAACCGGTTGGGTATAATATTTAATATAAGTATATTGTGGATAAGTATATGAGTTATAAATAAACATAATAATCTTTCTGGATTAGATTACTTGTGACTCAGTGCTGGACTCTTTGCCTCTGTTTCGAATTTAGAATATAGAAATAAGGGTTTCTAGCCCTGGCTACTCCTCGGCTACTAAACCCTATAAAAAGGCGCAATAAATATGCATATCCTAATACCTCTATGCCACCCTTAAATAATGTGTGTACAACGAGTACACAAACTTGGCCATTTTTAGACTTCCGTAAACCGTTCCACAAGAAATATATATGTGACGGATTAGGAGGCCTTTCAAAAAAAGTCAATTAAAAATTTTATAAGTGTCTTCCACATAGGCTTTTTAATTATTACACAATAAACTACTTTTCAATGTCTTGTCTTTGATTAGCACTATTTTCTATTAGATACTCATTTATCAAACGAATACTACCTACTACTTAAACGTAAGACAGATCCACGGCACGCGCCTGCCTCAAGCTCTATCAACCGCCTCGTCTCGTTGTTCAACTTGCACTGCTCACTGTACCGAGACTCTGCCGAAGCAACACGTAGCTAGATATAGTACTCATATCTGCACCTGGTGTTGCTTGCGCTTGTAGCATCCATGTAAAGATGACCACTGTCTACTCCGACATATTTACATATAAATCCCCCCCCCCCCCCGCCTGCCAGCTGAACGATTGCTTTTGTACAAGCATTTTTGTGAAAAATTTACAGCAGTAGTGTCAGTAGGTAGTAAATATAATGAAGTTAAAAGGAAAACTATCACAGCTAAGTAGGCTTTACAAGTTAACGAGTAAATAGTCGACCAAATTAAATTTAATTTCATACATTTCATACATTTTTGTTCAAATCATTGATTATGTCTATTAATAGCTAGGTTTGTCTTGTCACCCAATGTATGGAGAGGTCGCCGAATGGTATCGGAGGAATTCACTTGGCACATATGTACAGTGGATCAATTGGATCAATCTACGCAGATTTAGTCCGATAGACCCCCACCACCTTGTGGCAGGGGGGGGGGGGGGGTGCTGCTCTCGCAGTTTCACGCCCCACCGCGCTTTAGCAAAAAATTTACATTGGCTTTAATTTACCTAACATCTCAAGTGTGGCATCATTTTCTTATAAATGAAAGATGAAGAATTCAATTTAAAACAATTTATGCACAGTGTTATACAAAAGTTATAAAATATTTAAGAAAATATGTAAATTGGACAAATATTTTTTACATTCAACATTCAGTATACTTAATAACACTAAGTTTTGTGAGTAAATAAAACGCAAGCAAAAAACTCAAAACTCAAGCTGTTTAGACATAAAGTCGTTTGCAATAGAATCCAACAATCATGTAAACAAATATGGCGGACTGACATTGACAGCGTATTGTTTATGCCCATAGTGATGTCATAGTGTTCTAATTTAATTTTAATTAAATTTATTTTTCTAATTATTTTAATTTTAAGTCATAGACTATGGCCCATAGTAGGATAGGTACTAAAATAAAACTGACTAAATAGATTAAATATATAAGCCATAGACTATAAAGGGGCAATACAATATTAAAGTGCGTCTAATAGATTTCCGTTGTAGGTAATAGATCTAAATCATTCTTACCTCCTGATTACTCCTTGAGAAAAAATACCAATCGTATGCTATATCAAAGTCCGTGATGCCGTGCAAAGGTCGTCGTTCCAAGAAAAATATGTCCAGCCAAATCGTAAAGCAAAACAAAAGTCCAAAATGAGAATGCAAAGTCGTAGAAATCGGAAACAGAAAACGGAAACAGAAAACACTAATGCACAGCGAACCCACAGAACAGTGAATGACTGTGAATGACAATTCTAACAAAATGGCCACCTGTCAATTTTTAAAAACTAACCATTATTTTTATGGCTTAGGATACAATCCGTTTTGGTTAATTATATTAAGCTCTTGAAAAAAAATTTTTATTGTATTCAAATAATATTAAATTAAAATAATTTATTAAATTAAAAATAAAAGATAACTTCAGATTACGAACAACACTAACTTTTCAATGACTTATAGAGTTCGATGAGTAAAAAACTAAGATGACAGCTTGTCAAATACTTCGAAATTTTTACGTTGCAAATGTTTTAACAAATTTAACTTATAAATACAAGTTAAATCGTGTTGAAGATAATGTGAAAACAATGGTGCGTTCGTTGAAATCAGACTATGTTCATAATTGATCGTCAAATGTATGTGATTACGGAGTAATCGTGACAATTTGGTTTGTTTACATGATTGTTGGATTCTATTGCAAACGACTTTAAAACGAAATGATAACTTAAAAAGGCATCATTTTCAAAAATAAAATCTATCAAGCGAAATGTGTCCAATTAGGTAACCGACCTGGCGGGCTGGGGTCGGTTCATGCGTCGCCATTTTTCGTAAACAAGCCAGTTGGGTGCGTTTCGTGCATTTTAAAAAATGTAGAAAAAAAAACCTTCACCGTTGAGTGCGGTTCGGGCGTCCAGTTATTATTACTGATTTCAATGGGCCCGTCTCGTGCGCTTTAGTATAAACAATTCCGTAGGAACCATACAGTTAGTATTGAATAATCTATTGGGAAATAACAACAGTTAATATGTGCACTTAAAATAATGATAAAAACTCCAGATCTACCTGACAACGGAAAGACAAAGGTCTGAAAAAACACGTTGTCAAGTTTTACATTGATCAGATAAGTAGTTGACTCAGCATGTTAAAGCAAAAACCGCGCTCAAGGAACACGAAAGGAATAATTTACCAATTTCACAAAAAGGATCATCAAACCTTGTTACTGAGCACTTACCGAGTCTTCAGTAAGAATTTGTCTGCATAAATTAAATTCACCTTATATAGAATAAAAAAAAAACTTTTATTCACTTTAAAAATGTAACATTTTACAAACTAAGGCCGACTTGCACCAATATTTAAATCTAGATTTAGGACTTAAGCTGAGTTTAATTTGACAGAAATGTATTGACTGACAGATCGTAAACCTTATTTAGCGATAAAATCGAGATTTAAGGTTTTGGTGCAAGCCGCCCTAGTAACCTATTTTACATAGGTAATAACAAATATACCTATTATATACGAGAATGTAAATATGTGGAAGTTTGACACTGAATGAGCGTTTAAGTAGTAATATAGTTTACGGATAAAATAAAGCACTAAAGATTTTTGTATGATAAACCCCCCTCTCAACAGGTTTAATTTAGTTTTCTGATGCTGGACCCATTTATATTGTACAAAGACTAAATTCTGTCAGAAAGGGGCTTTCCACACAAGGGGGCCTTATATACTAAGTCCCGTTACAAGGGTAAATGGTTCAAACACTCACATTAAAGTTCACTTTCTCGTCCTGGACGGGTCCTCCACGCTCGATCCGGGTCACGACTCAGCCTTGGTTCAGAGGAAACCACAGGTCCCCTGGATGTGCGTTTCCTCTCTTCTGAAGTTGACTGTCGTCGACCTCGGCGCGGAGATTTCTGACAAACGACCAGCCCAGCCAGCAGCTTGCAGAT
Source organism: Ypsolopha scabrella (assembly GCA_910592155.1). Classification (NCBI taxonomy): domain Eukaryota; kingdom Metazoa; phylum Arthropoda; class Insecta; order Lepidoptera; family Ypsolophidae; genus Ypsolopha; species Ypsolopha scabrella. The sequence goes on from OU342960.1 coordinate 51,606,132, forward strand.
GTAGATTCCTAAACGCAACCCTCTAACCCTGGGCCAGCCCAACCCGTTAAAGGTATCACGATTTCTGCTAAACGTGGTAATGAAAATCGTGTCTCATCACCTTCCACTATTATCGGATTTACGAAACTTTTCGCGTACACGTTCCGGATCACAGTTCACACTGATCAACTGCTTTATTTCTCTATTTTAACTATTTATTTCCTGGAAATACTAAACACATAACCTATTGCAACTCTTGTTGTCTCAAAACGCCATCAAAACCAATCGGACCCGCGTCCATCTCACAATTAACAATTCGTGTTGCCATATCAATAAAAATCAAATATCTTGACACATACAATGTGCATTCTGATACATTTTAAGGCGAACAATTTTATTTCATTGTCACAATAAGAGACTCTGTATAATTCCTAGGTAATAAGCCAATTTTTTGTTGCTGTTTTACAAGCGTGACGTCTCAGAGAATATATCTTTAGGATTTTATTTAACTTATTGTAGACATATCGTCCTAGAAATGAAAAGTGACGTTGGGCAAAAGAAGTTTTACACCATTCCGTTTTAAAACTATGTCATTTCTTCTTTTATTTGTATGGAAATCTAAATCAAACGATATTTTTGAAAGTTATTTGAATATTAGCTGCTAAATACTTAGTTGACCAATAGAAAGAATCTTACATTGGCTATACAATAACTCGGTGGGGTGTCTAAAGGGCTTAAAGTCATCACTTTTAGTATTGATCTTTGAGCTCTCTCGAGTTTGAGTAATTTTGTCTTGCAGGCACCACCCCATGCTAGAATGCAGTAATTAATAATAAACTGACCCAGTGAAAGGTATTGTTTTTAAAAGATCATGTTAGGCCATATGACGTAAAGTCTTAAAAAGAAATATCAGTTTTCGTGCTCTGACGGTTAAAGCGTCAATATGCGGTGTCCACGTCAGTTTGTCGTCTACAAGTACTCCGAGGTATTTAATAGTCGATACCCTCGTGAGAGCTATGCAGGAGCAGTTTTGAGAGTTGTTAAAACTGCAAGTGTGAACCCTAAGTTTTATATTACTGCGTTTGTTTTTTTAATTAAGAAAGACAGGAACCTACTTTTATCTAAGTTAAGGGAAAGCAGGTTTTCTTGTAACCAGCACATCATTTTATGAAGTCTGAATTCTGCATTTTTGCGAGCCTCATCCCAATTCCTTCCTTGATAAACTATAGCTGTGTCGTCTGCATAGCAGAAGATTTTTCCTTCGCGCGGAATATGGAGGCAAAGCTCATTTATGTAATTATATCAGGAAAAGACTCGGGCCAAGAATACGGGAATATTATAAATTAAGGACGATGTGGGTGGAGGCTGGATGAAGGGGGCGGAGGACAACCAAGGGTGGTGAAATCTAGAAAAGGCCCATATCTTATGGACACAAGCTAATGGATGTATGGATGGATATGAAATACAAACTTTGTTACTGGCTTTGTTTTTATGGTCTCAACTTCGTTCCTTCGGATTCCCTTAGTTCAAAGCTTAAAAAAAGTAAGTTAATGGTATTACGTATTAGGTAGGTATAAAAAATGCGTAAGAAGTATCATAGATTTTGAATACATAAAATAGTTTTTTTTTCCGTTTACTATATATGTTATTGCTCGTCACCTGACCTACAATTTCCACCACAGTGGCATAATTCAGTTAGTTTCTATTTCATATCCATCCATACATCCATAAGCCTGTATCCATAGGACATAGGCCTTTTCTAGATTTCGGCACCCTTGGTGGTCCTCCGCCCTCCTCATCCAGCCGCCACCCACAACATCCTTATTTTATAATATTCCCGTATTCTATATAAGGTGACCTTAATTATCTAGATAAATTCTTACTGAAAACTCGGTAAAAGCTCAGTAACGACGTTCAATGACCCTTTTTGTGAAATTCGTAAATTTATTACTTTCGTGTTCCTTACAAACGCAAGCCCAGCCCCGAGTCAATTACTATGGGACGTCAAGATTTTATTTTAAATTAAATTAGCAAAAAGTATTATCGATCCGTGTTACTGATCACTTACCAAGCCTCCAGTATGAGTTTGGCTGCTTAAATAAAATTCACCTTATATATTGTGTTTACAAACCAACTTCCTTGAAACTATTTTTTTTTTATATTTAAAGTATAATGTTTTTTTTTTTAATGTTAATGTTTCATTTTAATTTAATAATGCTGTATCGACATAATTTCATGAATTATTTATTACCATTGATAAAAAAATATACCTTCAACTTAGCTTGCGTGACGGATTTAGAAAATACTTCGCCGCCGTCGCGTAAAATGTTTGATTTTTTTTAGGTATATTTTCTATGGTAAGTGCATATAAAGTATATATTTTTTAAGCTCAATAAATATTCTTTACAACAGTATTTTTATTTACTCACAAAACTTTTTATTTTTCAGGATACTGATGTTGAATGTAAAAAATATATGTCGAATTTGTTTTTTTTTTTTGGGATCAGGCATCTCTATTCATCAGATATTTGGAGGCCTTGGCATCCGAAAAGTGGCGAGCGTTGCACTACCCGATGCAAACATTTTGTAAGATTATTAGATATTTAGACACTGTGAAATATTAGAGCAGTGAAAAAGAATTGTGTAATAATATATAGTATTAGTAGTGTTGCTGTACCTGATAAGGGTAGCTAAGTTATTAAGTTCTTATAAAATTGTAACATCTGTGTACACTTAGTTGCAATAAATATATTGACTATTGAGTATTGAGACCTTGTACAATAAAATTGTGTTCCCTCATCGGGCGGCATAAATCCAAAACCTGTGTATGGCTCAACGCTGCTAAGTGCTAAACAGTACACAGACTTTGGCCATCATTCATGCGCATTTCGATTGAACAAAATCTGTGTATGCATCAACGCCTAATGTTGTACAGTTTTTACGCAACATAGTTTGGCTTGGTCTTGAAAAGCAATGGGACAAACATGTTCGCTATTAACGCGTTTCTAAGAGAAGGATTTGGAGTGCAAAATGATTGGCCTCTAAAATCAAAATAAAACGCGTAAATCGACGAGCCAAAATCTGTTGCGCATTGACACGCGTGTGCATGACTGAAAAAATGCGGTCGCTTACAGTGCGTGTAGAGCGAGACAAAAGTATGATTGTATATGTGTGCGTAAGGTGTTAGTGCAACGTGCGTTACTAGTAAGTAGAGCGACTGAGATACATTTATGCTATTTACGAGCGTCCTTATCTATGGCGAATAAGGTCCCTTATTGGCTGTATTGTCGATGCTTATTGCCAACTCATCACCTGCGCTTCTGTTATTTGTAAAATTTATCTATCTATCGTTGAACTATGACATTTGACCTTGGCGTGAGCCGAATAGCGGAAGAAAGTTTAATATAATTATTTTAAATATTTTTTTCTTGCTCGGAGTTTTTTTTTGTGATTGATAGTGTGACAATATGAAGTTGAAGGAGGACGAAGACTTTTTAAAAAGTTTTTGGATGCTGTGTACGAGTCTCATAGTATTATTAACCATAAAAAAATATAAATTAAAAAACTAGTAAATAATTATTTCTCAATTAAAATTATATACTGAATTAAGAACTATTATGTACATACAAACTTAATATTAAACCTCGGAATTCCATCAACTACTCGGATTTTTTAAAGTCATCATTATTTAGAAAATAAATATTTATTGAATTAGGTACTAATTAATTAATTAGAACAGGTACTGTATTAAAAACTAGAAAAATATTAAAAAATAAGTTCTTTAGTACATATTTGCTTAAAAAACAACTTTGAATAACTGTGAATAGCATGGCAAAAATAGGTACGTACTTATTATTTACTCAATAGATTAAAGGTCACGTAGAGTTTATTAGTACATAACTTTGAGCTGAAAAGCACACAAACTGTGCAGGCTCAACACCTCCCGCAGGCTGAGTTGACCGGTATACAGATTTTGTTCACTTTAAATTCCCGAAAGAGCGAAAAAGGAAGGACACGAATTGTGCGGGCTCAACACCTACAGCGTTGAGTCATACACATGTTTTGGCTATATGCCATCGGGCGTTCTTGAGGTCTCATGTCGTGAGGAAGGCAAGCAGATGTGGACACTGGCTTGTCCGAGTGAGGATCTCCCTGAGAGCCCTCATGTGCAGAGGCAATGGGACGAGCCGCTGTGCAAAATCCAACAAAAACAACTGTTAGAGACAAGCACTAGTGCTGAAGAGCAGGCTCGTCTCCGTGCCTCTTCTGAACGCGAGTCGGGTTTTTGGCTTCGGGCTCTACCTTCTATCCGGGTTGCTGCCGGTCTGCGACTTGGGCTACGTCTTAATGAGACACATCGCTGTTCCTACGGTGCTGACGTTGGCCGTTCGGGACTCCATGGGCTCTCATGCCGACAAAGTGCTGGCCGCCATTCCCGGCATGCGGCTCTTAACGACGTCATCCGCCGGGCCCTTGCGTCTATAAACGTGCCAGAGGTTCTAGAACCATCAGGAGTGGCACGTGATGACGGCAAGCGGCCCGACAGCTTGACGTTAGTACCTTGGAAGCATGGGAGGCCGCTAGTGTGGGACGCAACATACGTTGACACACTGGCACCCTCCCATGTTAACCAAAGCAGTAGAGCCACTGGTTTGGCGGCAGCAGCCGCTGAAGATCTCAAACGGCGTAAGTATACTGTTCTAGGGAACAATTACCTATTTGCGCCGTTTGGGCCGAAACGATGGGCTCGTGGGGTCCCGAAGCGCGAAATCTGTTTAAAGAAATTTCCAAGCGCCTGGTCAGTGTCACGGGTGACCCATGGGCTGGCATATTCCTGGGCCAACGAATAAGCTTAGCAATTCAACGCGGAATGTCGCCAGCATACTGGGCACCTAGCCGCGGAGCAGCGATTTAGATGAGGTTTTTTATTTGTAGGTATTTTTATTTATTTGTATAGGTATATATTTTGTTTTGTTTTATATTTAAGTAGGTTTTAAGATTATTTAGTTTTTATTTTTTATAGTTAAACTGTAGCCTATTTAAATGTAAATATATTTTTGTCCAATTTACATATTTTCATCGATATTTTATAATTTTTGTTTGAAACTGTGCATAAGTTGTTTTAAAAATGAATTCCTCATCTTTTATTTATAAGAAAATGATACCACACTTGAGATGTTACGTAAAATAAAGCCAATATTAATTTTTTGCTGAAGCGCGGCGGCGTGAAACTGCGAGAGCAGCACCCCCCCTGCCGCAAGGTGGCGGGGGTCTACCGGGCTAATTCAGCGTAGGTTGACCCATTGTACATGTGAATTCTTCCCATACCTTTTGGCAACCTCGAGGTCAAGATAAACTCAGCTATAACATATTTGAATGGCTCGAAACCCTCAGGCGCGAGTCCTACTCACACTTATCCGTTTTTTTTAAATTCTTTATTGGACAAAATAATGAACAATTTGCATATAGTTATTTTATTGTAACAGTGATTTAATTTACGAAATCATTTCTAAAAATCCTTTAGACTAGTTTCTTATCCTCAAGAAAGAAAAATGGCAAGAAGTAAGGTCCGGGTAGAACACCACAGTAGATTTTGAGAGTAACGTTGGCTGTCCCGGTGCACATGCCAAATGTTTCAGCGTTGTATCGTGTGATGTTGGCATAATGACGAAACTCAAGTGAAGAGTAATCGAGGAAATCCGACAAACTGATTGTAGGATATCCGTTATGGTCACAAGCCATTACTGAGACACCCCTGGTGTTTTCCTTGGAACATACCTAAAAAAAAGCATATTATGTATTGAAAATGAAAGCAATTGTAATACAAAATATACGCAATCAATCAAACAGAATATTATGAACCTAAATTAGTTTATTGATTCGACTGATGACGGCCCCATACCGTGGGCCGAAATATATATATTTTTTTGTGTTTTTACATATAAATATTGTAAATAAAGGCTCAAAAAGAGTTAAATATACATTTATAAAATAAATTAGTTTAGGTTACACATGACGGCTGAAAATTAACCAGTCAACTCTCAGACTAAGGAACCCAAAGTCAACTACAAAACAAGTTCGGAAGGAATATGTTAGAAGCAGAATTTCGATTTCGACATTAATAATGTGCATATTATCAAAAATTGATCCGGTAATCAAGAAATACACTAATAGGGTTTGGACACTGAGACAATATATTTGTTTAAGGAAATACCCACCGGGTCTGGCACCGTATACAGCTTTCCTAAACATTGGCTTTTTGGGATATAGTACTTGTGCTCCACGACCATCTCCGTTTTGTTACCTGTAAATGGAGAAGAGTCAGTAAGTGGATACAAATTTTATGGGAAGCGTAAATGTTATCCCTCCAAAAGTAAAAAATGCCAAGACCCATAACGCTTTAACTGTTAAAAAGTTCTTAGCTTTCATGTAGAGCCAAGACCCTAACTCTTTAAGGCCTAACTCTACAAGGCCTAACTCTAAAAACCCTACATCTTGGTCAAAAAAGTATGGCTTGGTCTTCACTATTTATGAAAAGCGCTTTTTCTAGAAGAACCGAATAAACACGGTCCCGCTGTAGCATAGCGGATTTTACCTTTGTCCACATTTTTATTAGAAGGGTTTTCTGCAACGCACGGAATGCTAATGCGCGTACGATGCTTACTTGTTTTTGGCTATTGTGATGCAAAATGAGATTTCGCGTTTTTATTTGATTTGACGATGTGAGAGAAAGATTCGTTTTGCAAAGATAAAGGAGCGGGTTTGTCTAAAAATAAGATAAGGACAAACAGGGTACCTATATTTATATATGTTTTTACTATTTTACGTGGATTATTCTTTTTTTGGCATCGGTGTTACGCACCCGTGTTCCGGTTCTATTTGATGGACACAATGGAGTTGGTTCCGAGAGGCAGTTTCCGAGGGAATGCCGATGGACAACGCTATCAACTAGTGTGCTGGACGATGGCGGCTTTGCGTTGCTGAGTGAGATTTGGGGGTATTTACCGGCGCCAGAAAATGTCAGAATTTTGTTATATAACCTGCGGACCACGGAATTGTTTCGGACGGAAATGCCTCAAAGTCGATTAGAGAATATGCATGTCGTTTGAATAAGTAATATACAGGTGTAAATACAAACTCAAGAATCCCTTTAGGGTATGAAAGTATACACGATTCTGATGTCATTACGAGAAAAAAAAATATACCTTGAATTTTCACCAAAAATTTCATCATTTTTCCAAGCTATGGCTACGCAGCTCACCGGCCTCTCCGCACACCTAATTGCACCCCGCAACCCGCACCCCTCATCCGAGTGGCCAACGACCAGTGAGGGTGTCCACGCGATTAGTGTATTTTGGGCAAAGAAAATCGTCTTATTATGAGGTACTGATAATTTATTTAGAGATCCCAGGATAAAAAAAATATCTTTACCGATCATACTAACACACCCTTAAAGGACTCTTGCCTTTGCTTTTACACCCGGTATTGCGTTTTTTGTATTCTATTTACTTGGTGGAATTTAATGATGACCATGGGAAACTATTTTATTTAATAGTTTTATAATTATTTCCATTAAAAAAATACAACATTTTGATGAAATGAAACGCAAATGAAAAACGCGTCATCAGCATAAGCTAACTGCCTTTTGTGACAAAGTGAGTACATTTCATCATAAAATATTAAATTCAAATTTAATAAATGTAAAATAAAACCCTCAAATATATTGTAATAGGTTGTTTTAAGCAAGGGCAGTATCATGTGACGTCACTTGATGTGCGCTAAAATGGCAGCCGTTTGAATTGTAGAAGATTATTATGAAACATAAATTGGTTTTATAACTATGAAATATGGATAATTTAGTTGTAAATTCTTATTCGTAGCCGTTATTTGATCATATATTAACGATTTGTGCATTAAAAAATTTACATGCATATTTTTTATTGTTAGTGTAACGGTTTTATGTTGCTTAAAACGTTAAACCCTTTTGGTGTAACGGTTTCCTTTTTTTAGTAATGTGTGTAACGGTTTAATTTTTTATAAAGCGTTAAACCCTTTTGGGGTAACGGTTTCTTTTTTAGTAATGTGTGTAACGTTTTGATGCTTGTTCCGGATAGAATCCGCGCGGCTTTACCGCAGTTAGTAATCTTTATGGTTAATTCGTTATTTTTAGGATACAGTAAATTATGGGGGACGTTTGATTTATTTAGGTCGAAATTGTAAGACTGAACCTTGTACATTAGAGTTAAGTACACAATTTGTTTGTTACGAATGTCCTGTGGGTTACAAATGTTCCTGTGCGTGACGATCGTGTGCCATAATTGTTATTATTAAATAAGCAACGTCTCACCCAGCTGTACCCCGTATCGTTTTGTGTAAATAAATATATTATATATTGTAACAGAAGTGTTGTGAGGTTTTTTATCCTATCTACATTGGTCACCTTTTATTTTATATTAGGTAGGTAGGTTCTCACAATTTTCTTGACTTCTTTCATTCCATTCTTTCTTTTTTTGATACGGATGGAAGGTGGGGATATCCGGGTAACCCCCACTATTCATCTCATTTCACTATTACGCGATAATATGCAAAATTATTTTCCGTTAAAACTAGGGGTTTATCTTGGTCCGTTCCGCTTCGATCGGCTTCTCAAATAACCTAACACCCGCTTCGCTCGTTGTCGCACCTATACATGACATTTTTTTAAAATTATTTCGTTATTGTTTTAGTCTCGCTTTTTCTTAAAATTCTTTTATTTTGCGTAACAGCGGAATATTTTCGAGTACTCGTGTAATGAGTCGGCCACTAAGCCATAATTCGGTTGTTCACGAACAAGCGGCTTTTTCGCAGAAAAGTTGTTTATGCCATTTTTCCCGGATAAACTTACCATTTGGATTAAGGCAGCGCGGGGCCCGTAGCAAAAGCGAATAAGGGGCCCTTGGCTAAGAATTAATATTACTATTGTACCTACTCGAACTACTTGTTGAAACAGAATAATATATTTTATCTAGAAGTGTGAATTCTGAATTGATAATATAGCTACACAAAAACTATTATGATAGCGTCGAATTCTAGAGAATATGTTTCAGGTAAAATAATTCGGAAAAAATGTTATTTTGGTACCATCGATCAGTCAGTAATTTTTTTTTTTTTTTAAATCCAATGAGAGGATTCGTTCTTGGCATGGTCGATGTTGTGTACACTACTGACTCCTGACACAAAATTCAATTAAAAATTATATTATTTTGTTTACTTAAAATAAGCGTGATAGTTCAACGATACATTTTATATTCAATCGATGAGAAAACAGTATTTTTTTTATTCGTTCGCTATGCGCATTGTCAATGTTACGTCAAGTTCAAATTTTTCTAGTGATGTGCTATAATAATTGGGCAATTTGAACGTTATGTGTCGGTGTAATTATGCTTTAAAAATAACTGTGTAATACGATTTTTTTCTGTGTCAATAATGCAGTGCAATAATTTATAGTAACAAAAATTACGATTATTCAGAAACCACCTGGCGTACTTACTCAAAATAAAATAAATCTGCTTTCCGATAGTTCTGTTATTATTTTACTAGTAGTTTGCACCGAACTGTGAACACGCGCTCGGCCGATTCGCGCTTGACTGATTTTCCTAATGTTTGAACTTAAAAAATGTTTCTTGCCTTATTTACTCGTCTGCCAAAGGTCTAGTACTGAACTTGACCCGGTGTTATTTCCATGAAACCGTGATGTTCAATTAATGAAATCAAGTTAAATGTAAAGGATTTTGCCAAAATAAAATCTGTGTCAAAACCATGAATGTCTAAAAGTATGGAGAAACGAGATATTTGCGTTTTTGTGACATGCTCTATACTAGGGCTCTCAGAACAATCCGTTTTTGATTAAAACGATTAATCGCTAAACGAAAAAACGTTGTCAGTGAAGTTTTTCAAAATCGAGTTAAACGAAACATACCGGACACACCAAATAATCGAAGTTACTAATCGAAATAATCGTAATACTCGAATAAACGGACGACCATGAAGGTTTTCAAACAAACGTCTGAATAGCCTTGGTAAGTATAGACAACAAATAAGTATGACATTAAGTGACATTACGTAATTGTCATTTGAATAACAATGTTGGTTTTTGCAATCTGTCTAATCGTCGTGCGTTCGTTTTCATGTTCGGATTTTTATATAAAAACGAATGTTACGATTAAACGGATATATGACAGGTCATCCGTTTGGACGATTTTGAAACGGATGTGTCAAATAACGTTTATTTCGATTATACGCTTAAACGTTTAATAGGGAGCCCTACTCTATACATGAATTTGTATAAAGTTACTCAGCTTGTACAAAGTTACACAGCTGAACTGCATGTAAAGTATATAAACATTATAAATATGAATCGGAACGATAAAGTAAAACGGGTTTCCTTCGCTGCAGAGATGAGTTGTGGAGAAAAACTTAAACTTTTCAGAAAAACTTACTTTGCCCCCCGGACTTTAAAAAATCATGCAATTTTTTATAAGATTCAACTTTTTGCGGTTTGTATAATGCATGTACTATGATTTCTTGAACATGCCGTTAAAACGATAAAATTGCGGGCCGCCAACTGCCATGATCCTTTTATGACATTCCGATCAACGATACTCGAATTATCGTCGAACAAACATTCAAACATACATACATACATACTAACGCCAGATTGTTCCAGTAGATTCGAAGAACTTCGCTCGCTTCGCTTGCTTGTTCAATATTTTTTTATAAAGATTGCAAATATTAAAATACATACTATGAATAATATGATTAAATCAATTTGCAACACAGGATAGCTTTTTTTGCAATACCAAGGAATAATGTAGTTATAAGTGTTTTTTTTGTTTATATTACTAAGCTTTCAGTAGCAACTTAAAAACTTAAATATTACTCCGATTAATCAGTTAGATGAATCTGAGCCACTACCACTACCACCACCCACTTTTATATATGTATGTAGTAATTACTGATAGAGCTCACATTTTTAACTGTGCAAGGAGGCAAAGGTCGGACTTTCAATTAAGGCGAGGCATTGATAAACTTTTAATTTCGAATCGGCGCCTTAGGGGAGTGGAGTGAGGGGGACTTACTCCATACAAATATGCGCTCACGAACTAGCTTATGCCGTAAGGTCGTATGCAGCAAAACAGTATTTTTCATTTAAAATGACAACTATAAGTAATTTAATAAATCCAATCGGCCATTTTGAAGTGTATTTGTAGATTAATTTAAATAAAAAACATAGAAACTTCATTCACTCCCGTTTGTCAGTTAAATAGAAATCTCTGTTTTAAAAGAGGTTTTCCAAATATTTTTTTCTCTGCTATGAAAATTAATCAATCAACTTAATCTTCGGGCAAAATGATGTAAATGAAATGTTTTATCTAGTATATAAATTGGTAATTACATATGTTTTTTTATTGCTGAGAAAAATAGAGATCCACGTCACCAAAATTTCGTGGCGTCGCCTTATTAATCATCATCAGGACTTTTCGGAAGATAGGCAAACGGCGTTCGTTCGTATATTGGCTTCCCTTCCCTCCTTCGCCGCCAAAGAGTCCTGATGATGATGAGTCATAATCTCATCAAAGCTTGACTTGTGCCTCTTGCAATTAAACAATTAAGTCCTTTCTGTGATTACAACATCCATTATTCTTCATGAAATGGGTGATATTTACATCAAAAATTAAAATTATTATAGGCTGTCCGAGATATCATGATATGAGTGACAGTTCGTAATTTTCCGTTTCAGCTATACTACTCACACCATACTACATACACCCGGGCACAAAAGAAAATAATAGGTTTTAGAAAAATGTAAATAATTATTGCAAAAACACAATAAATAATGCCTCTATAAATCGGAACAAAAATCTCAGTGTATTCGTTAAATTTAACGTAGTTAACAGTAAATAATAATGTCTTTTTTCTACGTGATGCGTGGATCGGAACGCTAACCCATACTGACACTACATAATCGAAAATATATCGATGAATCGGTGCGGACATCATATAGGATCACGTCAGTATGAGTACATCTTGTATGCGGTTTGTGTTTTCGTTGCGGTTGCTTTACGTGCTATTTGTTTTGTCGTTTGTTACAGTTTTTGTTGATTTTTTGTTTTGTTATTCGTGAAATTCCGAGAAAAACAAAAAAAAATCTTCAAGCTCTGGAGTTATTGGTTCGTTTAATTTAATTAATTTAGTAATTAACAAAAAAATGTTTGGATAATCAAATAAAAAATCGATTTGACAGCCCTTGTTAACTTTCTCGATACTAAAAAAAATCGTATATATTTCGCTAGTAAATCACTGTAACTGTCAACTTTGAACTGCCACCCGTATCATGATACCTCGGTTAATATTATAACAATGTAAATGTGCAAGGATAAACATCGTACAGGTATGATACAAACCCATCAAGGATACCTATTGCATACAGTTTATCTACAATAACAAGACTCCTAAAAACACTGCTAACAAACATTTATGAACTTACCAAGTTTTTTTGTGGTGCAATACCGCCCATTATCATCAATGGCGTTGGCGAACATAAACAAAAGAACAAATAAAGCTGCCACAATCATGATGCTCCTTTAACTATGTATTAGAACCGTCGTCGTAATGTTGTATTTATACATATTTGATATTGTACCGATTTGTACCACATGTTCAAAGCAAAATGTCTATTTCACGGCAAATTAACCCTATGTAGTGAAAGGCGTAGAATTTGTTAACTGATTGGATTTGGTAATGTTTAGTACATGTCACCGCTGATGTGATATGAAGATCATTATGAACGTTTACTTTAAAAATAAACTAAAAGATTGGAGGTGTCTACTAAAATAGTATTATAATCACATTGGCTAAAAATTATATACTTCAAAGTTTCAAACTATCTACCAGATAGGATCCAGATAGGATAGATTATACTAGCTAGACTCTGCATCTAATAGTTTTTGAAGTTTCATTAAGTAAATCTTTAAACTTTATTATAACCAAATTTAAAATGCTATCAAAATTTGGACAATCTTGCCCAATTGATTTTAATAGAATTCATGATCGTGTGTGATTGTGTGATAGATAAAATAAAACGATGACAACATACCGACTCTAGTACGTACAGTGCGGCAAGGCAGTACGAGCTCCAATGCAAAATAGTTCGTCTAGTACCAAATATTACAAGTGCCTAGAGTAGTAAAAGTAGAATTTAGATTATTAAGTTTAACTTTATTAGTTAAATAAATATACACTGGTTTTGAACACTTAATGAAGTTTTTTCAAAGTGACAAAATAATTTTCTATTTAAATAAAAATAATTAATTCTTCGGGAACCATCTATGCATTAAACTTCGTCCATCACATTCAACGGCGCAAAATAGTTCGTCTACCACTTAGTGGTGTCACCTTTAGCATCGATCACGGCCTTAATTCTTCGTGGCGTCGTTGCTACCAATTCTTCACATTCTTGTGAAGTTATTGAGTGCCAGACAGATTTAATTTTCTCTTTCAATTCACTTTTAGACCTTGCTGGATACTTGCGCAGCATTTTCTTCATTTTCCACCACAGGGTCTCAATCGGTGACAAATCTGGACTACTGGACGGCCACTCCATTGTAGGGATTTGATTCCGGTTAAACCAAGCCTTCGTTGTCCTCGCAGTGTGACAGGATGCACCATCTTGTTGAAAGGTGTAGGCATTACGATGTTTCAACGCTGGAATCGAGGGCATGAGACTTGTTTCCAGAATGTTTTGATACTCTACTGCATTAACAGTTCCTTCTACAAAATGTAGATGACCCAGACCTTGTGCTGACATGCAGCCCCATATCATCACCAATCCAGGAAACTTCACTTTTCTTTTGATACAATCGGTATGAAATGCTTCATCTTTATTTCTAATGACTTTTTTCCGTGCATCACCGATCGTCACCTCAAATTTGGATTCATCACTCCATATTATTTCATGCCACTGGTCTGCCGTCCAATTTACATGATCTTTAGCGAATTTCAGCCTTTTCTTTTTCTGGAGACGCGTGAGTAAAGGTTTTTCTTTAGCAGTATAAAATCCATAGCCCAATCGGTTTACGACCCTCTTGCAGGTATCGACAGTTATATCTTTGTGAATCATCTCTCTCTACTTCAAGGTCAGTCCTCCTATATATTTTTAATAATTCTCTTTAAAACTCGATTTTCAGCTTCACTTGTGATCGCGGCCGACCAGGTTTTTTCGAACATTTAACCGTGCCATTTTTCCTGCAATGTTCGATAATGGTCTGAACTGTCGATCTTGGTAGGGATAAGTCCTTGGCTATTTGGTAAGCAGATCTGCCATTATTGTTGCTACGAATAATTATTTTTCGAATGTACTTCGTCAGCGATAGGTTTCCCGCGAGCCATTTAAAATGATGATAAAATTCTATGAAATACGGTTTTTATATGTTTGAAAATGACAGTGACGTATCATGTGACGGATGGTTTCTATTTTCAATTCAAATTTAACTTATTTTTCAATTAAAACAGACAGTATTGAGACAAAGACGAACTATTTTGCATCGATTAAGAACTAGACGAACTATTTTGAGTCAGACGAAGCAAATAAAAGTGCCAAAAATACATAATTTAGGTAAAAGATGTTTTTATTTAAAATTGCCTGATTAACAACTATAGAATGGAGAATTTCACCCCATTCAAATTTTTTTTCATAGGCCTTTTTTATAAAAATATAGTGAAGTTGAAAACAGACAACCTTTGCAATATATGACTAGACGAACTCTTTTGCATTGGGGCTCGTAATTCTGAGCAGCATATCCAACAAAATGGCCGGGAAGAAGTGCACACAGATGGCCGACAGTTTAAACAGCCAGAGGGATTTCACGAACTTGTCGCGTGGATTGGTCGTGGTCAAAATCAGAACAAACGCCGCTATCCTAATACAAGTAATCATTGTTTTACAGCAGCGCCCCCAAAACTAAAACCCATTTAACTTATCCAAATAAAAAAAAGTATATATGTCTTTTTTAGTACTTTATTATTTGTATTGATAGTTTTTTATTTTTCTATCTTATTATTAAAGATATATAAAGTGCGTAAGATTAGAAAAAAACTATTAGAAATCAAGATACATTTCGGGCGCTATTGGGCCCGGTATCAGTTGAAACAAAAACATGCCAAGCCAGGTAGGGCCCGACATTTATCTCGATTTTTTAAAAGTATAATTTATTTATGTAAATCTATAATAAACACATTCATTTGTGTATATTTTGAAATAAAGGCTCAAAAGTTTTTGCCCAGCAGTTGAGATAATAGAACCGTTACTTCGAAATCGTCGCTGAAATCGAGAACTTCTATGGGCTCCTTTATTCTTCACACGCTCCGAAGTCAACTGCTTGCAATGAGGATGACAAACGTGCACCTTTAATCCGCCATTACACCGATGAACTCCCGGATGTTAAAATAGGTGAGATTAGGATAGCTCTTGAACAGCTAAAAAACAACAAGGCGCCTGGCGAAGACGGCATCTCAACCGAACTTCTGAAAGGATAGGACAGCTGTATGATCTCTTTAATGACGTTATTCATGGTAGAACTACGCCAAAGGAGTGGAGCAAAAGCCCGGTCATTTTGTTCTTTAAAACAGGGGACAAAATCCTACTTAAGAACTATATACCAATCGCGCTCCTGAGCCACACCTACAAGCTGTTTTCAAGAGTTATCGATCACGAATCGTCTCGCCCAACGATTCGATGATTTCCAACCACCAGAGCAGGCTGGGTTTAGAAAAGGCTACAGCACCGTCGACCACATTCACACATTAAGGCAGATTTTACAGAAAAAAAATATGTAAAAAATACCGTCACGACATGAATCCCCGAGGGGGTGTCAGAGGTGTTATGTGTGTGAACTGTGAAATGCAAAAGCACACGCTTTTTAGGGCATGCAGGTTTCCTCACGATGTTTTCCTTCACCGTTCAGCAAGTGGTCAGTATTAAATACTATGCATATAAATTCCGAAAAACTCATCGGTGCATACCCGGCCGGGATCGAACCTGGATCTCATAGACTAAAAGGCCAGCGTTCTAGCCCTGAACTACAGCCGCTATAGAAAATACAAGAGTAGAGTAGAATCAGCCTTTATGTCTAGTGTTTGTTAGTGGCGTGCATAGAACTTTTTGCTGGAAACACAATGAGAAGGTCAAGTTTGACAATAAAAAAATATGTTACTTTGAATAATCATTATTTGTGTGTCGCCAGGGGCACTGGTGTCGATTCGGCGTAACACGACCACAGACGTATAATAATAATTATAATAATAATATGTATAATAATAATAATAATAATAATTATATGTCTGTGAACACGACTTAACTTGTTTGACAGGACTAAACTTATTTTAAGCGTCCTGTCCTTTTCTTTTCGATACAGATAGAAAAAGACAGAATGCTTAAATTAAGTCTAGTCCTCTCAAACAAGTTAAGTCGTGTTACACCGAATCGACACCACTGCCTACAGTAAATACCTGGAACTTACTGTCAAATGGTATTTAAAATCATGTCAGGCCTGCAGGTGAGGGTTTAAGTGTTAGTTTTGGGTTAAAAAGCAACTGAACTCCTGATGGACAAGAAGTTCAAGAATCTTAGACAAGAATAAAAGAATAGAAACAGGGCGGTGATGCAGAATGATGAAGGCTTAGCTTTTTTAGGCAACGAAATTATTTTATGGGCATCTTTCGTAGGGCTTGGAAATATTTCGGAATTGACAGATTCTAGTTACCACGGGAGTAAAGTTATTAAGGATATCAATACATACGTATTATTGGCAAAATTTAGGTTTTGTTCAAATAAATCTTTAATCTAAGACTTTATCACTCTTTCCTGATTTGAACAAGCAATCGTTTTCACGGAAAATTATACCAACCGAACATAACATGCCAAGTGATTAGACTGCTATTATGAGCAGGTACATAAAAGCAGCCGCGTCCGTTACTGACAATCACTTGCGTTGATATCTACAAACATGTTGGTCGCAGGTTTACTTCTAGCTTTGGTATACGCTGTCGTCGGTTTGCAAGATCCCTGTATTACACAGTTTTTTGGTAAGATTATTTCAATATCATTTGGTAGAGAAAACCTTAAAAAGAGACATTGGGTCGTTTTCATCTTGGATATATACATTTCCGAGAAATTAATTCCGAATGACGCTCTTGACCTAGAAGCTTAGTAGGCCGCTTGTGTGGGACGCGACATGTGCAGAAACACTTGCCCCCTCCTACCTACAGGTGACCTCGGCCAGGGCTGGCGCGGCTGCGGAGAGAGCGGAGTCCCGAAAACGGCGCACTAGTCGACACCTCTGGTGATCCAAGGGCTGGAGCCTATCTCGCCCAGAGGATTAGTCTGGCCATCTAACAAGGGAACCGGTCTCTTGGGTACTCTTCCCAACGGCAAATTATTGTTTAATTTATTTTCAATGAGTATAATATTTTTTTCCAATTAGCTTATTTAATTTGAGTTATATTAGCAACGACCTATAGATACTTATTAAGCTCGTTGTATATTGGGCTATGAATAATACGATTCCAAATTATACAAGTAAAATAAATTATAACAAATTGTTTGTGTTATTCTTATACTATCTGAGACGAGGCAACAAAAACGTTGCCAAAAAACTGAATTTCTCATAGTTTGTTAATTGTCAAAACGGAGTTCTATTAATGTCACTCGTCTGTCTGTCCGTCTGTCTATCTGTCCATCCATATGTCACGGATCACTAGCTCTGCGTTGTGTGTACGAATGCGTTACAAAACTGAATTTCTCATAGTTTGTTAATCGTCAAAACGGAGTTCTATTAATGTCACTCGTCTGTCTGTCCGTCTGTCTATCTGTCCATCCATATGTCACGGATCACTAGCTCTGCGTTGTGTGTACGAATGCGTTACAAAACTGAATTTCTCATAGTTTGTTAATCGTCAAAACGGAGTTCTATTAATGTCACTCGTCTGTCTGTCCGTCTGTCTATCTGTCCATCCATATGTCACGGATCACTAGCTCTGCGTTGTGTGTACGAATGCGTTACAAAACTGAATTTCTCATAGTTTGTTAATCGTCAAAACGGAGTTCTATTAATGTCACTCGTCTGTCTGTCCGTCTGTCTATCTGTCCATCCATATGTCACGGATCACTAGCTCTGCGTTGTGTGTACGAATGCGTTACAAAACTGAATTTCTCATAGTTTGTTAATCGTCAAAACGGAGTTCTATTAATGTCACTCGTCTGTCTGTCCGTCTGTCTATCTGTCCATCCATATGTCACGGATCACTAGCTCTGCGTTGTGTGTACGAATGCGTTACAAAACTGAATTTCTCATAGTTTGTTAATCGTCAAAACGGAGTTCTATTAATGTCACTCGTCTGTCTGTCCGTCTGTCTATCTGTCCATCCATATGTCACGGATCACTAGCTCTGCGTTGTGTGTACGAATGCGTTACAAAACTGAAATTTGGATATTTTGTATAGAATTTTAGCCCAAAACCGAATATTAAATTTATAATGAAAATGTATTCTATATTCTGCTATATTTTTAAAAATAAAGAAAAGGGGTCTGGGCTGTCAAATTTGTCAGTTTCAGACCATTTTTATTAACGTTTTTTTCAACATTTTTGTTTACCTCTTTGTCAGCGTGATTAATATTCTATCTGTTAAAAAAGTATTTATAGATATTCAATACTTCGTATCGTACCTACTGCTTGTCTATTAGAAGAAAAAGTCTTCTGTATGTGTCAAAAAAGTCTAGAACGAATATAAATTGCAAAACATAAATGTGCTGTTTTCTTAGCTAGGACTTAAGTAAAGCTCTCAGAGTCTATAAGGTTACAACCCTTGGACACCACTGCGTCGCCTAACAACATCAATGTCAATGTGAAATTACAATTTTCTAGTACTAAGAATCTCTAAACTAAACCGCCAACAAACAGACGGACGGCCATGGTGAAATTCCTTCCATTCCTTGTTGACTACGGCACCCTAAAACGAAACTAGTTAGGAATATGAAATACATTTTAATAATTATTATTCTCTATATAGGTTGTAATTTGTTATTTTTGTTCAAATTATTTAGGTATGTTAAGTTATTTTATTGGCACGGAACTTCGAGGGCGCAATCGGTTGACCGGTTTTTTGTAGAGTACTCTTAAAAACGTCACCAGGTAGGAATATGTGTCATAGGAATTATCTCTTAAGCCATGTAATGTAAATATAAAAATAAAAAATAGATATCGTTACGACACGATCACCCGAGGGGGTGTCAGAGGTGTTTCGGAAGTGAACTGTGAAATGCACGTCACAATCCACACATGGCACACCCGCGTTTCACCGACTATTATTACCTCCCAACGTGATGGGTGATGAGCCCTATCGCCGTTCTTTGGGCACAAATACACGCTTTTTAGGGCATGCAGGTTTCCTCACGATGTTTTCCTCCAGCGTATAAGTCTTGCCATACAGAGAGGTAACGCCGCCAGTATTTTGGGCACTCTTCCGCAGGGCAGTGATCTGGAGGCATCTTTTTTTTATGATTATTGTGTGTATGCCGGTTTGTGCTTTTTTTTAGTATTATTTCATTTCTGTTGTTTAATCTTATGTTTTATTTATAGTTAGTTTATTTAAGTTTTTGTATCTTGTTAGCCCAAGTTACTTTGAAAATAAATGAATACTTAACTTACTCCATACTATATTGAATCTTTGTTTTGTGGCAATATATATATATATTATCGATTGATTATTATTATTATCTATTAAATATTTATCTATTTTATCTATTAGATATTATCTAGATCTCTTACAATTATCACAACTTTTAAAAGTATTTTCAATGCAAGTGTTCGTAAAGTTCTGTTAGGTATGCGTCAAATCTGTTGTAAAAGTCAAATTTACCGCACCAGTGATTTATTTTTTCATTTATTTTTTTAGTTTTGTTCCCCTACCTAGTGGAAAGGCAAATGGAACTTAGCTCAAACAGCCATGTCTGAGGTATGTTTTATATTTTAATTTATTGAAAACAGTTGCCAGTCTTATCTAGTGTACCATAGATAGACTAGACAGAAATGAGCTGGTTTCAGTTTGATGCCTTCGTTGGCTGCGTTCAATTTGATGAAATGAAAACTGTTTAATAAACGACATTTTCTCTTGTAACTCGTGTTTCAATCGTTCCTCATAAGCTATTGCCTCCTTTACGCACTTGTAGCATAAACTACTATTGTGGTTTTTATACTTTGTAGATTTCTGCATAAGGAATTGTCAAAACAAAACAAAAAACCAAGACTCGGTTTAGAAGAAACAAAAATGTGTTCGCTTATAAAATGAAATTTGATGCCACCAATAAACCCAACATTTGTACGGTGAACAGGAAAATTTAGTATTACCACTTTCGAGGACTGACCATCATCAGTTTTGTAGATCATATCTCAGGGGTTAATGTAGTTCCAAAACAATCCCTCACAATTCACCCTGCCAAAAACATCTCGTACTCATTTAGCCGTATGTTGCATTTTCATGCCATGTACACAAATGTACAAAATGGCTTAGGAAAAGTATTTAAATACAAAATGCAAATACTTTTTTGATTTTCGATTTCAAATACAAAATACAAATTACTGGGTTTTGCTTTTTGTATTTTAAATACTAAATACAAAGTAGGTATTTAGAAAACACTTCATTTAAATAAATACTTTTTGTTTGATGCAATTTTCTTTACTTTTTACAGATTTAAACATAACAAGTTGTTTAAAAACATTATCACTAATCTTCCTTCTGTGTGGGAAGTAATCATCATATCACCATATGATAAAAGTCTTTCTTCTGGTGTTGAGCTTGCTAAAAATGTATTGTATTTTAAGAACACTTTTTTATTGAGACTTATCTGAGATAGTTCTATTTGCAGACGACACGTCACTTATTATTAAAGTGAATCGACATAACGATATTCTTGATGACGCGAATTCAACTCTCTCCCTGATTCTTGATTGGTTCACTGCAAATAATTTAGTTCTAAATGCAAAAAAGACGAAATGTATAAAATTTACATTACCAAATGTTATTCAAGTAGATGTCAGTTTATTTTTGCAGGGGTCCAAGCTGGAGTTAGTAAATGAAACTAAGTTTTTAGGTATTACTATAGACTCGCGTCTTCAGTGGGGTCCCCACTGAATATATTATAGAAGCTCTCTGTGGTAGACTTAGTTCAGCCGCATACGGCGTTAGACGCATAAGGCAGATTACTGATGAGGATACTGCTAGATTAGTATATTTTAGTTATTTTCACAGCTTTATGTCATATGGCATAATGTTGTGGGGTAGAGCCGCGGATATAGAAGCAGTCTTCATCTTGTAAAAGAGAGCAATTCGGTCTATTTATAACATGAAGTATCGAGATTCATTAAGAGAAAAGTTTAAGAAAATTAATATATTTACGGTCCCATGTGAATTTATTTATCAAGTTATTAGATATGTCAGAAAAAATATTGATAATCTCCCGAGGCTTGGTGTGCACCACTCTGTTGAGACCAGAAACAAACATAAACTAGCATTTATTTTTTGGAGTTTTTTTTTATGTATACCACCCTTGGGGATCAACTATATTTAATTTTATTATTTGCCGTGTTAGAGGCCATAGTAACAGGTAAGTATTCTGTAAAATTAGTAATCCAGTGATTAACAGTTGGCTATCTATAACGGCTGAAACTGTAGACCCCTGTGACAGACGGACACACATCGGAGGCTTAGTTATATGGTCCCGTTCGGCAAACTTCTGGAACCTTAATTAATTATCTGTGATCCAAGAGGTGAGGGGATGGAAGGATATCAAACGCGTCGCACGCGCTTAGCGTCGCCTCACAATGCCACGTAGCTCACGTAGCTGCCGTCAAATAATAAATAATAAGCCAACAAATAAAAGAGGCAAAGATACAGAACGGGGTATAAAAAAGTTATAACTGAGGCGCCAGAAATGCAGTCTGAAGAAATAAAAAATGTAGAGCATCATACAAAAAGAAATAAAATCCCATCAAAAACATTTCATTTAAACTAGGTTGCTAAGATTCAGAAGCTCATAACGCTTTCATGTTTAAAAAATAATCAGATCCCATGTAGAGCCAAGCGCTTAACTCTACAAGGCCTAACTTGCCTATGGCTTGGCCGTTTCATGGAACTATTGCATGACATTATATTATTTATAATAAGTCCATGTGAGTGTCTGCTTGACGGCCGCGTAACGGCCAAGCCATACTTTTCGACCAAGATGTAGGGTTTGTAGAGTTAGGCCTTGTAGAGTTAAGGGCTTGGCTCTACATGAGATCTGGTTACTTTTCAACCATGAAAGTGTTATGAGCTTCTAAGTCTTGGCGACCTAGTTTACATGAAATGTTTTTGATGGGATTCATTTGACTGGTAATGTTCGCAAAACTTAACAATTTTTTAAATAGAAAATAAGTCTCTACGGGCATCTCAAATAAAATAAATAATGATTTTTTATATATTGCATTACAAAATAGAAAATAGGTGTTCTGCATTTTAAATCCAAGTATTTCAAATAAGTCGCCATATACACCATTCAATTTAATTAATAAATAAAGCTAATTAGTTAATTACCTGTCTTAACTCTATGGTAGATTAACTTCGATAATAGTAGTTTATGCTATAAGTGTGGTAATAGAGTGTTTAAACGTTACGAGTAAGTTATTGCCCTTACCCACGTATATCATACTACGTTTTTCAATTCATAGTGTGAGCGTAAATAAATGTAACGTAATTGAAGAAACAAATAAATAAAAAATATTTCAAATTAACTTGTGGCGGGCATTCTTTTTCTTTTTCTTTGCACGCAAGTTGCCAACTTGACGGAAATAAGCTGCATTCGGGTTGATGGGTTCGTAGCTCATTTCTGTCAAGTCTATCTATGGTACACAAGAAAAAACTGACAACTTTTTCAATAAATTAAAAAAATAAAACACCAATGTGGTAAAGTTGACTTTGACAACAGTTTTGAAGCATATAAAATAGGTCTTTACGAGCACTTGCATTGAAAAATAATAGGTACAATTTGCGTGCCTGAAAACCTTGCGCAGTATCTGCGTCTCCTATGAGAGTTAACCTTGCTAGCTTACTACTCTTACTCATTTTAATTTGAATTATAATCAATAAAAATAGTTGAATGTTTTGGTGTTGCGTAAATTATACTCAATTTCTACATATACGTAAAATTATCGGAAATAATTAATTTTGTAAAAAAAATATATTACGGAATTACATCAGCTTAGAATAGAAATTAAACCTATAACTATATAATTTCAGAACTGCTCACATAAAGTTTGTGTGTTTGTGTGTGTACTATACTTGGACGAATGTACTATACCTATATAATCCTACAGAGCTTTTCGGTTACAGGTCAAAAAACTGCCAATCGGATAACGCGTGATTATCTTATCAAAGGAGGTCAGATGCTGGCTACCGTGATACTATTGCCAGATACGGTATGTACATATTTTGAGGATTCCTTATATTAAAGTAGTTTATGAAACTGGTACATAAAAAGGTTATTAAAAACACGAGTGTTTTAATACCTAGTTATTTATTAACTCTGCTGTAAATCAACATTTTTAAATTTCCTGCGATGAGTTTTATAAGCTACACTTTTTTGTATTTTAGTGCAAGAACCATACAAATAACATTAGCGGTTTCCAAGAAATAGCCAATTTTATTCCAAAAACAGCTTGTCTTTGGGAAATATTTTCAAGGTGTTCCTTATAGGCGAGAATAATTTCCTGCAATGAGATTGTTTCTTATACTACCAGTCCGGTTTTCGACCGGGCCACTGTTTCATATACTACTTTATCTAAACTCATTATACATGTTTTCATAATCATGATAAAATGTATCGTTTGCCATTTTTGATTTTTCTTGTAATAGCCTCGGACCAAGTAAACTTGTTCTGAGGTAGCTTGTTCTAAAAATGTACGTAATTTCCGTCGTTATTTTCAAAATGTCAGGTGGAGTCAGATATCATCACCATCCCTGCCGTCAGTTATTTTAGGGAAAAATAATTCTTTTGACCTATAAAACCACAATAAGTAAATAAATTTCCTCGAAGATAGTCGAAAACTACGAGTATATCACAACAAACAGTTCATTCATTGACAGACCGAGTCCAACGCGCCATAAGCCATAAAGAATACCTGGCCGAAAATAAAGTTGACTGTAACGTCGTTACTGTTTTGTATGAGAACATTATATAAAAACCTCATTGATATTTGATGTAAAACTTTAGCTGTATGACTGTATGGGCTAAGTTCCCTTTGCCTTCCTAGAAAGTATCACATGTACTGTAATCTCAGAAAAAGTTTTTTTATAGCATTATGTTGTTCGGAGACCTATACTATAATTTAATTTTTAATTTTTTTAGAGACGTTTATGAAAAATATTTTTCATTATGCCAGTAGTTTTGAGTTCGTAATGAGGATTTTACGATATGAGGTTAGATATGAGATTAAATTATAGTATAGGTCTCCGAACAACATAATGCTATAAAAAAACTTTTTCTGAGATTACAGTACATGTGATACTAACTAGGAAGGCAAAGGGAACTTAGCCCATACAGCCATGTCTGAGGTTTAATATCAAATACCAATGAGGTTTTTATATAATGTTCTCCAATACATACAAAACAGTAACGAGGTTACAGTCAACTTTATTTTCGGCCAGGTATTGTCTATGGCTTACAGCGCATTGGGTTCGGTCTGTCAATCAATTGACGAACTGTTTGTTGCGCCATAGTGTTCGAGGAAATTTATTTATTCCTTACTGTGGTTTTATGAGTCAAAATAATTATTTTGCCCTAAAATTACTGATAGCGGGAATGGTGATGAATGATATTTGACATTCTGGAAATAACAACGGACATTACAAACACTTTCAGAACAAGCTTTTACAAGAATAATCAAAAATGGCTGACGACAAATTTACAAAAATTATGAAAACAGGTTAGTAGACATGAGTTTAGATAAAGTAGTGTATGAAACTATACATAACTAGGTATTAAAACACTCGTGTTCTATTAAAAAACTCGCCTTGGGCTCGTTTTTTAACCTGGCAGTCGTGTTTTTAATAACCTTTTTATGTACCAGTTTCATAAACTACTATTATGACATTAAATTTCTTTAAATCAACTCGTAATCAAGCAAAACTTTTAAAAGCCCTTTTTGCATGAATTGTTTGCCAGGCCTTATAATAAACAGACTGGTGACGAGCAACGGCGTCAATGGTGCGAAGGTTTCGGCACCGCGCTCACCAACCCGCCTGCCCCGTGTGTGTCATAATATATACATGTGCATGTGTACATAATCACAAGCAACATACACGCTCCTTCTCGTTTCTCTCGTTGCACCTGTGTTGACCCTTATCATTAGCCTCTAACGTAACTATGATTTAAAATTAATTACTTTTTAGCATGTGAAAATTATTATTTATATCAGGTCAATGGGATAAATTTGCTTATTATTTTAACGTTTCATGTCGGTTTGCATTAATAATAACCGGTAATTTACAAATATTCAACAATTACTTACTCTGGCCGTAACCTAAACATTATAAGGACATACGTAAATGCCAGAGGGGTATTACTCGTAAATGTTTCCGAGTAAGGATTATTAAATTAAAGTAACAATCCACACTCGTATACCCACTTTTCACTGACGCTTATTACGTTTCGGCGAGATTGATGGTGAATTTTTATTTGTTTTTAACACAATAATAGGTCTTTAAAGACGTGTCGTAAAAGTTAGTCAATTTTAAGCTAAGCGAACTTAGCGTGCTCGACTAAAATATTTTTGACTTTTTATTTCGACAACGTAAAGCCGAGTAGGCGAACTTCTTTACAACAGGCTTTAACTAACTTAACTTAATACCTATCGTACTGACTGTGGGTATTTTTTCTCACATGATTATTAGTTTAGTACAGGGAGCAACATAAATTAATACTTCTATCAGTATGAACATAAATATGTAATTTACTATTTCATTTGCATTTATTTTCATTTCATTTATGTAAACAAAAAATGTATCCTTATCCTTGCTTTATGAAATCTAATTCTATAAATGTTTTGCAGGAATGTTCCCAAAATCAAACAGTGGGTCTTTCGGTGGAAGTGTGTGACAAAGATAAACCGGCCGATATTGAGGTACACTCCGACAGATCCCGTGCCTACATAATCCGCTCTGGCAACAACGATGAAAATGCTTTTGTTTTGGTAGACATCTATTGTAATGTAAGGCCAGGGCCTTATGACCTGCCTAGTACTGAGGGACCTTATAAATTTAATTGGTAGAATAACTTTAACGCGATATTATTGTATTTCTGCTAATTAAAATGTTTAATTTTTAATGCAATCAGTGGGTCATTAAAGTGTAATCCTCTCCTATTTCCATATTGTTCATGCCTTGATAAGATGTTTATTGTTTATCAAACGACTAAAATGTTTATCATGAATATTAAAGTAATAAAATATTCAATAATAAATGCATCATATAAAACTGTGCTCCTTTTTTTTTTTAATTCTTCGCTTTATCTTTTACTCAAATGTTATCTGGAAGGAAAAGCAACTTTAAAATTGTCGACCTTCCTATTGGATTGATGCTAATTATGTTGTTCGCTCTAATTAAATATTAAGATTATCAATAAAATTGCAGAATTCGATTGGTGAAAAATCATAGGTTATTCTGCCACGAAATTTTCTAATTATGCTATTCAGTAGAAAAAATCGTGGCGACATAAATCGGTAAAGTTTACGGGAGTCTATTTTTAACAGTGTAATGAATAATTGAAATTTTAGCTGTGCTAAATTACCTACACTAAAGTTATGCCGTAGCGTCAGTAAGTTGTTACGCTTAAGTAATACTGTGGCGCCAGTTAGTTGCTACGATAAAGTTGCTAAAGTTATGCCGTAGCACTAGTTACTAGTAGCTACGCTAAAGTAATACGATTCTGCTACAAAGGCAGTCAGATATAAAATAATTTTCATGAAAACCAAAATTCAAAGTCAAATACAACTATCTCTAATAATAAGGTACTAAAAATGTCGTGTTGGTAAATTAAATATTTTTTTGAAATTTTACATTGTTGTGTTATTGTACCGAAGCATAAGCCACCGGTTTTTTAAATTTATCTCTGTCTGTCTTTTCCTCTGTCTATATGTATGCATTTTTTGGGTTCTGAAATAACTAAAAGGTACAAAAGGAACCTTTATGGTGAGACTCCGTTGTCCGTCCGTCCGTCTGTATGTCACAGCCTCGATAACTTTAGCACCATTAAAGATAAAGACTTGAAATTGTTCAAAATATTTCCAATACAAAAGTAAGAAAAATAAAAAAAATGTTAAAAATAAAATATGGCTATCAAACTAATTGTAAAAATATATACTTTTACTATATTTACTGGCACCGATTTCGAGAAATCTTTGAAAAACCACAAAAAATGCATGTCCCCCCGCTTATTTCTGAAACTTGTGGACCGAAAAATATTTAAAAAATGACGATTATAGGTCATAACCGGCCAATGACAGGAAAACTATAGCGAATAAAAAAAAGTTGATACCAGATGAGAAATATAAAAAAAAAAATTTATAAAATACAATATGGGTATCAAATTCTAGATATTAAAGAGCTGATTATAAAAATATATACTTTTACATTATTTACTGGCACCAGTTTCGAGAAATCTTTGAAAAACGGGGCAAAGATTGAATAAACGCGGATGGAGCCGCGGGAAAAGGCAGGTACCTTATAATGAAGCATGAACAAAACATCGAAAATCTTTTTCTGTAATATAAGATATTTTTTAATACTTATGTTTATATTTAGGGCCGCTTTCTACCTCTTATCAAAATGTTTTCTTACTTGCAAGCAATTCTGTTGGATACGTCGCAGGCATTTGGTTAAATCAGGCAGAAGAGATACGGTAGCTTAGGTAAGAAGTTTAGGTATGGCGAGACCGCCATACGTGATCATCGTGGTTATTTTATAAAATACAATATGGGTATTAAATTCTAGATATTAAAGAGCTGATTATAAAAATATATACTTTTACATTATTTACTGGCACCAGTTTCGAGAAATCTTTGAAAAACGGGGCAAAGATTGAATAAACGCGGATGGAGCCGCGGGAAAAGGCAGGTACCTTATAGTGAAGCATGAACAAAACATCGAAAATCTTTTTCTGTAATATAGGATATTTTTTAATACTTATGTTTATATTTAGGGCCCCTTTCTACCTCTTATCAAAATGTTTTCTTACTTTTTTTTCTCGTCTATCCCATCCTGTAGAGTATTGTTGGATAGGTCGTTCAAAAACATTATGGGTGTGTAAAAGCATTTTTCGATTAAGGGATTCATTGGCGAAATATTAAGCTTTAAAGTGCAAATTTTTGTAAGAGTCAAGTGTCCCCCTCCCTACTTGCTAAACAGTTGTTTACAGTTATGTGAAAAAATTCACAGAAGTAGTATAATACTAGGTGAAATTAAATCAACCGACCAAATTCATACTGGAGACTCGGTTAGTCAACAGGAACAAGGTTTAAAGTGCAAATTTTTGTTAGAGTCAAGTGTCCCCCTCCCTACTTGCTAAACAGTTGTTTACAGTTATGTGAAAAAATTCACAGAAGTAGTATAATACTAGGTGAAATTAAATCAACCGACCAAATTCATACTGGAGACTCGGTTAGTCAACAGGAACAAGGTTTAAAGTGCAAATTTTTGTTAGAGTCAAGTGTCCCCCTCCCTACTTGCTAAACAGTTGTTTACAGTTATGTGAAAAAATTCACAGAAGTAGTATAATACTAGGTGAAATTAAATCAACCGACCAAATTCATACTGGAGACTCGGTTAGTCAACAGGAACAAGGTTTAAAGTGCAAATTTTTGTAAGAGTCAAGTGTCCCCCTCCCTACTTGCTAAACAGTTGTTTACAGTTATGTGAAAAAATTCACAGAAGTAGTATAATACTAGGTGAAATTAAATCAACCGACCAAATTCATACTGGAGACTTGGTTAGTCAACAGGAACAATGTTTAATGAACCGCCTGGTGAAATTCGAAAAAAAAAATTTTTTCCCCTAGAACCTGCACTAGGAATTGTACTTAAACTAGTCCAACCAGTACGGGAGCAAAAAAAAATATTTTTCGAAATTGGCCAAAAAGATTACTGAACCTAGTTCTTGATCACCAACCGAGTTTCTAGTATGAATTTGGTCGGTTGATTAAATTTCACCTATATAAGGTCCTACAATAATAAGTGAAAATAATTCTAGGGTAGATTGTGTATCTTTAACTGATCGTGATCACATTCCAGAAGAAAAAAAGTATTTTTGATCACGTAATTTTTTCACTTCCCAGTACAAAGTGGTTCAATCAGCTGACTAAATTTCTATGGAAAGGTAAAAAAAAATGTTTTTTTTTCGGTGTATTGTTTTCTATTGGGGATACTCTATCATCTATTGAATTTTGAAATAAATGCTTATAATAAACTTTTATAGCTTGCTTTTTGTTTTTTATTATATTACCTATATAGTATTACACAAAAGAAAAAATAAAATGATTTCCTTTTTTTCATCTCTTTTTTATGCATACTCACTGTCACCATGTCATTTTTATTTGCCGTAGTTTCATTGTAAATAGGTCATTATTATATCAATTGATGCCGGGCCCAGCGGGGCCCAAAAAATATCTCTTGAATTTTTTTCACTTTGAATTTGCCTATTTTTTTAATAATCAATGTGCTATTTTTGTCTGCTTTTTGGAATAAATAGACCACTTTAGGAATTTAATTTGAATAATATCTATCTTTATGCTTTAAAACTGATTTTATAAGTATTTTAGTATTAACAGGAAAAGACGTCATCACATTAGGTTGGATCACCCACTCGTTTTGAAACGGAACCCAATTCCAACGAATGCAAAGCAAAGCAGTCAAAGTGACAGACACATTTTTTTTTTTTTTTTAATGTGTTTTACGGCCCTGGATTCGGTGTCCTTTTGAGCCAGTCTGATATTATTTTTTTCCCATTTATACAGATTTTTATTTTCACTTTTATAGGTTTTCTACAGTATTTAAAATGTATTTGTATAGAGGTTGATAAAATCTTTTGTCAGACAATAGTTTTTGCAGTTCTTTTGGTGCATCACAATCTATTTCTTGTATTTCAGAAGCTAACACTAATCTGTTAACACCAAATTGTTGACATTTGAATATCAAATGCTCAAGGTCTGCTTCTTCTTGTCCACAATAAATACATTTCGAATCTTCAGCCAGGTTAAGTCTTTTCAGGTGAGTACGGGTTTTGCAGTGACCAAATCTCATTCTGTTAATTGTAGTTATATATTTTCTGCAATTAGCCGCTTTATCTCTATTGTACCAAGGTTGGGCGGGCGAGTTTCCTTGGATCTTAAAATACCATTTTCCTTTTTCTTTGCATGTTTCTTTCCAGTACTCACACCATAATAATTTTAGGTTCTGCGACAAGTGTACATGTAGGTCAGTGAATGGTATCTTCGGGTCTGTGGAATGGTCTTCATCATAAGGATTTCTGGTGGCTTGATCAGCAATTTCATTTCCAGTGATACCCTTATGAGAGGGTACCCACATAAATTGCACTGCCGTACCATTCATATTTAAAGTATTAATTAAATTTCTAATATTAAATATTAAGTAATTGAGATTGTATCGAAAACAATTATTTTCTAATGCTAATAATACAGATAGTGAATCTGAGAAGATTATTATATTAGTTATATTTAGACTATTTACATGAAGAAGAGCTTTGTAGATAGCATAGCATTCAGCTGTAAAAATACTACATTTAGTATCAATTTTGAAACATTTTGTAATCTTAAGTTGAGGGTCATAGAATGCTGAAGTAACATTATTATTGGTTTTGGAACCATCAGTATAGAGTGAATATAGATGATTTTCATCTAGGAATTTTAGTAGATCATTTTGATTATAAATATCTTGTCTAAGTATAGCTATTTTATTTACAAGGCTGTTGAAATCTACCTTGTATAATGGCCACATGCTATCTATATACATATTTGCAGCATGAGATTGTTGTAAGTGAATTATTATTCTAATTAGCTCTGGTACATGTCCAGATAAAAGTTGATTGCTATTTACATAGGATCCTAAATTACTTATTTCAAGATTTTTTTGTGGAAGAACTCTATCTAAAACACATCTATTGTCTGATGATATCATTTTTAAACAAAATCTTTCAGCAATGTATATGCGTCTGAAATGCAGTGGTGGTATGCATGTCTCACATTGCATAACATTTATGGGTGTTGAGCACATCGCTCCAGTTATAATTCGTAGTGCTTTGTTTTGTATAACTTCCAATTTGCGTAGCAATGTGAGACTCGCATTCATGTATGCCAGTGAGCTATAGTCAAAGTGACTACGCACTATACTTTTGTATAACATTGATAAAATTTTTGGGTCTGAGCCCCAATGCACTCCGGCCAGCGATCGCAGTACATTGAGTCCTCTGCTGGCATTTTTAATAATATAGTTTATGTGAGCATTAAAAGATAACTTTTGATCCAGCCAAATACCCAGAAATTTCTTTTCAATCATCCATGGTAAAGAATTATTAGAATATTTTACAGAGTAGTTGCTTTCATCATATTTCTTGCTAAATATCATTACACTACTTTTGTCAGCACTAATATTTAGTTTTAATTTATTTTCATAATAATTATGAAGCTGTATAAGTGCCTTATTGAGACTATTTACTGCTATATTTACATTTTTATTTACAGTGTATATTAACAAGTCATCAGCAAATTGTAAGAATTTAATATTTCTCTCAGTCAGATATTTATTGATTTGACAAGTGTATAAGTTATACAATAATGGAGAAATGGTAGCTCCTTGCATGCATCCTTTATACACTTGTCCAGGTCCATGTAGGATGTTATTAAATTTTACATACATGGTTCTATCATATAAGAATTTAAACACCCATTTACAGACATGTCCCGGTATACCTACTTCTGACATTATCTGGGTCAGGATTGAAGGGTTAACATTATCAAAAGCACCTTGCACATCTAAAAATACACAGACTGTAGCTGAGTGACTATGAAAGGAATTTTTGATGTCAGTAATAAGAGATGTGAAACTTTCTGTTGCACTTCGTCCTTTTCGGAACCCAAACTGTTGATCTGGTAATATTTTGTTACATTCTATATAGTGGTCTAATCTAGTTTTAAGCATAAATTCAAAAAGTTTACCTACACAAGAGGATAATGAAATTGGTCTATAAGAATTAAAATCGGTTGCTAGTTTACCTGGTTTTAATATTGGTATAATACATTGTGTTTTCCAAGATTCTGGTATGCAGTTTGTGTCCCATAGCAAATTGTAAATTTTTAAGAGTACTTTTTGTGCATTTATGTGCATACTTCGAATTAGTTTGTATGGAATATCGTCTAATCCAGGTGTTGTGTCTTTTCTAGATTTAATTGCGTTTAAAAATTCTTCTATAGTAAATGGTTTAGAGAGAAAAGCACATTTTTCATTTCCTTGTTTACAAAAAATTTCATTCAAAGCTATTTCGTCTATGTATTTTTCAGATGGAGAGGATGGAGCATACTTGTCGATGAATGAAGGAATCCATTCATCATTCTTAGGGTTTTTAGGTAAAGAAACACGTTTAAACCTTCTAATATAATTCCATATAACGCTAACTGGAGTATATCTATTAAAGGATTCGCATAACTTAGTCCAGCCATTTTTTTTCTTTTCTTTGAGCAGTTTTTTTTTTAGGGCATCTAGTTTTTTATAATTAATATAATTTGCCATTGTTGCATCTTTTCTGTAGAAATTTAATGCATCTTTGCTTTTTTTAACGGCATCTGAACACTCATTATCCCACCAGGGGACTTGTTTTTTTAAAACATATTGTGTGTTTTTTTTTAATTTTGGTATAGTAATATTTTTAATTTGATTTATACCTTCGCAAAATTCATTGTAACTTTTTAAAGGGTTAGCATAATCTATTGTATATTTACTTAATATTTTTTCTGTTGCAGATGTATATAATGACCAATCAGCCTTATTATAAATAAAACGTTCCGTTGGACTCCCTATTTCATATTTTTCTACTGAGGTGTGGATATCAATAATTGTTGGATAGTGATAGCTACCCATTGCATCATCATGCACTCTCCAGTCGCAAAGAGGAGCCACAGAAGGGCTAACACAAGCAATATCAATAGCAGAAGGATTTTTTGTTGGACTGCCTACTGTGGTCGGTGTACCAGTGTTTAGAATACATAAGTCTGATTCATCTAAAATATTATAGACATCGTTGCCTCTAGTCTTTGTTGTAAGGCATCCAAATGCAATATGATGAGCATTGAGGTCACCTGATAGCATTAATGGTTTTGGTAAATTATTTATTATTTGTTTTAATCTTCTACCCTGAAACCGTCGACGATGATTATCATCGGGAGGTGGACTATAAGTGCATAATATTGTTAAATTACCAACATTAGTTGATAATATTATAGCTACAGATTGCATAAAGTCGTAATAAGGAGTTGAAACAACTGTATATTTAAATTGACTTTTAATTAAAATACCTACTCCACATCGTCCATCTGCTCCATTTTGATTTATAAAGTCATAAT
Source organism: Ypsolopha scabrella (assembly GCA_910592155.1). Lineage (NCBI taxonomy): Eukaryota > Metazoa > Arthropoda > Insecta > Lepidoptera > Ypsolophidae > Ypsolopha > Ypsolopha scabrella. The sequence goes on from OU342960.1 coordinate 51,639,862, forward strand.
TAGGAATTTTGAAAATATGTGTTTCTCTCAGCCACGTCTCATTTAACAAACAAATATCTATATCATTATCAATAAGGTAATTAATTAGTAGGGGTTTTTTATTTAATGCGCCTTCAATGTTATATTGTGATATTCTAATATGTTGTTTATCCATGGTTAAACACAAGAGATTTTTTCAGAACTTCTTTTATGCTATTAAATGTTATTGGTTCAGCATCACTTGAATTACCCAGCTGAACTAAAGTTTTTACCAAAATTGTTATAATATCTTCATTTTTCAAAATTATTTCTGCCAAGTCTTTTGTGTTTAATGTTTCATTTTTCTTTATTTCAGTTTTTGTATTTTTGTTTGTTTGAACGGTAGACGGTCTGTCTACAGTCTGAACTTTTACATACTCAGTGGTTTGAATAGAGTTTTTATTAATTACATCATTTTCAAACATTTTTTTTGTCTTATTTATTTCTTTTGTCATTGTCAACTTTGGAAAATTGGTGCTATAATTAGAAGGATGGAGGTTTCCATTATTTTTTAAGGAGGCAGTTACTTGAGCATAGTTCTTTTTGTTATATTTTTCTTCTATTTTAGTTTTTTTGATAGGGCAATCTCTAGAAATTGCCAGGTGAGGGCCCTGACAATTGATGCACTTTATAATTGCCTCCTTATCACATGTAGAGAAATGGTGTTCTCCGGCACACACTGAACATTTTTGGGTTGATTTGCAAAATTTAGCTCCATGATTGAATTTAAAACATTTGTAACATTGCAATAGTGGAGCAACATACTCAAAGACCTTGAATCTATATAGATCAAGGTATACAAAGTCCGGTAATTGTTGGGATAGAAATGTAACACTTACAGATCCATATGGCACTATTGTGCCATTCACCTTATGGGTAAAACGTCTGATATTTATGATCTCGTACAGAGATGAGAGTTTTTTAAATAACTCCTCGTTGCTGATATTCGTTGGCACGAACCTCAGAACGCCGATGATTTCCACTGACCTAGCTGGTATGTACGCCTTGTAATTATATTTTTTCAAAAAGTTCTCATTGCACAGAAAATTGTTGGCATGAATATTTTGTGAAAACGTAATGCCCAATTTATTTGCGTTGACTCTTTTAATACCCACCACGCCCTTAATTTCATTTTTGAATAAGGTACAAATCATGTCTGGGTTCTTATTCCCTAGTCTCTCACCTTCATTGGTACTTTCAACATAAACAATGTATTCGGTACTCACCTGATTCTCAGGGAAAATACGTTTATAACCTGGTTTATTGTATGGTTTGTAGAAAACTTCATTATCTTGAGAGTTCTGAGCACCTTGAAGATAAGCATCATCACCTCTACCACGCTTTGTTCCCGTAGGGGTTGAAGAAGAATCTTGCCCAGGGGGCTCAGCCCCCGTAGGCTCTTTCATTTTTACAAAAACTCTATGCACTGTACAATTTTTATTTACACTTATCAACTTAAAATATTACAGCAGAAAAATATTTTCTGAAAAAACTTTTAACAATTCCGCCTTTACGTTTCAAAAGCCCGCCAAAAAGTCTGACAGACACATCAGTATCAGTGTTTCCAGCAGCAAGAGTAATTTTAAAATTTCGACCTTGGTATTTCTTTTTTTTAAACTTTGATTCTGATAGAACTAAAGAATATAGGTACCTACCCATCTAGGGTGAGTTCGAACGAAAATCATAAATCTACATATAACTACTAAATCAGGTTCATGATCCGACAGCCAATGCATTTCTGTTGAAATAAGCTAGCTTTAAATACCTATTCGTGCAATGACCCCTGTCTGATATAAATAATTATTAGTAATTAATAATAATTTAATAAATAATTCTAATTTATATAGGTTTCAAAATTGACCCTAAACTCTTATTATTTGTTGATAGTGAGCCTTGAATCCTTGCAATATTATACGACAATCACGACATTAAAAAATTGTTTTCATAGGACTAACATAAGGCAAACCAGAATAAGTTTGACATACTAAAACTAGAGTATATAGGTATACTCTAAAGTAAAAATGGGTTTCGGTGATTACGCTTATAACAAGGTTTGATTTTTTAAGGAGTACTTGATTTTTTGTTTTGATTGAGGGTGTGAGGTAGTTCTCGAATTCTGATAATTATTGGTAAAATACCTATTAAAACAGGGTATTTTGATAAAGTTGGTAACATTTAAAATTTGACGGTTTTTTGAAAGCGTTCAAGAAAAAATACGTCTTAGGATGCGTTCAAAGAAAATGGAAATGTGTGATGATGACGTCACTGAAGATGAAATTAATGTCATCGTTTTTTTTATTTAATAAATGTTGTGAACGCTTATTTTAAAATCTGTCTACTAAAAACAGTCCAGGAAAGCTATTCCTCAAAATGGTTTTCGAATTATAAATATTGGTGAAAACAAGAATAGTCTAATTGTAGGACATAATGAATTTAAAAGGAAAATGCTCACAGCTAAGAAGGCTTTACAGGTTTACGAGTACGGCTCGTGCCAAACTTTTAGTCCCCTGTAAACACAACAATTCTTTCCATTCTTCTAAATGTATGGGACTGGAAGTTTGGCGTGATCTGTATTTAGTAGAGCAACTTATAAAATTTACTAGGCAACTACGGAACCCTACATTGCGCTACATTTGCGTATTTGTTAATTTGCGAATTTCATTGTTATAACTTTATTGTTAAAATATCGATGAGTTTCTTCTTTTCCTGTACCCCTCAATAAGCCCACAACAAAAAAAGGCAAAACGTATAAATCTTCGGACACAAGGGAAAAGAGAAAATAATATTAAAAAGCCGGTGTGATTAGTACCACCATAGATGTCTATGGTACCACGAACCTCTTACCCACCTAGCAGATGCTCTTCTAACTCTTACTGATGTGCTTATCAACTAATGCGAAAATCTCAATATTTTACGATTCCTTACAAATTTTTTACGGTAGTTCGCTCGTGTAAATTCGCAAAATTTACTTTCTAGACACTAGAAAAGAACAATAGAAACAAATGTAAAGATAAGAATTTAAAAATTCCTCGGTCCGGGATTTGAATCTGCGACCTCTTGTTATTAAGACAAGCGCGCAAACATAATCATAGTTAATGAGAACTGTAAACTTCTTACTGTTTGAAGCAAAACTTATTATAACGACGACAGCGCCATCTGTTTCTTAAGAACAAGGCGTGAAATCACATAACGCCCACGTGAGCGTTAGTATGTGCCTTACAAGCTGGTTGGATCAAATACTTACAAAAATATTCGGTGGACAAGTATGGTGAAAAAAAAATCCACGTTTTAGGTAAGTACCTCGGTGGCGCAATTGGTAGCGCTCTTTTCTTGATGACACGAGGTCGCAGTTCAAATACTGGCCCGAGTATTTTTTTGAAACTTTTATCTTTACTTTTGTTTCTAATTGATCTTTTCGAGTTTGTTATGCACTCTAATAATAATATCTAGAGTATTCCAAAGCGATGGATATTGCAATAAAAACATAACACCTAGCTAGATCGATTTTGCGCCCCCGAAAATCCTATGAAACTTTTATATACTTACAGCCGTTTTCTAGCAAATATTGCTCATTTAATAGTATAAATTGGATATTTATTTTTATTTATCGCACTTAGTTGACTTTCCAACACTTTCAAGTAATCGGTAGCACAATGATAACATTATGAAACCACCATACATTAGATCGCACTATGCCTACTTTTTTATTTTAGTCGCAGTTACATAGCAGTTTGCCAACTTTATGAAAAATCGGATCCAACTATAGCATTATGTCTATTTCGGTACCGTTATGTTCAAAATAATTTTCTGTTATTCCATAAAAAGTGAGGTAAGTACCAAATAGTTTACATAAGTACTTTTCTCGTGTTTATTGTTTATGTTTGACTATGATATCTTAAATCTGTCTAAAATAGAGAGGCTTGGTTGTTTCTAAATCCCACTTTAGGATCCCTGGTTTTTCTTGTCTTAGAGACAACAGAGACGATGGGTTTGCGGATTGGGCTATTATTATGCTTGACTTTTTCCCAAATTTCTCTTCCTGCTCATAGTCAATATGTCAATGCTAGTGCAATTAAATTCCTTCATTTGTCAACTTTATCAGTTCAAATCCTAATCAACCTGTTCTGCCCGAACTGTTTCTATTATTTCATCTCTACCCGTTTCTCTGTTGTTTTTCGTTATAGACCAAAGTATAAGACCTCTATCAATTGGTATTGATATTTTAAAAGGCACCGTCTTGCCAAGATATTGAATATTTATTTTGTTTTAAAGATATCAAGCTGGAGAGATTTACATACAAAGTTATTTTCTTGCCTTAAAATGTACGTATATCAAAATTTTACATTTCAGCCAGATAGTGACTTTGCAAATGCCTGTAATTAACTATAGAGGTCTCAAACTTTAGTCTTAGATGTTTTCAAATCACAATCTGGACTGTGATCTATTGTTTTTAGCGATAGTGATTTCTTAAATAACTAACCTTTGCCCGCGACTCTGCCAGCGTATTTTTTTTCAATCTCTGTCCCGTTTTCGGCTCGGTGGTTATTTATATGAAACCCCTTATAGCATATATGTTGATCGGGGTCACTATAATGATAATAAAGGAAACCGCATCCAAATCCGTTGAGTGATTCTCGAGTTAAAACAGAACATAGATACATAGGCATAGACAGACAAAAATTCAAAAAATTATAGTTTTAACGTCAGTACAACACTGATAACCCATTTCAATTAAAATTTCGCAAAACAGACACGACTTGTCGACTACTTTATTATTAGTATTAGGTAGATAGATGAAGAGAAAACAAAATGTTTTTTTCGTTTGGAATGTTTAATTTTTCACACACCTTTGGAAGTCACTTCTAAGTACGCTTTCCCCACTGATCTGTAGGATCTTGAAATAAAATAGGTGGTAGGAAGTAAGGTCCGGGTGGCACGGCACAGTAGAATGTGAGAGTCACATTGGCTTCTCTAGGACACAAGGCATGCTGAGCGTAACGTGTGATGTTGGCATAATGACGAACCTCATAGATAGACCAGAATTCTAAAGTAGACAGGGATATAGATGAAGAGAAAACAAAATGTTTTTTTCGTTTGGAATGTTTAATTTTTCACACACCTTTGGAAGTCACTTCTAAGTACGCTTTCCCCACTGATCTGTAGGATCTTGAAATAAAATAGGTGGTAGGAAGTAAGGTCCGGGTGGCACGGCACAGTAGAATGTGAGAGTCACATTGGCTTCTCTAGGACACAAGGCATGCTGAGCGTAACGTGTGATGTTGGCATAATGACGAACCTCATAGATAGACCAGAATTCTAAACTAGACAGGGATATAGATGAAGAGAAAACAAAATGTTTTTTTCGTTTGGAATGTTTAATTTTTCACACACCTTTGGAAGTCACTTCTAAGTACGCTTTCCCCACTGATCTGTAGGATCTTGAAATAAAATAGGTGGTAGGAAGTAAGGTCCGGGTGGCACGGCACAGTAGAATGTGAGAGTCACATTGGCTTCTCTAGGACACAAGGCATGCTGAGCGTAGCGTGTGATGTTGGCATAATGACGAACCTCATAGATAGACCAGAATTCTAAAGTAGACAGGGATATAGATGAAGAGAAAACAAAATGTTTTTTTCGTTTGGAATGTTTAATTTTTCACACACCTTTGGAAGTCACTTCTAAGTACGCTTTCCCCACTGATCTGTAGGATCTTGAAATAAAATAGGTGGTAGGAAGTAAGGTCCGGGTGGCACGGCACAGTAGAATGTGAGAGTCACATTGGCTTCTCTAGGACACAAGGCATGCTGAGCGTAGCGTGTGATGTTGGCATAATGACGAACCTCATAGATAGACCAGAATTCTAAAGTAGACAGGGATATAGATGAAGAGAAAACAAAATGTTTTTTTCGTTTGGAATGTTTAATTTTTCACACACCTTTGGAAGTCACTTCTAAGTACGCTTTCCCCACTGATCTGTAGGATCTTGAAATAAAATAGGTGGTAGGAAGTAAGGTCCGGGTGGCACGGCACAGTAGAATGTGAGAGTCACATTGGCTTCTCTAGGACACAAGGCATGCTGAGCGTAACGTGTGATGTTGGCATAATGACGAACCTCATAGATAGACCAGAATTCTAAAGTAGACAGGGATATAGATGAAGAGAAAACAAAATGTTTTTTTCGTTTGGAATGTTTAATTTTTCACACACCTTTGGAAGTCACTTCTAAGTACGCTTTCCCCACTGATCTGTAGGATCTTGAAATAAAATAGGTGGTAGGAAGTAAGGTCCGGGTGGCACGGCACAGTAGAATGTGAGAGTCACATTGGCTTCTCTAGGACACAAGGCATGCTGAGCGTAACGTGTGATGTTGGCATAATGACGAACCTCATAGATAGACCAGAATTCTAAAGTAGACAGGGATATAGATGAAGAGAAAACAAAATGTTTTTTTCGTTTGGAATGTTTAATTTTTCACACACCTTTGGAAGTCACTTCTAAGTACGCTTTCCCCACTGATCTGTAGGATCTTGAAATAAAATAGGTGGTAGGAAGTAAGGTCCGGGTGGCACGGCACAGTAGAATGTGAGAGTCACATTGGCTTCTCTAGGACACAAGGCATGCTGAGCGTAACGTGTGATGTTGGCATAATGACGAACCTCATAGATAGACCAGAATTCTAAAGTAGACAGGGATATAGATGAAGAGAAAACAAAATGTTTTTTTCGTTTGGAATGTTTAATTTTTCACACACCTTTGGAAGTCACTTCTAAGTACGCTTTCCCCACTGATCTGTAGGATCTTGAAATAAAATAGGTGGTAGGAAGTAAGGTCCGGGTGGCACGGCACAGTAGAATGTGAGAGTCACATTGGCTTCTCTAGGACACAAGGCATGCTGAGCGTAACGTGTGATGTTGGCATAATGACGAACCTCATAGATAGACCAGAATTCTAAACTAGACAGGGATATAGATGAAGAGAAAACAAAATGTTTTTTTCGTTTGGAATGTTTAATTTTTCACACACCTTTGGAAGTCACTTCTAAGTACGCTTTCCCCACTGATCTGTAGGATCTTGAAATAAAATAGGTGGTAGGAAGTAAGGTCCGGGTGGCACGGCACAGTAGAATGTGAGAGTCACATTGGCTTCTCTAGGACACAAGGCATGCTGAGCGTAACGTGTGATGTTGGCATAATGACGAACCTCATAGATAGACCAGAATTCTAATGTAGACAGGGATATAGATGGTTCTCCGTTTCCATCACAAACTTCCACTGATACACCTTTCGCGTCGAGCTCCGAACATTCCTAAAAAATATAAGACAATTAGGAAACTCAACAAAATTTGAAAATCCATGAAACTCGAATTAAAGCTAAGATTGCGGACCTATGAAAACTTTTGCAGTTTTAAATTTAAACCCTAGAATTAGCTAACAAACGTACCGGATCTGGTACCGTGTACACCTTTCCTTTACATTGGTCAGATCGCATTTTGTATTCGTACTTCACGGGAAACTCCGTCCGTTCGCCTGTAAACCATTAAACATATATCGTAAGAAGTGTATGAAATGTATTAATGTTCCTTATTAATTCTTAGGAAATTAAATTTATATTATATTATATTTATAATTAATTGATTAACAAGATTAATATACTTAAATAAACTAACTGTAAAAAGCTTATACTAATACATCTTAAAATAAAAAATAGTTACAAAAACTGCCTCTAGATCACTGCCCTACGTGAGAGTGCCTGAATACTGGTTGCGTTACCTCTTTGTCCATCCATTTCCCATCAGCCCATGTTCGTCCACTGATGGACAAAACATAGGCTCTCTGTACGCAAGGCTTATACGCTGGCCCAGTTAGGAGCCAACACGTCGGCATCGGTCGCCACTGGTATTTTAAATAATTACTACTTCAATTTAAAAACATAAACAACATTAATCATTTTGCAGGAAAATCTATATTTTGTACTACTACAAAATTTCTTGAACTCACGTTCGTCCTACCGTATATAAGTAAACAAAACATGTATCCTAAGGCATGTATGTGGGCGTAAGGCAAGCCTCGTAATATGAACTTAAATACTCACCAAGTTTTTCTTTGAGACAATAATGCTTTTTATCATCATCGCCGTAAGCAAAAATAAATAAAGATGCAAAGAAAATAGCCCCAAACATGATGTGGCTTTTGCAATACTAAGTACCCAAATCCTATAAAAATGGTATTTATGCATATTTTATATCGACTTTTATCGAATAGCGAAATGTCCATTTCACGGCAAATTATGTAATATAAAATATTATTAATTGATTGGTTTCGGTAAAGTATTTTGATGTAAACTAATGTTACATGAAAATTTATATTGAAATGAAATGAAATAGGTTTATTTATGCAATTATATACACACACATTATATGTACATATACATTATTACACGACAATTTTTTATGTAAATATAAACTATCAAACTAAATATTATATTAGAAAATACAATAAAATATAATGAAAATAGGGCTTAAATTTTAAGATAATAATATACTTATGTAAATCAAAAATAAGGGAATAACTTATATGTATAATGCAATTAAGCAATAAAGATGATAAATTCATGTGTAAGCACACAAAGTACAAATACAATAATTAAATAAATTGATATAAAGTATTAGGTTAGGCATATATAGGTAGGGATGATGAATGAAAGTAGAGTGACGAATAAAAATTATACAGTACGACTGGGCTTTCCTACAAGGACGTATGCCGACCAAATAGGCGACATACTGAAGAAGGGCAAAGTAAAAAGTACCCGGAATAGAAGAGCTTGGATGACTAGATTCATGTACATCTAGAAGAAGAAGCAAAGAAGCTAGGAAGGAAGAAGAATTTTGAAGAAGTAAAAGAGGAATATATATATAAATGGAAATCTTTATCTCTGCCATTTTTCTGGGAAACAGGCGTAAGTACTATATGTATGTATTTATGTAAATAAATATACGTATACATCTACCCAACTACGTCTAAGCGATTAGTCTTGCTGAGAAGAACGGCAAGAAACTTGGCAAGACATGTCTTTTCGCTCTTTTTTATATATCATATTGTCACAATACTTCATTGTAAACAAGAAATAAATATATATATTTAGCTATATAAAGCTTTTAGTTTCTTTTAACATTTTAAGGTAATAATAATAAAAATGTATTAATTTTCTAAATATATTTCGGCCCACTATGGGGCCGGCATCAGTCGAATACTTAAATGACATAATGTAAAAATGACATGATTATATCTACAACCTTAGGACTAATTAACCTACAAATCTACTAACATACTTTTAACATAAATTATTAAAACAAAATGTTTTTTTTTTATTAAATACCAGAAATAAAAATTGTTTCGGTTGAAGAGCCATCATGCGGTTGCCGGCCGTAACATCCCGACATCCCGTGGAATATCAGCGATACGTACCGAAAACCGCAAGATGACACTGCTGTTTATGGCACCCTGGTCTTAATATATACTTATATATAATAGTTTTGTGAGTCAGGTTCAGGTGTCCATAAATAGTCATCGTCTAATGTCGGTGTTGTTTATTTAGTCCTGTAGCCTTAGCATGAAAACATTACGGTTACGTTTAGGTTGAACGTAACGCGGTTTTGTATGAAATCTAATAACCGCCCTTAGCGGTCAGTAGCGGAACTTATCAGAATTCCATACAAAACCGCGTTACGTTCAAATTAAACAGCAGTGTCATCTTGCGGTCTTCGGTACGTATCGTTGATATTCCAAATAAATGTCGGGATGTCGGGATGTTACGGCCGGAAACCGCAAGATGGCTCTTCAACCGAAACAATTTTTATTTCTGGTATTTAATATAATAATATTTTTTTTTTTATAATTAATGTTAAAAGTAGGTTAGTTGATTCGTAGGTTAATTAGTCCTAAGGTTGTATATATTATCATGTCATTTTTACATTATGTCATTGTAAACTAAAGAGTTAAAAAATACAATGTAGGCAAGGATGTTTTTTTTTTAAGGAGGCAAAAACTAAACTAAATAACTAGTAGTTCGCCTCGAACTTTGAACTCGCGCTCGCCCGATTCGCGCTTGACCGATTTGGCTCATGTTTAAACTTAAAAATCCAAATAGCCTTATATATTTGCCTGCAAAATTTCATGACATTCCGATCAACGATACTCGAGTTAACATCGAACAAACATTCATACATACATACATACATACATACATACAAACGCCGGATTGTTCCAGTAGACTCGGAGAACTCGCTCGCTTCGCTCGCTCGTTTCATAAACTTGGTATACCAGTCCGTATTTTACAGTCAGATTATCTATTACGTTAGTTTTGATTTTGAATTTCTCCCAAAGATTTGCATTGGTCAACTGATGGTTAATAATCTAACAGCTGCTTCTTTCAAATTAACATCTCTGCGCCTTTCGTATTTTAATGAATGGTTTGAAAATCTAATACATATACAAACTTTCATCTTCTATGATTTTCTGCAGAAAAATCGTTTTAACATCTTAATTTGGTCCTAAATGCATGTAAACCGAGTTCGCATCGTCCTAGGAGGTGAGCTCAACTTTTGGGAGTCAAAAAACCGCAAAATACAAATAAGTTGCAAATTTTCCGTAAATTATGAGGTGTAAGGCCTACATTTATTGCATTGTCAGGGTGAAGAACATTTCAATGCAAATTTCTAAGACTAGAGATTCTAAGTAGTGTGAATGAAAAACATTTTAACATCTTAATTTGGTCCTAAATGCATGTAATCCGAGTTCGCATCGTCCTTGGAGGTGAGCTCAACTTTTGGGAGTCAAAAAACCGCAAAATACAAATAAGTTGCAAATTTTCCGTAAATATGAGGCGTAAGGCCTACATTTATTGCATTGTCAGGATGAAGAACATTTCAATGCAAATTTCTAAGACTAGAGATTCTAAGTAGTAAGTTATAGCAATTTAAAAAAAAGAATGTCAAAAATGTCAAAAATGTCATCGGTCGGGAAGCGCCCTTGATACTTATCATTCGAGTGCAAACCCGGAAGCGCTACCACCATCCGTTCCGAAGTTATAGCAATTTAAAAAAAAGAATGTCAAAAATGTCAAATTTTTTTTTGCCAAATTGTGGCCGGTTTGATGCCATTCACTATGGTGAAAACCGCGTAGCTGTAGCTCCAACCGTTCTCGAGATAATCCAATTGCGCGGATGTGGCCGACTCGGCCAATTGTGGCCGAAATTTTTTTTTTTGCATATTCGGGTAGTTCTCGGCGAGCCCTTTTAAACGGACCCCCTGAACAGGGGTCTATCTTCATTGGTTTGGGAGATATGGGTCTAAAAAGAATGGACCCCTTGAAAAGAAAGAGATTTTTTTTTGGACCCCAGGGGTCCGAGTTTGAGGGTTCCAAGCCCAACCGTCATGGAGATATGGCCAAAACAAAAATTTTTTCGCGCCTCGGATAAAATTTTTTTTAAATGAAAGAAAACTTTTTTCGGACCCCCGGGGTCCAAGTTTGGGGGTTCCGAGACGAACCGTCGCGGAGATATGGCTAAAAGAAAAAAAATTTTTTAAACATTTTAAAATTTTTTTTTTTTTTTTCGGACCCCGGTGTGCGTTCCGAAAATTTTGGGGTCCGAAAATGTCATACTTGACCGAATATTCAGTATGAATTTTTTCCCATACAAATACGGCAACTTTCATGGATAGTACTAAAAATGCGGGGGGGGTTACGAAAATTTCGACCGAATATCCAGTATGAATTATGTCCCATAGAAATACGTCAACTCATATTGATACTACTAAAAATGCGGGGGGGGTTACGAAAATCGACCGAATATACGGTATGAATTATTATTTCGACCGAATATCCAGTATGAATTTTCCAAAACGACCGAATATCCAGTATGAATTTTGTCCCATACAAATACGTCAACTCATATTGATGTCGCAGTAAAGTAGTTAAATCAGAGAGTTAATTGAATCTCTAGAGAGTTAATTAAAGATCGACATTCAATCAAGTCGCTAGCATTTTGATTTAAATAAAGCAGCGTCGAAAACGTTTAACTATCTGTCTGACCGAAAGCCAGCGTGTTGATTGATTAATAATGTAAAACAAGATGGCGGTCACGACAACAGCTGATTACATTTAGAATGTTCAAACCTGACCTAACGTACTGTTTTTAAATACATTTTGACCTATCCATTATGCACCTATTTAGTATCCTACTCGGGGACGCCTCGCTCCGCTCCGCTTCGCTCGGCTCTGAGTTGTTTCATAATGTTCAAACCTAACCTAACCTAGTGTTTTTAAATACATTTCGACCTATCCATTATGCGACTATTTAGTATCCTACTCGGGGACGCCTCACAAAGGTCACCCTACCAAAGTTGAAATGCGCCTAGGAACGTTTAGGAAACTCGTTAAACGTTTCGTTCACTCACTTGTCTGACGGAACTTTAGCGACTTGATTGAATGTCGATCTTTAATTAACTGTCTAGAGATTCAACTAACTCTCTGATTTAACTACTTTACTGCGACATTGATACTACTAAAAATGCGGGGGGGGTTCGATAAAAACGACCGAATATCCAGTATGAATTTTCAAAAACCACCGAATATTCAGTATGAATTTAGTTCCCATATAACAGGAGGTAAATTTCAAAAGTGGTCATCTCCATTTTTTTATATTTTTGACTAGCAACACTGTGAGATTCGTTTTTAAATTATTGACAGATCATGATATTCAAATCTCGTCAAATCCAACGTAAAACTCCTTAAAAAGGCATTGAAAGGTAAGTCTGAGTTTCAAAATTAGCCAAATCCAAGGAACGTTTCTTTCAAAAATGGACAAATCCATTTCAACCAATCACCTCACTGCATATGCATGCGCCATCTTGTCAAACGTCATACATTTTCTGATCGAACGAAGGGAAGGCTTGTTGCGTTTTTGTTCCAGAAATAAGTGATTTTAGATAGAAAACCATTAAATTTTGAAGCTGGAACATGGAAAAACCCGTTGAAGAGGTGCCCAACCATCAGGCCAGAAAAAGAAAATCAACGCACGGACCAAACAGTCGGACTACAGCCAAAAAGAAAAGGTCCGTAATTTCGAGCATTTTGCACCATTTTGATAGCCTAGGGTTGTACATACAAGTCGTGTTTTTATTATTTATTTACTAAGTTATTATACGATGAGCTCTGACAGATGACGACAATTCTGAAACGATTTCATTAGTTTAGATAAATATGGTCCTTATAATTTTTGACAGGTACTTACTGTTGTGATTAATAAAAGTGAATTATACGTGTTATAGAATTATAAATTATATCTTGATGAATTTTTGCCAATGAAATTTTGCAGAGCTGTCAGACCTCATCGTACGGTAACCGAACTATAGTGTGCACTACTATTTTCTTGTAGAAGTTGCCGATTTGTTTAAAATACAAAATGAATCCATATTTGAAAAATGCACAGAAGGTGTCAAATGAAGCGTATTTTAAGCAAATTACATAAATGTTCATGGAACGCTTATATTGTGTCTGACAGTTTTTAACTTATTTTAACATAGAGATGTATCTTTTTCAGATACTCCTGTACGACTGTACCGGAAAGATACCCATGTAGACATAATAGTGAGGCCTATAAGTGCATTAATATGACTATGCAAGATGTAAAAGAATATAGTAAACAGTTTTACTTAAGCTCAGACAAAAAATATCAAGACGATTTTATTATAAAATATTGCAAAACGAAAGACCCTGCACGTAAAAGAGTGTACAATGGAAGAGGTAAACCTAAAACTCTAAGTATCATTTATACTGTACGAAAAATTAACGGAAATGTAATACCAGTATGCCGAAACTTTTTTTTGAGGGCATTATCTATCAAAAAGGGCAGAGTAATAGGTGTGCTAAAAAGATTAAAAGAAACTGGCCAGATGGCTGTGGAAAAACTGGTGGCGATAGGAAGTCTGCAAAAAATACGGGTATGAGAGAAGCAGTCGTAACATTTATACAAAAATACAAAGGAGTTGAATCTCATTACTGTCGATCTAAAAGCCGACGTATTTACTTGCCTTCGGAATTATCTATTGCATCTATGCACAAAGCGTTTGTAAAAGAACACGCAACCTATGATTTTTGCAAGGAGTCTTATTTTAGAAAGATTTTCAATACAAGATTCAATATAGGTTTCAGTAATCCAAGAAGTGACATGTGTTCGACATGTCTGGAGTTAAAAGAAAGGATCAAATTTGAAAAGGCTGAGATAAAGAAGGCTCAGCTCCAAACTGAACTGAACATCCATATTAAAAGAAGCGATGCATATTTCAAATTCATGCAAGATACCAATCCGCAAGTAAAGATATTATCATTTGATTGTGGTAAAAATCAACCGCTGCCCAAAGTTCCCGACCAAGCAACGTATTATTCTCGCCAGTTATACTTTTACAACTTCACTGTAGTTGTAGGAGATTCACATGCTGAGCTGACTAAAAACAACGTTTTTTCATATGTGTGGACTGAAAATGAACATTCAAAGGGATCAAATGAGCTTTCGAGTGCCTTGTACCACTGTCTTGATAATAATGTTGATTTTACTGACATTAAGGTACTCAGATTGATGGCAGATGGATGTTCTGGTCAGAACAAAAACTCAACAATGATAGGAATGATTTCCAAATGGTTTAGCAGCAATTCACCTAGTACGTTGAAAACTGTTGAACTAATTTTCCCCGTAACTGGTCATTCATTTATACCTCCCGATCGTGTATTCGGTATTGCTGAAAAACAAATCATTAAAAAAAACACTATAATTCACTCAGACGAGTATACTGACATAATTAAAGAGCATGCTACTGTCTTTAAATTGAGTGAAATTGAAGTTTGTGACTGGAAAACTGCAACCTCTGCTGTACAAAAGGGAACTCAGTCCTTACATTTTAAAATAATGAGTTGCAAGAGATTTATATTTACAAGAATGAAAGGTGACTCACGAGGAGTGATAGTTCGAGGTGAGCTTTATTACCATAATGACTCATGCGCACGTCGTACGATTACAAAAGCAGGTAAATTTGCTTCGGACATATTTCCTATACCTATAAGAAGCAACTCTGTACAAATTAAGAGAGCAAAAGTGGATGATGTGAATAAGTTACTAACAAAACATTATGGAAATGAATGGATGCAAAGAGAAGATCTGAATTATTATAAAAATGTTATTGATCACAATAGGAACAACAGCACCGATGTGAATTCCGTTGAAGAAAGAAATGACATTTTGTGCGAACATCAAAATGATGAGATTTGTCTTAGCGATCTCATTTAAGGCGTTACAAGTTACAACAGGCGAAAGCGCTGCCACTTTAGAAAAAAAAACATTCGGAATAACTATTCTGAAACTGAAAATCTGCTCAAGTAAATATAAACTATTTTTATATAGCATAGTTTTCATAGACAACGTCTTCGATGAGCTAAACATTTAAATTATGCCAAAAGCGGCCGTTTTTAACCAATATTAAATGTTTAGCTCATCGAAGACGTTACCAATGAAACTATGCTATGTAAAAATAGTTCATTGCTAGTTCTAGACATTTAATTGAGCAGATTTTGAACAGTTGTTCTAGAAAGTAAACAATGATTTTTTTTTCTAAAGCACATTCGCCTGTTATAACGCCTTAATATACTTGAAATTCAGTGAAATTAAAAACTGATATTATTTTGATTCGTAAATAACAGTACTTGAAAATAATAAAATGGATGGATAAAAAAGTATTTTATTTATTTCCAAAAATATATATGTATATATAATAAAAAATAAAACGTTTATAGTAAAACTCGTATATTTGTCTCTCTGTCATAACTAGCAAAAAATACACTCATGTTTAGAAAGTTTCCGATGAGCAACAACCCTATTTTAAGTATAATTCAAAAGAAGACAAATCCTGACAACTTCGTGTCAAAATTGGCCAAATCCAGCTTGCTTTGTTTCAAATTTAGTCATATCCACACCTATCAACCAAAAGGAGTCAAATCCAACATTAAAAGGCTTTTATCTCAGATTTCTTCTAGAAAACCGTATATTTTTATTTCGCCTACATTATTCTTTATTTTTCTTTTTTTTTTAATTAATATTTGAATCTACGTACATTAGTTTAAAAAGGCAACATACAAAACCAAGGTTATCTCAGTTTGTCATAAAGTGGAGTTGACCACTTTTGAAATTTACCTCCTGTTATGTACTTTAACTCTCATACATGGTACCAAACATTTGGGGGGGGTTGTAAAAAAACGTCCGAGTAGCCAGTATGAATTCCTTCCAGCAATAGGCAAAATTCCTACCGGGGGGGTAGGCGAGCTGGCTGTGCCAGCCCGCCAACCCCCCCGGTAGTAATTTTGTACTCGCTGGCTGCACCAGCTCGAAAGATCCAAATCCCATACAGGAATCCTATACAAAACAGGGTTTGGGAAAACTTGATTCCCCCCCCCCCCCTAAAACAAAAAAAAGTAAAATTTTTCGATTTTATCCCCCCCCCTACATCATATTAGTGTAAAACCCCCCCTCCACCCAAACAACCATGTCAATGAGTCAGTGAGTCAGTGACCGTATTGCAGCTATATATAATGTTAATTAATAATTAGACTAATTAGATGAAAATAAAAAGTACAGAATGAAAAAATATAAATTATCAATCATTTATTGATTTGTATTTTGCAAACAATACGTATGATCTAATGGTATGAATATGTTTAAAGCTGGTATCCCTATTTTACTAACCCGTCATGGCACTGACACGAACCTGATCGAGAGGAATCACGGTGCATTGTTTGCATTTTCTCTTTCACAAAAGGCGTACCTTCAACACGATCACTTTTGCACTATTTTTCAACGGCTTTGGCAATAATAAATACATAATTTTAGAAATAATTTTTAAAAATCTGAATGACAAACATCATGACAGCAAAAGTTTGACAAACAGTGATACCAACATGACTTCAGGGGACAAGTTATGATGAATGGTCTGTTGGTTTGAGATGTAGCCCAATTACAAGCAAACATATCGCTCGTTATTATACCTTTAAAAAGACAGTATCGCTCGATAGTCGATACTACAACTACTTTCTAGCTTGATAAAACATACTTAATATTGTATAATTAATTTGATATGGGCTCCTTTGTGGAATACAAGAAATGTTTGAATTTATTAAATTAAATACTGAAAATATCCATTCTTGTTAAATGAAACAAATTATAGTGTTCGTGGCATAACCTGGGCAGCAAACTGTGGTCTCCCCAATTGGTTAAAAATCTCTTAACATTAAATGGTTTGTAGTTTTTTAAAGTAGTAGGGTCTCTTTTTATACGAAGTCAGCAAGGAGATCTTTTTACCATGGACAGTAAGGAAAAATAAAAAACGTTTTTGAAGCCTTTCGAGCCGATCAATATAAGGTTTGATAATGAGGATTCCATATGTTAGAGCAGTATCCAAAGTCGAACGAACCAAGGCGTTGTTTAATGCCTTTGAAGCTTTATTTTTAAATACAATACAATTCCTCCATATAAACTCCAGCAGCCTGTATGACCTTTTAACAATATTGTCTTTTATTAATATGAATTAATTTAAAATTGACATGACATTGATAAAATATAAATAAAAACATTTTTTCGAAATCAATAATCATGCACGGCTGAGTTCAGTTTGATCGACTGCTCACGCCCGGTGGTCATGACATCTCTTTTGCACGCGTTGAATTTGTATATGCTATCCTGCTGTCAGTGATGAGCGGGCGATTAAACTGAACGCGGCCCAGCACAAAATAAGGCAGCATTCATGCTCGCATTTTCTTAAATGTCGATAGCCCTTCATCTACGAAACTATCAAGCTGGAATGGCATGTCGAGGCCCTATTCATTGGAATCATCTTTAAAGGGACTGTCCTCAACTATTTTTGCTTCTATGGCGATCGGCATGTGAGACACCTCCGCAGGACACTGTGTTGAGGATTTCATCTGGAGCTGGATCCTTGGTGTTCAATGTTCATGGTGGGAAGCAGGCCAAGGTCTGTCCTCCTCCAACCCCAGCTGAGAGGATCCTTTGGTCTATCAGCTCTGGATTTGGAGGTAGACTCGCAGAATATGTTGGGTGGCGGCTGCATTTGTTGGGGGTAGAGAGGCCAGACTGAATGTTGGTTTCATAACCAGGGATCGGATAATCCGATCGATATATACCTAAAGTTGTAAGAATCCTTGAAAACGTTTGTAGGTGTAGAGTCGGCTTCTTAAAATACTATTTTATTTTGTTAGTAAAAATTACTGAAATTACAGAATTGCTTAAAACGTACGATGTTGTACTTATACTTAATAAATGTTACCGTAAATGTATATTATTCAAGAATTCTATACAATTCGTAGGAAATTTACAAAATGCCAAGCTGATTTAGGCCGAATGGAGTAGAGTTTTGCTTTCTACTCTGCTCGGCCTAAATCAGCTTTGCAATTTATAAATTTCGTAGGATTTATATGGAATTCCTGATTTTTTTTTATATAATGGTTGTCCCAAAATTCAACGATATCTCTTAGAGGGCTGATAGGCCAGCTTATGACTGTCCAGAATATCAAAATATAACCTCAGTAAAAAGTCGTTAGTTTTCGAGTTATCCAAACCTTAATGAATTTCGTAAAATTCGACATCTTAGATGAGTCTTTGCAGTGCCACAGCTACAAAATTCCATATTCCAAGATTATAATCTTTGTTTCGCAATTCTGTGTAGCCCTCCTATTGATCCTAATCCAAAATAAAATTAATATGATACGCCTTTGTTATGAAAAAGAAACATTTTGTTCGAATTATAAGTTTTAAATATTTTATTGCCTAACTTTGACTCTTCATACTGTATAAAAAATTTACTGCACACTTAACAAGTAATTTAAAAAAATAGGTTATTTAATGTAGTTTTTTAAATAGGAAAACAAATGCCATGTTTTACTTTAGAAAAAAAGTATATTGCTATTCTACTGTAAAAGGAGCACATCTTAAAAATATTTAAATACTTAGAAATTCGAATGAAAACACTTGTTAAACTTAAGTGGTAGGTATTTACAAACAAAAACTCACTGAAATTAGAAGCAGGTGTTCAAGCTGCCTGCCAGGGTAACCTTTTGGAAAGGAGTGATAGATTAAATTGTATGAATTAGAGTGAGATAGATAGTAACGCCATTTTACAAGAGTTAGAGTGAGATAGTAAGGCTGTAAGTAAGTTTTAAATGGTAGGTTATTTGGTGTACACACAATTCTAGTGAACAAAGCAAAAGTCGTTTGTTTAAAATTAAAAAACCAAGACAAACGCAGCGTAATTATGCACAACAAAGAAAGTAGCGTAGCACACTAACAAAGTGATTACTCTATCTCATGTCATATTTTGTCACTTTCTATTTTTGTCTTACTTACAGTGCTACTGTCTCACTCTAACACTTGTAAAATAGCGTTACTATCTATCTTACTCTGATTCATGCAATATTAGATTATCAATACAGACATTGTGAACCATCTGGCTGTGCTATTATTTAAGAGATCGACGTATCAACGACCACGTGGCATGTGACTCTAACCATCGGCATCCTGACACCGCTCCCATACCCCTGAATTTCTCATATAATAATATTTTATTTAAATTTACGTTAACATTACACTATCATAATATTTTAAGCAATTAAACTGGAGACACGAATTTAGAACTTAGAAAAATACGATTTTGTATTGATGCCCAATTCAGTCTTTCAAAATGACTGAATTTAAAATGGAGGTGACATATGTGGTGACCTGATCATAGAATTGGACAGTTCATGAAATGGTCGACTAATTCATGAAATAGTCGCATTTCATGAAATATTACATTGTTTGTTGACCATTTCATGATATTGATTGACGAAATCAATGAATAGAGATCGTTTGACGATATAACCAACTAACACAAGACAATTTCACGATCTGGTCAAACATCGTATGATCATATCGTAAAATAGTTACATTTACTCACCACTAGGGGCGCTGATGGCGCATTGTTATTGTTTGTGCGATGCGATTATAGTTTTTCCGTGGCCAAAGTAGGTGCGACGACGAGCGAAGTGAGGAGGAGCGTATTAGGTTGCTTGTGAATAATATAAATTCAGGAGCCGAGCGAAGCGTAGCGGCCTATAAATAGTAGATCGGAAAAAATAAAAAAGACGCTTCAAATCGATTTTGGCACAAGTCATCTCTGATATGATGTCATCTGGTGTCATTGCGTTCATGACGCAGACTGTGGGCATATACTCGTATGTATAGGTACTATCACGTCATGACGATGGGAGTACAAAGAAAAAAAAATCATTTAAATATATCAGGTGGGGTATCAAATGAAAAGTATTTGTGAGTAGTATATAATCAGTAGTATATATCAGAGAGATATTGAGGCTCTAGAAAAATGGTGTATCACAAATAAACTAGAATTTAATATTTCAAAGTGCTACACCATGTCTTTTACTCGTCGAGTCCAGCCGGTCCGCTATGATTATAAGCTAGGCGGAAAAGATATCCCACGTACCACATCCATGAAGGACCTTGGTGTTTTATTCGATCCGAAACTAACATTTAACGACCATATCAGGCGTATCGCTGTTGAGTCCTTTAAGCGTCTTGGATTTGTGTTACGTAATATGAGGGATCTAAAAGACCCTATGACTATAAAGCTGGTATTCTATGCTTTAGTTCGGTCGAAACTAGAATCTAGCTGTTGTGTGTGGAATCCTCATGAAGCATCTTACACATTAATGCTTGAAAAGGTGCAAAAAGCTTTTTTAAGGTTTATGTACAAGAAATTTTTCGGCTATTATCCGTTTCTCTACCCGTCAAATTTCTTGCTCGGTATGTTAGGTATGACCTCCTTGAAATCTAGGCGAAGTAGTTGTGAGCTAATTTTCGCTCTAAAAATTTTGAGGGGAGAAATCGACTGTCCCGAGTTGCTTACTGGGCTGCTCAGATTGTTTGCACCGGACAATTGCGTGCGATGGCGCTCGTGTCGGAAGCGGCAGTTGTTTGCTGCACCCACCAGCCGCACGCACGCTCACGCCACCTCAACAATGTGTAAGATGACGAAAGCTCTCAACGCATTCATCGAGTCCGAACCGTCTGCTGACGTCTTCTTTGATAGCAAATGTCAATTAGTTTGTAAATTTATTAGTTATTATGGCCATAAGTTAAGTTAAATCTTGTAAACTAAACTTTTATTTAATAATATTACATAATTGCTGTAATTGGGTTCGCCCGTAGTAATTATAATTATAATAAATAAATAAATAAATAAATAAATAAATAATATATAATTGCTTAGCCGAAAAGATGTTTCACAATAATTATTGTCGAACAATAAATGTTGTCGATCAGAGGGGCGATTGCGTAAGACAATCGTATTAATTTGACGGCTTAAAACATACAATTTCACTTGTCAAACGTTTATCGGCTAAGCAATTGATATCGTACGTTTTTGGCTGATAAATTAATACGATTGTCTTACACAATTGCATCTCCGATCATGAAGTAATCAATTCTACGATAAGGACATCAGATATACATTAGTTTGGTGATTTTGTAAGCAAGACAAGATAAAAACGCGACGACATACTGTATACAAAACGCATAGGTCTTTGATTATTTATCCTCTAGATGAGGAGGCGTGAGGGCGCAAAGACGTAGATAAAATAGCAGGTAACTGTTACTTCATAAGCGGCTCGCCGTCCGTATCAACATTCAGTGATCTAAATGGTCGTTTTACGCGATAAAAGTGTGCAGAAATTAAAAAAAACGAACAAAAACGAGGAGTGAAGTCACCTACAATCGGTAAGTAATTGAACGAGCGAGCGAAGCGAGCAAGTTCTTTGAGTTTTCTGGAACAATCCGGCGTTTGTATGTACTATGTATGTACGTATGTATGTTTGTTCGATGATAACGCGAGTATCGTTGATCGGAATGTCATGAAATTTGGCATGCGAGTAAATAAGGCAAATAGAATTTTAAAGTTCAAACATGAGCCAAATAGCGCGAATTGGGCGAGTGCCAGTTCAAAGCTCGGTGCGAACTACTAGTTGAACGAGCGAGCGAAGAGAGCGAGTTCTCCGAGTCTACTGAAACAATCCGGTGTATGTATGTATGTATGAATGAATGTTTGTTCGACAATAGTTCGAGTATCGTTGTTCGGAATTTCACGAAATTTGGCATTTCACAAAGAACACAACCTCCAAATATCATGTATCTAGGACCAGCGGTTTAGTCTGTGGCTTGATTATCAGTCAATAAATGTGACCAAAACTGGTGCTACGATATTACACTACGATGTAGCTGTCGTCAACTGGTGCTAAGGCGTTACGGCAATCTAGCTGCGAACAAAACTGGTGCTTTGATATAATGGTACGGCAAAACGGTCACTATCTGTTACTACGACGTTATGACATTCTAAATGTGACCAAAACTGGTGATACGATATTACACTACTGCGTAGCTGTCGCTAACTGATGTTACGGCGTTACGACAATCTAGTTGTGAACAAAACTGGTGCTACGATATTACACTACGATGTAGCTGTCGTCAACTGGTGCTACGGCGTTACGGCAATCTAGCTGCGAACAAAACTGGTGCTTTGATATAATGGTACGGCAAAACGGTCACTATCTGTTACTACGACGTTATGACATTCTAAATGTGACCAAAACTGGTGATACGATATTACACTACTGCGTAGCTGTCGCTAACTGATGTTACGGCGTTACGACAATCTAGTTGTGAACAAAACTGGTGCTACGATATTAAACTGCGACATAACTGTCACTATCTGTTGCTCCGGCGTTATGACATTCTAAATGTGATCAAAACTGGTGCTACGATATTACACTATGGCGTATCTGTCGTTAACTGGTGTTACGGCGTTAGAAAATCTAGCTGTGAACAAAACTGGTGTTCCGGTATTATGCTACGGAATAACGGTCACTATCTGTTGCTACGGCGTTATGGCATTCTAAATGTGACCAAAACTGAAGCTATCGTATTACACTTCGGCGTAGCGGACACTAACTGGTGTTACGGAGTTAACACATTTTAGCTTTGACCAAACCTGTTGCTACCATTTCACGCTACGCCGTAGTAGGTTAAACTGGTGCTACCGCGTTACGACAATATAGCTGTAAAGAAAACTAGTGCTCGGTATTACGCTACGGCTTAGCGATCACTAATTGGTGTTACGGAGTTAATACATTTTAGCTTTGACCAAACCTGTTGCTACGATTTTACGCTACGCCGCGCCGTAGTGGTTAAACTGGTGCTAGGGGGTTACGACAATATAGCTGTAAGCGAAACTGGTGCTACGGTTTAGCGGCCATTAATTGGTGTTACGGAGTTACGACATTTTAATTGTGACTAAAACCGGTACTACGATATTACGCTACACTACACTGGTGCTACGGCGTTACGACATTCTAGCCGTGAACAAAACGAGTGTTACGCTATTACTCGCATCGATCAGCAAGTCAGTGACACCGTCACCCGACCCCGTTTCACCGCAGGCTGTTGACTGTCGTATTCGTTTCGTTTCGACCGCCGAAAAAGTGCCGTTTCAAAATGCGGATTCTGCACCTTCTTCAGCTGCCCTGGAAATGACAACTCGGCGTCAGAAGACGTACGCGCAGGTTTCCTGGGACTCCCAGACATTACGTTCGCCACCTTCCGTCCTAAAAATGAGTACGATCGACAGGGATGGATTCACCCTCGTGAAAAAGAAAAATCTGCAACCAACGCGGCACTGCTCCCGTTGCCGCCACAAAAAACTATACTTCGTGCGGCAGTGCTATTGACAGCTATATTGACCTTAGCACATCGGGACAAGATGTTGTTATGTGTTGTGGGCGAGTCAGAAGTTATCCCAGTCACCGAAATCATCGAGGACGACAAACTTCAGGTCCTTCGTGCTTCGGCTTCCGGCTCAGTACAAGGAAATGTTGCTTGATCCAAAGTTTTGGCCCGAGGGCATAATATTTAGACGGCACACGGAGCCACGACCGAAACTACTAAATACCTAATTGTAAAAAATTACGCTTGTATCTCCTTGTGTTTAATGTATTTTAGTTTATTTGTTTTCAGATTTACTATTATTATTATTATTACGCTATATTATGTTGTGGTATTACGTTTAGGCATACCGGTCCGTAGCAATTTCTACTACGTTACTACTGCGTAGCGATCACTACTCACACATAGTGCTACGAAGTTGCTACTGTGTAGCTGTCATTATTGCTGCATATAGATAGGGGATCATTTTACTACGACGAAGCTGGTCACTATTTCTCAGCTTCACTTAGGTAACTGTTTTCTTCTTCTCCTCCGTAAAAACATATCCATACCCTGAGTCAGGTTACAAGTTTGTCGGTTCGTTGTCTTTGGCCGTCGGATTGTGATAGTAGGTACTGGTAGTATAGAGATACTACAGCGTAATTATCCTTTACGTGTGCTACAGGGTACACTAATAAACACAAAAAAGGTTTTTTGGTGGCTCCTCGAAATTAAAAAAAGGAACTCTTACCCTCGGCAACGACTTCAAGCTTTGTGCGGAACTTCTCGCGTTCGGCGCGAGAGAGAGCGAGAGAGCTCTATATGCTCGGAGGGGGTTATTTATAGGACCACTTTGTTGTCCGCCTGTGCTGTCAAAAAATCAGACTTGTAACCCCATTAAAAAAAGGTTTTGTCTGTTTGAATTGTGTTACTATGGAAACGTATAGAGTATTTCCAGTTGAATTAGAAACTTGAAATTCCGTGAACAAGTAGGTCTTAATACTTTATTTTTTTTATTTTCATTACTCAATGATACAAAATTATTTAAAGTGTTACATTTACAGGAATTATAGCACACGTTTAGGAATAAATCGTAAAAATTCCTATATTTAATTACTCAAGGAGATATAGAAGACCAACATAATTAGACCACTTAGACACACAGAGTTAAACAGATCGTTAGTGTCAAATTAAGTTGGCCATCTATAACTGCACGTGGAGTAAGTTTGTTTTGACCGGTATGTACGGGACCCTCAGGGTACGAGTCCAACCCACACATGGCCTGTTTAAATTAATTCATTGGTGTTTTCCATAATTATAGTGGACGCCCAGTTTTCCGGCATCGGGTTTTAAAGTTTTCTGTCACGGGTAAACATTGCTACAATACCTTAGAATAACTTATTTTTGCAATTAGTTTATTCGTTTTTTGCATCCTTTGCTCGCTGTACACCTGTGGTATAAGTAGTTTTCGGTCAGCTTTGCAGTATCTCCCCACCTCGTCGACGAGGGTCCAAAACTGCACCGCCATCTGTGACTAAATTCTAAGCCGCAAAGTTAATTGGCCAGTTAAAGCCTTTGTTATTTTAAGGCTTCGAACTTTTATGAAACGGGTATGGGATAAAAACAAAACAGTTTTCTTTGCAGACATATATTACCATAGCATCATTCAAGAACACTAACCAATTCGATCAAAAAGGATGCTTTGACCGAATACTGTTGTCAACTTCTCCATAGACGAAAGGTAGATAACCAGTATGTGGGTTGACGAGACAATAGATGTCGACTATAACATAGGCGGTACCATTTCTTTGGCCGGTGCGTGTAATGGAGGCCGAAACTTTGTCTTTGCTAATCTCAATGTTGGCCACGTTGTCGTCACATACCTTCAACGAGAGACCCACGGTCTGGTTGTTAGTGCATTTCTGTAAAACAGGCGTCAAATCAGAAATATTATAACAAGGTTTCAGAGGGTTACAAAGGGCCGACCACACACAGACGCGTTCTGCGTTCCGCGGTCATTGTAATCTGTGCGACAGCTTGGATCTTTACACACACAAACCGCGGCAGTCGAGAAGAACGCGCACGCCGAGCGCTGAGGCCGCAGAACACGCTCTGTGTGGTCAGCCCCTAAGTATTTTCAATTACTCAGATCAACAATTTACGTAATTTCTTAACGGTGGGTTTGCATTTATTTGCAGATACAACGGACGGACAGCAAAATTAAAAATCTTGACAGAGTTCCAAAAAATTATAAATATACATACCGGATCGGGTAACAGAATAACCCTAGCATTCCGCTGTGCAGGTCTGATGAAATATCCATGCGTTACTAAGTAGGGAGAATGAGTACCTGTAACCGAAAGAGTTAGTTTACAATATAAAGTATATATAACTACATCATATAAGTAGACATCAATGATATTGTATAATACTAAAAGATATACATTTCATATGTCTTACCTAAATCGTTCGTTACACAAACCTCTGGTACTACGCCGTTCACAATGAATACCAATGCTAAAAGAAATCCTTCGACCAACATGTTTGCTGATATCGACGCAAGTGATTGTCAATAACAAACGCGGCTGCTTTTATGTACCTCGTTTTACGATAATGTCAACACTTACCACATGTTTGGTGTAATTTGACATGAACATTATTTGTTTGAAAATTTTTAAATCAAACTTTTACATATTTTATTTATTTATTTTATATAACTTTTGATATTATACCTCATGTGTGTAGAATTCTAGCAAATCACTTTTAGGGATACGTACAGGTCTCGATAGAAATAAAAACGTGTTCAAAGCAATATATTTTATTAGGTACACTATTGCAAACTGCGTATTATAATTAATATAACAATACAAAATAAATAATAATAAGAATGGTTTAGAATAATTCTTACAAATAATAAGATCACAGACAAAATATACAAATTGCAAGCATTTACAATGATCTAGAGTCTTTTGACGAAGTCAAAACAAAAATACTCTCTAAATTGTACAAATTCATCATCTATAAAGTGTGCAGTAAAATTAATAGAATGAGAGTTTTATTACCTCTTTACATTGCATTCAAAAACACCCCGAAAGCTAAGTATAAAACCTTGAAGCTGAAAGTAAAAAAATGATAATGTTCATGAAAATGATGGTGTCAGCAAAGATGTGCCAGCGTGAGCCAAGGCGTAGCAAGAGCGCAAATTTCGTAGACCCGTAACGACACAGGAACTATGTATGCGTTGCTGACGGGCTCACGGTAAACTAGGTAAATTAATAATTAATAAAACCCGGAAAAACGAGTCATTAACGAAACGAGAGACAGTTTCATTATCACGATGTTAGGTATACGCAGACCTAAAAATCTGAACTTATTCGTTTGAGAAAGAAAGGGCTTTTATACGCTTTATATGCAAATGATTTATGTTTTTTTTTTATAATATCGTAAAATCACCGTTTCGTAAATCATGAAATATAATTATAAATCTATTCAAAGATTCAAAACATGCAACAATATAATCTTTGTTACTTATTGAGCTATTCTTCTACACCCATAACTCTGGAAATACGTTAAAAGAGAAATTTATTCTCATAGGCGTAACAAGATAAGGGCCAGGGGAGGCGGCCCTCCCCAGGGTACCGTCTGCCCCCCCCATAAATACGAGCGTCATTGATGTAAATAGATGCTTTATCCAAATTAAGGCGTTATTTTGTATTTTGGTTTGTACGTGATCTCGTTGTATGCAGGGTTATCTCAACTTTTCTTATTCATCCATCCATCCATCAGCCTGTTTCGTCCACTGCTGGACATAGGCCTTTCCAGGATTTAGCCACTCTTGGCGGTCCTCCCGGGAGAAAACTTTTCTTATTACGATCACATATTCATGAACAGATAATTGTGATTGCTTCAAGAGTTGGAGCCAAGGGCCGTCCCCCCAGCTACAAATCCTAGTTACGCTAGTAAAATTCTATCGACAATTTTATCTGTTTTTCGAACACCAGCAATCTTACTCGTTTTATTTGCAGGGCGGCTATTCCGGCATTATTTCTCACTCGCAATATCAAACATTAGATATTTGTTTAAAGTTAGATAAATGCCATGCGATGAAAATTAGAGTTAATTTCAATAAAAACAAAACAACACATATCCGTACGAAATCCATTTTAAAGTCACCCGCAATCTGCCTTCGCAGTTTTTGCGCACGTGCCAGAATTGAGGGCCAGATCTGCTATTCTGAGCACGAAGCTATTATTTCGGGATAGATTATTTTGAGTAAAGATTTTATTCAAGAGATAAACTTAATATTCCATATTTTGTTTCATGAATAAAGATAACAGATCTGCTATTCTGAGCACGAAGCTATTATTTCGGGATAGATTATTTTGAGGAAAGATTTTATTCAAGAGATAAACTTAATATTCCATATTTTGTTTCATGAATAAAGATAACAGATCTGCTATTCTGAGCACGAAGCTATTATTTCGGGATAGATTATTTTGAGGAAAGATTTTATTCAAGAGATAAACTTAATATTCCATATTTTGTTTCATGAATAAAGATAAATTTTACTTCTTTTGAGCTTTCATTTTATTTGGGATAGCTAATATTATTATAGAACACAATAAAATGTATTATAATTCGATCATTAGTCAAATATCTCTTATTTGTTTATTTTAGATACCTGCAAACAACGAGCTATAGTTAGTCGTAGCCTGCAAACACTTTTAATTTATCTGAGGATGAAAAAATGCCGTTGGAATAGATCTAAAATTTACAGGATACAAGTTGCGTGACAGAAAA
Organism: Ypsolopha scabrella; assembly: GCA_910592155.1. NCBI lineage: Eukaryota > Metazoa > Arthropoda > Insecta > Lepidoptera > Ypsolophidae > Ypsolopha > Ypsolopha scabrella. The sequence goes on from OU342960.1 coordinate 51,668,543, forward strand.
TGTAGTTCCCGAAATTTGTTGACGCTTTCAACGCCTTGAGATTTTTGACCGTAAAAATCAATAATTCTTGTAACTAATAAGTATCCATTTACACATATGATAAATTATTATGAATAATTTAATTATATTGAGACAGTGTGTCCACCCCCACTCATTTTTCTCACGACCATGCGTCATGGCGACAAAATCAAGTTTTCCATTGTGGTAGCATCGGACAAACCCTAAGCTGTTCAGCCTGGAAAATTAATGCTTAAAAATGTAGTGTTATTGACAATTTAATCTATACTCTTGGCTATTATGTGGTGATAAAAATAAAGCGGTAAATTGGTTAGTAACGTAGATCGTGACAGTCTTTGAGACAAACCATATTCTTATACATAGGTAACACTAAAAGTTTCCGGAACTGGCCACTTACATAAACAATATTTAAAAATTTATTGCAACATTTGAAAATAGAACTCTTTGGCTGTAGAATGCAGTTTGTTTCATCTGACTGTCTTTTGTTTTTACCTTGTGGCGCCATTTAAAAAATTGTGTGTCTGCATCAACATGGATTTAACTCGGGAAAATTTTCGTAGTATGATTTTCTACGATTTTAAGTGTAATTTGACAGCTCAACAGAGCATCGCTCGGCTTGAAACAGCTTTTGGCAATGAAGCACCATGCAAGACGACTGTTTATAGCTGGTTTGCAGAATTCAAGCGTGGTCGTATCAATCTTAGTGACGAATCTCGCGATGGTCGGCCGTCCACCGCTGTGACCAACAAAAACATCGATGCTGTGCGCCGTATGATTGAAACAGACAGGCATGTGACCTACCATGAAATTCGCGCATCCTTAGAAATAGGCATGAGTCAATCCTACACAAACATTTGGGTGTGAGAAAGCTGTGCTCGCGGTGGATCCCACACAACTTGACCGAGGCTCAAAAAACGGACCGCGTCACTTGGTGCAGTGCCATGCTTACCAGATTCAACGAAGGTGCGTCAAATTTGGTGTGGGACATAGTAACAGGTGACGAAACATGGATTTATTGCTACTATCCCAAAACAAAGCAGCAATCGAGCGTATGGGTCTTTCAAGATGAGCCGAAACCAACCAAAGTGGCGCGCGTGAAAAGTGCATCTAAGCGGATGATTGCTTCTTTTTTTAATAAAACTGGACACGTGGCTACTGTTGCTTTAGAGAATCGTCGTACCGTGAATAGTGACTGGTACACGACCATTTGTTTGCCGGAAGTTATTGACGAACTCCGTAAAAATAACCGTAAACGCCGTATCATCCTGCACCACGACAATGCTAGTTCTCACACGGCCAGACAGACAAACGACTTTTTGAAGACGAAAAATGTAGAACTCATGAGTCATCCTGCATACAGTCCCGACCTGGCACCTTGTGACTTTTTTCTGTTCCCAAAAATTAAGAACCAATTACGCGGTCAACGATTTTCATCACCAGAAGAGGCTGTCGAGGAGTATGAAAAACACGTTTCAGAGGTCACCACAGGGGAGTGGCACAAAAGTTTTCAAAACTGGTTTGATCGAATGAAAAAGTGCATAGACGCCAAGGGAGATTATTTTGAAAAACAATAAATTAATTTTGTACCTTTAATAGTATTTTTTCCTATTCATTCCGGAAACTTATAGTGCGTCCCACGTATATCTTTGAGACAATCTTGTTTTTGAAACGCAAAAATGGCTTCTATGTCATGGTCACAAAGTTATCCTTATCATAGGGCTCTTTATTAAATTTCATTTCCCTGTAAACAACAAGCGGATAGAAAAGTACGAGTTACAGATAACTCAACGAGAGTTGAGGCGAACACAACACAGTACTTACACATACACACACATTTCATGAATATATATTGTTTTTTTTTAAATTAACGAACTCCCCATAGAAGAGGGCTCTAACTTCTGTGTCAGAGTATTTATCTTCTAAGAGAACTATAAATTTAAATCATAGTGACTTATAGATAACATAAGCCTATGGTCGTCCGCTTTTACCTAGATTAATAAATGAAAGATGTTTGAAGATTTTGGCTTCTATCGACATTCAGCAATCATTTTCAAAATTGCAGCTGCGGTAACCTTTTATCAAAATCGTTAGTAGACATCAAAACCTTCTTGTAGAGGGTTATGTTTTGACATTTTAAGTAACCAAATTTGTAATGGTAGCACCAGAAAACGTTTTTAGAGCGTAGCATGCCTCTACTAGCATTGCACACGGTGCTACAGAATCCGCTACATCAAAATGTGACATTTTACGAGCTTTTGTAAAAGATTATTCATTGTTTGTATTTATATCAATCATCAATTTTCATTATTTACCAGAGGCAACAATTCGGAAAAAAAATACAAAATAGCGGACGGTACCCGGGAGGCCAGACTCCATACTAAAATCTTCAAACTTCTTTTGTAAATGTTTTTCTAAGTAATAGGCAAATTAATTGGTTTGAATTTTATTTTTGTTCCTCATTATTGAAATTTTTATGGAGCTTTATGTTACATTCTACAAAATGGGTACAACCATAGATATAGAATTTCTAAGTCCATGGGTACAACAAATTAAAAACATGCTGTCTAAAATCGTGTCCAATCAACGTAAACAGATGTCATCTTGCTTTCGCTAAACACATTTAATGTGCGACGTTGCCGGCGCGAGCGTGTACAGATTTAGCAACACGTGCAAGCCGGTGTTATTGTTATATATTGGGGCAGTTACTTCAATTTTAACGTATTCCAAAAGAGAATGGCGACGCGCTGCCGTCATTGCGCTATACAGGATAAAGCCTCGGGATGGGGCTGTATTGGAAAAGTCTAAACTATAAGTTCCCCCAAATGACACTCGTCATAAATTTTGTAGAAAACAAAACCTACAAAAAAAGATTTTTGAGAAATGACTTTCCTTGCCCAGAAATGCAACCTGCTCGATTTGCAAAAATTACTTTTTTTTGTAGCTATTTGATCTACCCAGCTTTTAATGTCTTTACATTTGTTTCGAATTTATCTTTTCTAGTTTGTAATGCACTCTCATAATACCATCGATTGATGTCATAATACAGGTTGTATTTCTTTTTTTGCACAACGATCAAATTTGTTTCCTGACCAAAATAAGTCATTTTTAGGATTCCGTACCCTAAGGGTAATCAACGGGACCCTATTACTAAGACTCCGCTGTCCGTCTGTCACCAGGCTGTATCTCATGAGCCGTGAGAGTTAGACAGTTGTAATTTTTAATTTCTGTTGCCGCTACGATACGACAAACGTGAGATTTTTGCTCGGTTTTGCTCGATATTGATAACAGCAAGATGGTGGGCGGATATCGAGTTAGTTCTAAATATATAAGTGGGACTCACATACAACGGACATGATTTTCTTGCCGTTTTTATAGATAATGAATGGTACGGAATTCTTCGTGCGCGAGTGCGACTCGCACTTGGCCGGTTTTTCAATCTTGTAAGTACTTCAAGTCTTGTAAATCGACGAGAGTCCTTTAAGCACATTTCGCTATCTCTTATAGTTTAGATTGTCCCCATACTGCCCCGCCTCAACACGCTTCCCTGTATAATAAAAACTCAACTACATTATGTACGTCGGTATGAGAATGCCTTTAAACAAAGCCTTTGCACTCTAGTGGCTCTAGGCTCATCGCTACGCTCCTACAATGCCACACTTTCACTATTACTCATATCACAATACAAAGCTAATATAAAATCCTATCTCCTACGCGTTACCTTTAATAAACTATTACTCAAATTGCGTTATTGTTTACGTATTACAACGGCTATAATTGATTATAGCATTACATTACTAAATTTTACTTTATTCTCACTTTTTGAAACATCGATTTATAGAGATGTCGATAAAGTTGATAACCGACAGGAATTTACCTAAATTTTACTAAAACATGGTACATGAAATTAATAAGGTATGATTTGTGTTTTAAGTGTTTAACTCTGATTATACAACTCCTATCAGGTTATTGAAAATTACATCAAATTACTACAGGCTTTTCGAAATGAGTCACAGCATTTCAAACCATTTTACTGCTTTTATTTTTTTAACGATACTGACCGCTATACCAGTGCAATAATAGCTGCTGCTGTATATTTTAATGCTTGTCAAACGCGAATTTAGTAATATATCTAAATTTGCTGGTGTGCATGTTGAATTTTTTGAGGTTTATACTTTTGTTACTATAATCAGAATTAAATCGATGGCAAAAATATAATAAGCAAGTGGAAAATTGCAACAAGCGAAGTTGATTGTGTTTCTTGCTGCCCGCAAAATTTTCTGTTAATTTTTAGCAAAAATAAACCTTTTATCTAAAAGCCAAGGCTATAAGAGTCGGGCAACTTAAGTCGGAGACTTAGAAGAAATTAATACTCTATAAAATTTTCAAATATCCTAACACTAATTGTTTATTTATTACAGTCAAAAACATTATGAAGATCTTATGCAACAAACCAATCTAATTTCGCGATTAAATACGTTAATTCTTTTAGTAATTGTCTATCGGGGCTACCACAGATTGAATAAAAAACCTAATATACATTTTTTATGATTACCTACATACATTTCTTATTTTGAAAAACACATCACTGGAACCACAGATAAAAGTTTGTTAACTAAACGCTGTAGCTATAATTCCGAGTGCAAGATCTAAATATATGAGTAAATAATACTATAATATTTACCAAACTTTTAATCACTTGTTATTGGATACGTATTCACTATCTCCCTTGAGTGATAAGTGAGCGAGAAAAATGAGTATTTGTTACTGCTAACGTTACAACGATTGTAATGTATTATACCTTGGAGCCGAAAATATGTGATAGTACTCGGTTCCGACCAAAAATACTTTCTATTAGGACTCTGTATGATTGTATCTACATTATCGAGTAAGTAGGCGCATAATACTGTAAGATATTCGTGACATTTCTTTAGTTTAGAATAAAGAGATACAACATTTAAAACAGAATATATTTAGCAATAGATTTACACTAAGTTTAAGGGCGTTTGTTCACGGTTTGGCCGAAGAAACAGCCTATGTATTTCTGTCCACAAGACTTCCGACGTCCGGCATGACAAGAGTCCGGATGGGTCCACTGCCAGCGCGTCATTTACCGGTTCCAGTATGCTCGAAATACAAATACGGAAGAAATCGACCGTCCGTCATTTCACCGGCACATTACTGCGAGTGATCCGCGTTTGTCACGTTACGCGACATCGCAAACAAAAATGGACTAGTGGACAGATGGCTTTAGAGTTTGGGGTCCGACACTGAACCGGACCATGGACAAACACTCTGAAGGGTTCTTTCATTCATTCATAAAATACCTACCGGAGCCCTTTTTATAATTACTGGGAATGTTATTATTAAAATACTTTTCTTGCCTAAGTTCTAAACAGAATTAAGACGTCATTACATCTACGATACATTTAGATACAAATTTTAATAAAGTTAAACTGTCTATGTTGTGAGATTTTAACATCTACCCAAAAACGGCAACACTAACAATTTTTTATTATTTTGTAATCGCAACAAATAATCAATCATTTGTATTTGAATAATAGTAAATTATTACACGGAATTTATTAGTAACGAATAAGATAATTCACAGTACGGTCTACAAAAAAAAATACAAATAGGTAACTATTTACCGAAAAATAGGTGTTAATTTATAAATTCTAAGTACGTAATAATCAAAAACCAAATAATAAAATTACACTAAAAACATCTACTGATTCCTACAAGACACAGGTGGCAACCAGACCTTTGTAACGTTACAAAAAACACCAGTATAAAGATTTTTAAAGCGATTTGTTTGATTAGTTTCGATAATAATAAAGTAATTATGTATCAAAAAGAGTTATCACCAAAATTAATAGAGATACATTTTTAAGTTAGTTTGATGCTATATCCAAATTTAACGAATTAATATCAATAACAACGCTGTTTTAAGGTCTGGTGGCAACACTCGCACTATTGAAGATGGCGACGCTAAGTCTACAGAGCCACGAGGCGCGTGTTACAGTCGCGCCACTTCTCTTGCAACTTTCGGTGCTCCTCATACTGCTGTTCGGTGATGTGCTTTACTGTCGGCGCAGCCTGAAACAACATTACCTTAATTAAATAAAAACCGGACAAGTGGGAGTCGGACTCGCCCACCGAGGGTTTCGTTAAATACTATATTTTTTATGATTTAATCACAAATGTATAGTTTTCAGATTTTTTCCTATACTTGTAGTATATGACGGTATTACTTGCCAAATTTCATAGTTCTAGGTCAACGGAAAAAACTGTATAAATTTTGATTCCCTTGAGAGTGTCGAAATATACGTTTTTAGCGGCATAAACGGCCGTATCTTTTTCACGTTAACTTAGAAGTTTGATTTTTGATATGGTTTTAATTTCAACTCGATACCTCCACGCGTTCCCGAGATAAAGGGTCTTGACAGACAGACGGACAAAATAGTGATCCTATAAGGTCTCCGTTTTTTCCCCTTAGGTACGGAATCCTATTAAAATTCAAAAATGCGGGTTGGTCTCCTGCCCTGAGGGTTCTGTACATACAGTTTAAAACACAAACTTATAACAGTTATGATCGACTAACTTAATTTGACACGATCTATTAAACTCTATGTATGAATAATTAAATATAGGTACGGAATCCTATTAAAATTCAAAAATGCGGGTTGGTCTCCTGCCCTGAGGGTTCTGTACATACCGTTTAAAACACAAACTTATAACAGTTATGATCGACTAACTTAATTTGACACGATCTATTAAACTCTATGTATGAATAATTAAATATAGGTAACATTCAGATTTTTTCTTAGGCGTGTACTGAAAGACCCAATTGCCCTGTTCTTTTTCTCATCAATATTTACGATTCGAAAACCGTTTCGAGGGCTAGCTTTTTTTAACTCTTTTTGTGATATAGATTTTAAAATAAGCGTGCGTATCCTTTATTAAATGAAAAATGATGACATAATTTCCTGTAAAGACTAAAATGCTTATAAAATCTGTTTAAAAGCACGAAAAAATTAATACTGAAATAACGTTCCTAAATTTGATCTATTTATTCCAAAAAGCAGACAAAAATAGCACATCAATGTTTAAAATACAACCGAATTGTGAACGGAATTTCAAGTTTCTAAGTTAACTCTATAGGTTTTCGTGGTGAGCCAATTTGTATGAAATTGATTACGTAAATGGCAATAAAAAATATCGCGTTGGTTAAGAAGCTTGGTCTTTTAACACTACTATAGGGCCGTAGACTTCTGTAGGAAGAACTCGATATCTCTAACAGGGCCCGAGAAAAAGGGTCTTGACAGACGGACAGTAAAGTGATCCTACAAGAATTCCGTTTTTTTTTTTCATTTTGTGGTACGGTACCCTAACAATTAAAAAAACGTTGTACAAAGATAAACATGGCAAAGCAACAAATTAAACAAGGAAATAACGAGATTTTACGAATGTTTGTTAGGAAAGCATATTAATCGATTGGATAAAACCTGACTGTAAAGAAAAAACGTTATACATCAGCGTAAAAAGTATTAATTAACGGTACACCTTAATTTTGTAGCATTGTAATTCATTCAGGTTTGAGGGTCACTGAATTTTTAGGTCTTTTAAACAGAAAACATTTTATTTAGTTATTTATATTTCAGTAAAGTAAACGAAGGGCGTTAGAATGGAGACCACGTACAGCAAAGCGTAGCGTAGGCAGACCTCGTGCCCGCTGCACCGACGATCTGAAGGACTTTGTGGGTGGCAGCTAAGTGAGGAAGACGGAGTACCGCCACGAATAGCGAAATCTGGAGAAGTCTCATGTCCAGCAGTGGACGAACACGGGCTGGTGGATGGATGGATGGACATAAATAACAAAATTTGTAAAAAAAATGTATGTATGTAAAGCTATACTTTAATTTCTTATTTCATGAGTATTTACATCGTTTTACTTAATTTCATGCTTCATCTTATCAAAACACATGAAAATACCATTTTATGGTTATACAACGTACAAGAAGTTTTAATATTTTTCTATTATTGACAACATACGCCATCGAAAGCTATATTATGGTTTGTTAACATTTTTGGGGGCAATTCCGGAGAAACAATCGAAGCGAGATTTTTAAAACTCGATCTAAAAATGTATGGAGTTCGATTGATAAAATGGGTTTTTACGATAGAGAAGGCTAATTCGACAGACTGAGAATAGGCCTAGAGGACCGACTGAATGAAGTATAGACAACAGTTCAGCTCCTTGGACCTAATAGAAAGATTGCATCACGGTACATATTGCGTTCTTGGGTGAAATTCATCTAATTTCTTTATTATTTGTGTGTCTTACAACTGGTGGTAACGTACGCAGTTGGTTTTGTATTTGCCGCAATTTTGTAGTCATCTATAAGATTTTGATACCCAAAAAGAAATACCTGCACAGCTAGCATATATATCGAAAGAGCTCGATAGAGTCTCTGATTTTGACAGTTTATCCATGATGGCAGTCATTCCTTTCGATCGTTCCTTCTATTTAGCTAACATTGTACTAAAAAAACGAGTGTTATTTATCTTTTTCTTTTATTTTATCTTTAGCTAACATTGTAATTACGTTTTTCTACCTTTTGACGTGTCTGTCAGATAGCTGTATCAGAAAAGAACTTAGAGGGGTGGTGATCTCAGAACAATAAATGGTGGTGATATAATTCAACAGAGCTACTATGAAGAAATTGTGGAGCAAATTTTGGATTTTGGGCCATAGAGTTGGGCCTCCCTGGTTCTTTCAAAAGAAATACCCAGTGTCAATAAGAGGGCAGAAAAAGATCATCTTTTTTGCAAGTTTTTACGAGCAGTCTAATTTAGCGAAACTCTAAAATTTTTCAAGTCTTTAATTCGGTGCTCTTTTTGCTACACCCTAAACAAAAAACCAAGGATTGTACGTAAGGAGATTCCGCCATTATGAAACGGGGTCCTCTGTCATTCTTCCAAATTACCTTATATTTTATTGAGACCTACTTAGATAAACGTAAGTAGTCTCTGCTGTTTTTTTCAACACAATGCTTCAGGACAAGAAAGACTAAGATCAGAAAACTCGTTAAACGGGACTAAAATATTGATGGTTGTGATTGTCGGCACTTGGTGGAACTTATTATACATCTTGTTAAATAAGACACTTGTACTTGTCCACAGGATTATAATTTAACTTAATACACCCGACCGGTTCCGCTTATAAGCATTATCTCAAAGATAATTTCATCGAAATAGATGAAATGTAATTAATAAAATGACTAAAACTTTTGAATAACATGTTAGATACTTAGTTTTTCGGACGGTATCCCTTTACAAAAAAGACAGGAGAACAATAACGCCGGATTAGCGATGCTAACTTGCGTGTTTAAATTAATCAAATAGAGGTTTCGTTCATTCAAAAAAGTTATTATCTGTTCGATACCTTACATACATTAGACAAACTGTTCTGTGAACGCGATACCGTCACTATAAACAGTGTCGGACCCTATTTATTGTTTTATCTTAGGTAGCATTGATAGCTAAGTGGAAACAATTATGTTTTAGGATAGAGTTTTAAAAAACTATGACGGTAGATACAATATTAGGCGGGCTAGCTATGCGGAACAAGAAGAAGTTCGAAAAGACGATGTAGTTTTAATATTAAATATTCGAAGTTGGTTTCATAAATATTGAGCCCCGATAGAAAAAAAATCGAGTGAAATTCGCATATTAAATGAATAACTAATTATTATTTCATTTATTTTAACACTTTAAGGTAATAAAAACAATAAAATATGCTAATTTTCTAAATATATTTCGGCCCACTTTGGCATCAGTTTAATGATTTAAATATAAATATATATATATATAATTTTTTTTCATTTTACTTAAACCATGTTATTTTTTGTCATTATTATTATTAAAATCTAAATAGGATCTACAAAACCGCACATTATTTCCTGGAAAATTATTAAACTTTAGAGACATTACAAGTAACTTGTTATAGGCGACAACAAAATTAACTTATTATTCGTATAGTTGAAAGAAATCCAGATTAATAACCTCGCGTAACGTGACTTTCAAATAATATGGCATTTTTAAAAAGAACAATTTTATATCACTCGACGAAATGTCAAATAACTCTTTGCTTATTATAATAATCTACTATCAATTTCCCTAAAAATCCGGTATATTAAAAAGGGGAAAAAGTGACCTTTATACCTAAATAAATAAATAAATAAATTTACCTTCATCTTCCTGGGATCTAAGTTAGCGCCCAAACTCTGCACTCCTTTAGCTATCTTGGTCAGCGGAGATAGTACCATATCCTTCGTAGCGCTAGATACTGGGCTAGCGATGTTCCTCAGCTGTTTCAGCGCTGACTCGCTGTGAGACTGTTGGATGTTTAGTGTGATTTCGTGTTGAGAGTTGGACCTGTAAATAAGATAATACTATAAGATAGAATAACTACCCCGGGAAAAAGTGTAGTGGTGTTTGTGAGTTTGGATTTAGGAGGTTATCTCCGGAACTACTGAAACGATTCCAAAAATATCGACATATTCGATAGGACTAGACAAAAACTTAAATAACGCAGGCGAAGCCGCGGGGGCAAATGCTAGTAGAATACTTTTTTTTGTATAACTTCCGGTAGCACTCACTTTACCACTAGAGGGCGCTCCTCATCAGATAACTTTTACAAATTGTTTATAAGTTATCAAATACGTAACGCCCTCTATTTCAAATCTGAATAATAAATCTATACAAATAATAGAGTAGTAACAAGTAGTGTCTGTACATTAAATATTCTGCGAAATTTATAATGAAATGGGTTATTATTAGTATTATTGTACTGGGGTCAAAACTTTTAGAATTTTTGTCTGTCTGTCTGTATGTATGTTCCGTTTTAACTCGAGAACCACTCAATAGATTTGGATGCGGTTTGCTTTATTATCATCGTAGTGACCCTGGTCAACATAGGATATACCTTGACCGCAAACTCTATACCACGTCTTACGTAGCTGTAGCCAAGAATTTACCCAAGGGGTTAGAAAATTAAAACCCCATACAATAAATCTGGTGTTAACCACAGCGCCATCTCGTATCTGTGTGTGTCAACATCTTTGTATACTTTATATTCATGGCTTTAGCGTGCGCGCGCGATGTTTGTAACAAGGTTCATTGATTCAAAGATTCAAGAATTAAGAGTCAAGATTAAAAATGTTTATTTGTAAAATAGATACATAAAGTACACATTTTATAGTCATATCTAATCTTTATAAAAACAATATTATATGATGAAACAAATATAATACGGGAAATGTATAAAAACCTATATTTAAGTTGGGCTCATAAAGTTATACATAGGTATGCATAAAATAAAGACTTATTGAAATAAGAATATTATTATACATAACGCAATTAATGAATAAATTGATAAATAAACTGAATAAACCATAAATAAATATATTGCCTGACCAAATATATACTAAAGTACGTTCGAGTTATCATGATATGGGTGGCAGTTCAAAATTGACAGTTATAGTTATGTGCCCTAACAAAATAGAATCGATATTTTTTAGTATCGAGAAAGTTAACAAAATCGATTTTTTATTTGATATATCTTTGATTATCCAAACTGCTTCTTCTTAATTTCTAATTTAATCAAATTAAACGAACCAATAACGCCCAAGATTGAGAGATCAAAGTTTATTTTTTGTTTTTCTCGGCATTTCACCAAAAACAGACAACAATAACAAAACAAAAAACAAAAAAGACTGTAACAAACGTCAAAACAAATAGCACGTAAAGTAGTACCACTCCCCGTTGAATAGATTATCAGCGCTGTTTAACAAACATAGTGCATGTCTCGACCTGTTCCACGGCAATGTACATCACTTTAAGAAATGTGTCATTGAAAATGATTTTTGACGAATTTATAAAATTTTTAGGTTCATGATCATCTTTCATTTTAATTTCAATTTAGTTATAAGTTATAAAAACTGTTTAATATAATTAATTAAATAATTTAGATTTTATGTTTTTATTCTAAATATTGTTTAAAATCTTATCTGCAGATAAAAAATTGTTTTTTTTTTGTATAAATTGTAATAATTGAATTGTATTGTATTTATCTTACGAATAATAATTGGTAATATGTGTAGCTGTACAACCCGGTCCCAGTATCTGTGCACCTCGCTGGAATGTGGCGCCTCTCCCGCTTCCCCAGGCACCTCTCCGCGCACTCCCCGGTGCGACAGTACGGTTAGCATCTTCGTTGCCGCTACACGTCCCGATAATTTTGATATTTTCGCTTTATTGTTGTTTTGTTTTTTAATGTTTATTGTTAAGTTTAGACTGTTTACTGTTAAGTTTGGACTGGTTTGGTTGTTATTAAAATTGTTGTAGCTGTTAAACTGAAGTCATGGGAAAAACAATACACAGCGAATCAAGAAATTTAATCTTGAAAGTGCTCAAGTTTTTTGAATCGGAGAAAGCAAACAGACAGTACACCATACCTGTAGACCAAGTGGTGAAACGAACCTGTACTGCAACTGGGATATCAAAGAGGACTCTAATGAAAATTAAAAATGAAGCCAAAGTACAACCACCTACTTCGCTGGGCGCTAGTCCGACTCCAAGTACTAGTAATAATTTAGAAACCCACCCAGAACCAAAATTATCGACACCGGGTAAGAAGCGCAAACAGTACAAAAAACGCATCGAAGTAGATGATTTTGAAATTTGCGCAATACGAAATATCATCAACAGTTTTTATGCTGTAAAAAAAGAAATCCCAACTTTGAAGAAAATTCTGGCAGCAGTTAAGAGAGACCTAAATTTTCAAGGTGGGAGAACATATTTAAGAAATATTTTAATTAACAAATTGGGCTACAAGTTCAAAAAGTGTAAAAATATCCGTTGTGTATTGACACAAAAGCCGGACATCGCCGCATGGAGGGCTCGCTACCTACGCCGTATGAAAGAGAATAATGACCTTGGCGCTGATAAAGAACCGGTTACCTACCTGGACGAGCCGTGGATCCATTCCCACTATACGGTCAGTAAATGCTGGCAAAATAATACCGACAGCAGTGTGAAGAAAAATTTTAATCCGGGTCAACGTTGGATTCTTGTACACGCTGGAGGATAAAATGGATTTATTGAAAGTGCAGAATTACTTTATAAATGTAAAAGTAAAATCGGCGATTATCATAACGAGATGGACACAAACAATTTTTTAAAATGGCTCCGTGAAAAGCTTATACCAAATTTACCGCCGAACGGTATAGTTGTCATAGCGCCCACTAGTGCTGCTCTTAAAGCAGACATGCAAAATTGGCTACGTGAACACAATATTCCATTTAATGACAAAATGACAAAGAGGGAATTGTATCCCATTATACTGAGAACAAAGCCGCCGAAAAAATATGTCGTCGACGATTTGATGCGAGAGCATGGCCAAGAAGTTGTACGTCTGCCACCTTACCATTGTGACCTAAACCCTATCGAATATATATGGAACTTGGTAAAGCAAAGGGTGGCAGATAAAAACATTGACCAATCGGAAAAGGACATAGAACAACTTACAAAAGATGCGATTAAGTCAATTACGCCAGCTGACTGGAAAAAAGAAGTGAATCACGTGGAGAGACTACAGCGAGAATACTGGGAAAAGGATTATCTAGCAGATGACAACATCACACAACTTTTAATATCACTAGAGGAAGACAGTTCGGCGAGTTCAGAAAGTGAGAGTGAGGAAGATACAATGTCAGGCATAGAGTCAATAATTTATAGTGACTGAGTTTAATAATAAATGTTTTTGTAATCAAAATTATTGTTTTTTAATAATAAATTGATTTATTATATTGATAAATTTTAATTTTTCATCAATAATAAATTGATTTGAAAAGGTTAGTAAATTTTTTTTACCTCCACATTTCTCGAAAAAGCTTTTTTTCACACCGTACCCAGACCGCCGATATGACGTCACGAGGTCAGGTGAACAGATATTGTGACCGGGTTGTAGTCTGTACCCTTTTATATAATGCATGTTGTGTCCACCTGTAATAGTCTAGACATTTTATTTTAAACCCATTTAATTATTATGAAATAATGTATTTGTGTACTAGATGTTGGTGGTCCAAATAAATAAAATAAAAAATAAAGCAACCGCAACGAAAACACAAACCGCATACAAGATGAACTCATACTGACGCGATCCTATAAGATGGCCGCACCGATTCATCGATGTATTTTCGATTATGTAGTGTCAGTACCTATGTGTTAACGTTCCGATCCACGCATCAAGTATCAAAAATACATTATTCTTTCCTGAATCTTTTTTCGTTAAGTTTAACGAGTACATTGTAATTATTGTTTCTATTTATAGTTAAATGATATAAAATATAATAACTGCTGACAGCTTCTTTCTTTTATTATTTAATATATATAATTGTTACTGTACAATAAAGATAATTATTCACAAGATATATTTCGGGTCCAATCTGGACCCGGCATCAGTTGAGTATAAAATACATTTAAAAAATAAATTTAAATACATTTTCTATATACAAAAAGACATTTGTCATGTTTACATGACATGATATAATAAAAATTCGTGACATATTTAAAAAAAAATCTTAAACTATTTAAAATATGTCTTATTTTTGATGGTGATGATGATGATGATGATGATGATGATGATGATTATGATGGTAGTGGTGGTGATAATGATAATGATAGGCCAGCCAGTCTGGGTCTGAATACTAATGTTGTTTGTTGAGGCCATCGCCGTAATGCGCACCAAGAGACCATATAAAAGAGGACTCCCATGTTCTAAGTTGTATTTCGGTTAATGGGGGATGAAATGACAGGGTGTGTAGACGTGTGTGTGTAGGAATAGGTAGGATGTTATTTTGTATGGATGATGTGTGTCGGTGGTGGTTCATGCGTATGTGTAGTGGATTTTTCGTCTCTCCTACATTGCCGGTATTCTAGCAGATATATGCAGTTTTCCGTTTTGCAGTTGCTGTTCGGTTGGGATGTGTATGTATCTAATGTGTGATGTGTGTTGATGTGAGTGTTAGTGTTTATCATGGGGCAGGTTTTACATCGCGGTCGGCGGCAAGGGGATGTTCCGATAGAAGTGTTGGTTGTGATTATGGGTCTTGGTTTCGTTTTGTTGAGAGTTGATTTTAAATTTAAATTTTGACGATAGCAGATCTTTGGGTTTGTGGGAAGAAGATTTTTTGTCTCGTCATTTTGACGTAGGTGATCTTTGATGTGTGATTTTAATTTATGACTGCCATGGAAATAGGTTGTGATGAGACGGGTTTCGTGGGACTGAGATGAATTTATCGTATTATGATTGTTTCTAGAGAATTGTGGTCGTCTATACATATGTTTCTGTAAAAAGTTTTCAGGATAGTTTCTTTTGAGGAGGCCACTGTGAATTTCGTCATGATATGTAGCAAGTGCATTTTCTGTGTTGCAAATCCGCCGACCGCGTAGTGACAGGGAATATGGTAATGATTTTTTGATGTGTGGAGGATGGCAGCTATGGAAATCAAGGTATTGTAGTTTGTTATGGGATGTAATTGTTTTTACGATGGGTTGTAAGTAGTGATCAACAAATGCAGAAATTCTTTCGGTTGGTGCATCATACGATGCCACTATGGGTCGGCCTGGGTTGTTTATTTTGTGTATTTTGGGTAGCATGTAGAAATGGGGGGTCTTCGGATGGCTCGCCAGCAATAATTGAATGTCCATCTCAGTCAGTCCCTCATATGGAGCTCTCGTGTGAAGAATGTCCTCGATCACGTCCATAACCCGACCACATGGGTCACTTGGTACGGCGGCATAGAAATTCAGGTCAGTGAGTTGTCGTAGGCCCTCATTAGTATAGTCACTTTTGTTCATGATTACCGTGGCTGATCCTTTGTCTGCTGGTAGTATTATAATATCTTCGTTGTTTTGTAATTTCTTTAATGGTTGTTTTTCACTGTGCGAAAGATTTTGTCTATTTTCTTGTAGATTATTTATGTAACGGTCGTTCGAATGTTTTGTGAGTATGGTTGTCATGAAAATTTCGATGGGGTGGTTAGGTGGAAGCTGAGGTGGTTCATTTGGGGATTGTGGTTTGAACCTTTTTAGAGCCACGTGTGTATTTTCTTCAGATGTATGGGGATGGGATTGCCAGTAATGTTTCCATTTTAATTTCCGACCAAAGTTCACAAAGTCATTGAGAAGTTTGATTCGATTCAGTTTTTTTGTTGGACAGAATGATAATTCTTTATTGATAACTGCTTTGTCAGCTGTGGTTAGCTGAAAGGTGGAGAGGTTGACAGTGTGTTTGTTAAAATTGGTCAAAACTTTACTTCTTTTCCTGTCATCACACAATTTGGGATAAGTTATTTTCATTTTCATTTGTCAAAATTAATTCTGCCTACCCAGGTTAAATATGCTGTGCACACCACTTTAGCTGCTAATAGTAGCTGTAGCTGAGCTACGCTGTAATTTTGTTTTACAACGTTCCCCCCGCCACATCTGTCGGCACCCAAGGCGCGGTACAGCGCTTGGGGTCAAGGTACATAAGGGGTGCTGATAAGACAACCGCCAAGCCGAAAACTGTCGATGCTACCCAAAGTTCGAAAGACAGTTCCACGTGAGGCAAAGGCTAGTCGTTATATGGGAACATACCGGACGTGGAACCTAACATTGTCCGTGGAGAGCGACTGCTGACCGCCGCCGGTCTCCTCATAGTTGAGGTCGCTGGAGCTGTGAGACAACTTCTGAGACAGCATCAGAGAGCTCGGGGGCGCCGGCTTCGATGACACCTCGTTTATTTGGATTTCGGGACCTGGAAGTTTGTGCAAGATTTGGTCAAGTGTGAGTAGGACTTGTGGCCTGAGTTACCTAAAGACCAACTTGACTTGACACTTACGATCTATTAAACTCTGTATATCCTAAGGTCTAGTTAAGTTGGATTTTAATTTCTTCTTGAATATTTAAATATATTGTAATTTTCTGATTTTTTCAAGACGTGTACTGTACTGTAAGACCCAGTTGTGAACGGAATTTCAGTTTCTAAGGCAACTTTTTTCAACTTTCTAAAAGGCAATAATGGCAATAACTTTTTTGCGTTGAGTTAAAAGCCTGATATTTTAACAGCTCTATGGGTCCATAGACTTCTGTAAGAAGTACTAGCTTCAACTTGATATCTCTGACGGGGCCTGACGACGTTTTGCCTACCTAGACATTTTACAACCAAGACCTTTTGCAATCTGGACGTTTTGCCTACCTAGACATTTTACAACCAGGACCTTTTGCAATCTGGACGTTTTGCCCACATAGATTTAGTTGTTTTACAAACAAGACCTTTTGCAATCAGGACGTTTTGCCTACCAAGTCGTTTTACAATCTAGACTATATGAACCCAACCCAGAAAAAGGGTCTTGACAGAAGTTGCCTTATAGGGGTTCTGCTTTTCTTTTTAAGGAGCTATTACGCTAAATTCATTTTTTTTTATTTGTCTGCTTGACACATGAATTAGTATATACATTTTAGAATCTTTTTCTAATTTTTTGTAGCACAGAAACGCGATTAAAGATATTTGGCGCGATGAGAATAATTATTGATATGAGGTCTTCATCAACACTTTTTCTTGTAGTTTGACAAATAGGAATGACATACGGTCCTCAAAGATATTTTATTAGATCCATCCATCCATCCATCCATCAGCCTGTTTCGTCCACTGCTGGACATAGGCCTTTCCAGGATTTCGCCACTCTTGGCGGTCCTCCTGGAAGAAATGCCCATACTCACACACGCTGGGCAGGCGGGTTGGTGAGCGCGGTGCCGAAACCCTTGCACCAGTGACGCCGCTGCCCGTCACTAGTCTGTTTTATATAAGGCCCAGCAATTGGGGATGGATATACCGCCATCCATCGGTCCCAGGCAATGGTGGGCTGCCTGGTTTTGCCTGAGAGCTGTTCTCTTACTCTCCCCCGAATCGGGAGGATTTGCGAGTAAGATGGTGGTACCTCCACAGTCGAGCCCGGCATCAGCATTACCACCTTATAAATTTTTATCAGATGGATTTTTACAATATCAAAATTTTGTTAGTTTGAAATTTACGTTAAGTATATTAATTTATAACCGACATTTTGCTATTCTTCGCGAATCCATCCCTCTCGCACTGGGGCTCCGTCCGCATGGAGTAACAGTGACCTTTGCAAGCGCAACATCTCCTCTTAAGGTAAGAAACTCTAAAAAGTAGTAAGATTCTGGAACAGGTATATAGTAAAATGATGTTTACTACTGGCTACTTATTTTGATACGATTTTACCTACTACTTGCATGACATTGTAGTATGGGATACCACATGAGTAAATTCACGAGTTGTGTTGACATCTGGATAGCTCAGTCGATAGAGCAATTAACCGGTAAGAAAGAAAGAAAGCGAGGTTCTGGGTTCGAATCTTCGTTCGGAGCTCAGATTTACTTTTTTTTTCTGTGCGATGACAATTTGTACTTGGGTTGATTGGCTTGCGAGATGTACCGCACAGCATGTTATTTCTGAAACCTCAGTGACAAATAACTTGAAAAAAACCGAGAGCAGCCTTTTATTGTGTTGAGACCAGAAACATGATATAGTAAAATAATAAAAAATATTTTATTTCTTAGATGAAATTATACGACTTAACCTCAATTTATACTTTTAGGACTTACTAAAGTTATAAATAAATATTAATATTTTGGCATGAAATATCTAAAAATTCAGTTACCTGACGATTCATCAAACGGGTTCCTCTTTTGAGCACTCATAGGCGTTTTCATTTGAACAGCAGAAGAATCGAACGGTTTCATAACTAAACCAGAGTTAGCATCAAACTCTTGCGTTTCGTGCGGTTCAATTTTCGACGAATACAGAGGATTTTCCATAAAATCACAATCGTTATCCTCATTTTTCGTGGGCACTGACCCTTTGCCGATATAGACTTGATTATTTTCAAAGTTGTCCAAAGTCGGCTCAAATATATTTGTTCTATTTTCGTCATCAGACGAGTAATCGGAGCTCATACCATCAGACAGGCTTCCTTTTTTCTTTGGCTGGTCGCCCCGGTTAGATCCAAGCGTGAATATTTTCTTAGACCGCGAGGCTCCTTGATCGAACTTTAATTGCAAGCTTGGCTTCGCGCGTGCACTCAGACGGTTTAATTTGCTAAACTGCTCAGACATGTTTGTCAAGGCTTTGGATCCTAAAAAATAAATTACTATTTATTCACATCATTGGTTTGCAATGCGGTTACGGAGCTTACTTAAAATATGATAATTATACTAAATAAATGTGATTTATTAATTATTTATTACGCGACCATAGTTTAATGGAATTTAGGCTTTTCTAGCAAAGTTGTATTATTTTGTGCATTACGTTGTAAAACGCGCTTTAAAGTGGTTGCGTAGATTAATAATGATTCAGAAAGTGATCCATAAAATAACATAGCTATAAAAGCCCAATTGATATTAAACTATGGTCGCGTTATGCTATAAATAACATTTATTTATACTTTTTATTCAAAAATAAGGGAAACAATCATCTACTGTCTTTTTTGGGTTTTTTGCTTTAGATATAATTAAATTAATTATGCATGGTTAAACTACAAAATCAACCAATCCAAAGCGGTGTACATACAAGCGCATCTTGAAAACCACTCATAGGGCCCAATAATTGCCAGCGCGGGCACAAAATAACCCATACTTGTTAAAAATCAGCAAAGAACTAACGGTCTGCGCCCCTTGCTCTTTGCAAATCTTCCATTTCAAGACCTCCGTCAAACAAGACTTGGATCTCCTTGACTTGAGCATTGAAGTGGATCGAGATATGCGAATCAGATCGTACGCTGCTGAATGATCGGTGCCTAGTTGAAAAATTACCGTTTATAATGTTGACCAACTAATAAACAAAACATATTTCTACTGTTTACTATTTTGTAATATTTTGTTCCATCGCTTTGACGGATAAATGGAAGTATCTTGCATTGAAATATTACGTATACAAAACTTTAAACTTCATTTAATTCAGCCTAAGCTAATGCCGAAATAATTAAGAGATGAGAAATGAAATAAATATATGTATGAAAAGCAAGTGGAGTGAAGGGTTCGACCGAGAATGGCGGGTTACGTTATATCTATATCTTAACTTAAACTCTAAAGAGGTTTCTTCACTTATCAAAGTTCGCAAGGGGATTAGGCCGCATAGGCAAGCCACCGTTTTAGTGCAAAATTTGATAGCCCGTTACTCTGTTGTTTTTCGTTATAGACTAAAGTTTAAGACGTCTATAGTTTAACACACGCATTTACAAAGTCACTATTTGCCTGAAACGTAAAATTTTGGTATAGGTACAATTTAAGGTAAGAAAACAATTTTGTATGTAAATCTGTCCAGCTGAATATTAAAAAAAAAACAATATTCAAAATTTTGGCGAAATCGTGCCTCTTAAAATATCATACAGATGATACAGGTTTTACACTATGATATATAACCAAAAACAACAGAGTAACGGGTCAAACTTTGTACTAAAACGGTGGTGTGCCTAAGCGCCTTAAGGCCATGTCACAGTAATGTCGATGGTGTCATTAATAACTTACCGACATTCCTTATATCAGCGACAAGCTGGGTCTCGCTAACGTTTCTCGTGAGAGTGGGAAGGCGAGACAAGTCCAAGTAAAGCGACCTACTGCCACCTGCGTTACCTTGATTCGGGTGCACCTGCAGTGGTGGATCGAATCATAAGCATCACGCTCATCAAAAACTTATCAAAGACTTCTATATATACTACTATACAGATCGTTCAGCTTACGAAGACACCTATCGAAACCTTTATTGCAACGTCTTAAGACTTATAACGGCTTGATTTGCGCGTCATCGTGAAATAAACAACCTATACTCGTACAAGCTGTACCGCATTGAAAAATGGACTATGGATGAAATTATTAAAATCTTGAATAAAACCACTTGTGCTAGTCTCACTGAATATATTATTAATTATTAAAATAATAAATTATTTAAAGATATTTTGATGATAGGAATACCCTTCTCCATAAACAGGAACAAAACGTGAAAGTATATTATCTATGGTCAATGTCATTGTTACCACAGAGTAATACTTTTTCATATGCGGGCAAAGGTTATTTTCGTGCACAGCTGTATAAAGCCCGTATTTCTGAAATTTATATGATTTAATTTTTTTTTAATAATTAACCACACCAAAAATTCCGAGTGTTTTTCATGTTTATGGGGGAAGGTTATTCCTATCAACAGAAAAATATTCGAGCACTTTTAATCATTTCATCCATAGTCCATTACGCAAACACTAGGTCCACTAAAGTTCCCCTGCGTGAGCATGATTCTGAATCCGTACAGCGTGTCCAGTAGTATAATACATACAAGTCTTTGACGGTGATCATTAAATTACAGGTTTAATAATAGAGAAGCCCTGTGAGCTACTTTCAGACTACTGCATGAGTCGAATATCTGTGGGCCGTTGGGTGATGTACTCGTACTATGTGTGGATTGGATGATAAGTGATAAAACATTTTGAAACTTTGAAAATTCCTGTGCGGGAATTCCAGTGAAGGGTAATTTGAAGCAGATTACGTAACCCATACAATTAATAAAATAATACGTAGTTTGCGACGGAAACTTGACAGATCGTTTATTAAAATCTATGAAATATTAAATAGATCACTTCAAAGTGTACCTGGTTTCTTTTAGTGAATTTTCGGAATTTCGATATCAAAAGAACACAAAATTACTTTCATCTGAAAAAGATTTGTTCATAATAATACTGGGACGATAACGTTTATTAACTCTATTCTTCTATTAACCCATTTCTTTTAATGATCTCGATATTTACCTTGGACTTTTTCTTGTCCAATTTGATGCCATCGTGGAATGGAATAGGTGGAAGTTTGGCAACGTCGCGCGCCACCATTATGGATTCACAAATCGAATGTAGCGATTCTGTAAAATAATCAAGTTTTACTAAAGAGGACCTCCTTTAAGAAATTATAATCAAAATGTTCCTAGAGTCAACAATAGGAGTGATCCGTCAGATAGGTCAAATAGACAGACTACTGTTATTTCTGTTAAACAATTTCATATACAGGGTGGTCAAATAGTGACGACAAAGAATTTTTCATAGACTCCTCACACCTAGGTGTATCCGAAAATATGCCATGTATGGTTCCGCGATTTTTGGTAGTTTAGAAGTTATGATTTTTTTATGTGTATTTGCAAATTTTCTAACGCAGTGGCTTAAAAAAATCACGACCTTTTTTGTTTTAAGAATTTTGTACAGTTTTTTTTTGTAACATAATTGTCTTGTGTCATTCTTCCTTACGTAAAATGATCAGCTACAAAAACACCATACAAGTTACCAAAAAAAATTTCAAAGTGACATTTTTTGGATCGAGTTGGACATAGTTAAACTTTTTAAATTATTTTAAAATTGCAAAATGGATGTTTCATAGGTTCAAACTTATTTTAAAAACTTTAGCGGTTTATCAGCTTACCAAGAAATAAAAAAGTGCTCCTTAATAGGCCATTTTACGATGATATCGGCTTTCAAAGTTAGTTAGGTAAAAAATTGGTTAAGAAAAAGTATTGTAATTATGTACTTAAAGTATTTTACCTTGTTCAACTCGATCCAAATAATTTCATTTTGAACTTTTTTTTTGGTTACTCGTATGGATTTTTTGTAGCTGATTATTTTATGTAGGAAAGAGTGACTAAGGATAGTTATGTAATAAAAAAAATATCTGCTGTATTCTTACTACAAAAAAAGTTATGATTTTTTTAAGCCGCTGCGGTAGAAATGCGAATGTTATGAATAATCATAACTTCTAAACTACCAAAAATCGCGGAACATACATGGCATATTTTCGGATACGCCTAGATGTGAGGAATCTATAAAAAGTTCTTTGACGTCACTATTTGGACCATCCTGTATGTGTCGCCGCCGCATAATTAAATCAGCCTCCTAATTGTACGGCTAAGTCGTTGATTAGATGGCAGCATCCATTTTAATTGTATAAGATACCTCAACGTTCACCATGTTGGCTAGTTGAAAATTAGCCCTTTAGAAACGGCTAAGCTAAAAGCCACCGTGTCATTTTAATTTAGTTATTTTTTTGCCACTACAGCGCTAGCAGTCCTATAACAAACATGACGTCAAAAGCTGATAAAATGTTTGTTGATTTCTGTAGGTGAATTGTGTGTATTTAGGGTAGCGTTCCAAATCACTTTTTCAAGATTAAAATTATGCTCGCTGTCAGACAAAAGTAGCTCGATGCTGGTTCCAAAACATCTACTTTTAGGTTTTGGAACCAGGATCGAGCTACTAGATCGAGGACAGCAAGCAATATTTTAATCTCGAAAAGTGATCTGGAACGCTATCTATGTTAAGTAATAAAAAATAATACGAATAATTCTTTTTCATCGCTAAAGTTATATTAATTTTTTTTTAAATAAGATCTGTAGTTTTTTAATATATTATAATGAATGATACGAAAACTAAGAAATCATAATTATATTTGACGTTTCTATACATAATCTTTACGACACAAAATCAGACTGAGGTAACAGAGAATAAAATAATAATAAAGCCGTGTTGTTTTATAAAACAGAGACACGTCAGGAATGAAGGGCGTGCGTCAGGTGAAATTCAAATCTCTGTGACGTTTCCAAACACAGGCGGCCAGGACACGGCGCCTGTGAGGTTGCTAGCTCGCGATAAGTAAAGAGGCGCACAGTAACCGATGTAGACGCTGGGTGTTCCCTTATAATATTTTATTTTTAACTTTCACTTTCCTGTTATCAGTATTCTCAGCGAAAATTTAACTCTACCTAACATATAACCGAAAGTTCAGCCCTCTGGTGAAACTTTGCGTTCAGCTCAATAGCCCAACGGCTAAGCATCCTTTACCCATTTAATTTAATCCAATTACGGGCTGATTCAACTACAGGGCGGCGACATATACATACATATACTCACGCCTGTCTCCCAGAGGGGTAGACAGAGACTACAGATTCCTATCTGCTAAGACCCTGACACACCACTTTTGCCTCTTCCACATCCATAAATCTAGTCATACAAGCTCTTATATTCCGGGTATTTTAACTTCGCCCTTCGCCAATTTGGTCGCCATACGCCCTTCTAGGGCGGCCCCGTCGAGCTTTATCTTTCACTTACGCACCATTAATTTCTTTCGTAATATATATGTTATATTCGAATATAACAATATTCAAGCGGTACTGCCGCTGTTTTGTGTACTACTTATCTCCATTTAAGCACAGTTTACCACAGGAATAGGTAATCGTTCCCTACCAATCATCTCATCCTTAGTATTGATCAAGACCGCCATGTTGTTGAAAAACCGGAGCGCAGTTGATCGGAACATGTGAAAGTATCCGGACTCGTTGCTCACGTTGTAACTGATTCGGATGCAGTGCACTGGCTCAGCGGTCGACTTGCGGCCCACGCCGAACAGCATCTGTAGGGAAATCGACCATAATGAGCAGTTTTTAGGGTTCCGTACCTCAAGAGGATTGTTATCTGTCTGTCTGTCCGTCCATCCTTCCCTCCGTCCGTCTGTCTGTCTGTGTCTGCTGATACGGCCGTTTATGCCGCTAAAAACGTATATTTCGACACTCTCAAGGGAATCAAAATTCATAGGGTATATTCCGTTGACCTAGAACTATAAAATTTGGCAAGTAATACCTTCTTATACTGCAAGTATAGGGAAAATTATGAAAACTATACATTTGTCTTTAAAGGAACCCTCGGTGAGCGAGTCCGACTCGCACTTGTTCGGTTTATATTATTTTGAGTTGGAGTATGGAGTTGAGTTGACCGTACGTACGGTCAAACCAAAATAAAGAATGGCTATCTAAAGACAATCTTGGAAAAAGGCAACAAATAAAAACAGACATTTTAACACTATCTCAAAGGCACAGATATCGTCACTATAGAGATCCTAAACGAAACAGAGGGCCGGTTTAAAAAAATAATCTATTATCTAAAAAAATAGATAGTATTAGTAAGAAAAAGGGTTGGAAACATTTAAAGCTCGACCAGGGGGCCAATTCTGGAGAAACAATCGAATGTTATCGAATCTCTTACACTCGATCTAAAAATGTATGGAGTTCGACTGATAAAATGGGTTTTTACGGTCGAGAAGGACAGACTGAGAATAGCCATACAGGAACTTAGCCGACCTCGCCATATTACGGCAGAAAACGGTACTAAAATATTTAGCTGGCAACAATAGACTAGAAAAAAAGAGTGTAACTTATCGCTATTATAATACTCTTTACTGCCGCCTTTGCTATTGTACAACTTGTGAAATTACCCGGTTTAGGCAATAGTGCGGCGACGGTCAAGTTTCACGCCTGTCGATTGACTCATCCTGTATATAAGGTTTTTAAGGTTAAAGGTTATTAAAAATTGTTTATATGGTTTAAAAAAACCCACGAAATTTATTATTCATTATAAAGATTTTATTTATTTTATTTATTATTTATAAGAGTAGCACATCGGAGGACCAATCTTCTATAAGTGATGATGATGTATACGTCATAGCCATAATAATAGTTTAAGTATGATGCTATTTATTTAATTTTCATCACACAAACGAAGAAAATGTGACTTATAGGTATTTAATGGTTTTTCTGGATTTATATTTTTTACATATAATGTAATACATGTAATACATTATACAATGTAAGTATATGATATCGAAACATTTATTATGTACCATATCAAATGTTGTATTATAAAAAAAGGAATATCGACATTAAAAATGTATGATCACATCACTATACCATCTCATGACATTTAAATTCGGTGTTGCCACATAAAACGCAGAACTAGGGGACCTGTTCAGCAAAGGGGACCCTTTGACAGGTCGGCTATGCCATCCTGGTCGAGCTTCAAACTACTTTTCACGTAAGAAGTTTCCTGTAAAAGTATCTTAGCCATTAAATAAATAAATACGGAAAAGTCTCAAGCCGTGAAAATAACTTTAAATAAATTTCAGGAAGTCGAATCTTTGACCAACTTTGAACAGTAGGCCAACCATGAGTTTTGGCCATGATACACGTTACCGACTGCGTAAAATATTGTGTATGAGATATTGTGGTTCCTGTAGTAAGCCGCTAGGGGGGCTGCACAATTTCCCATATAAATATTTTACGCAGTCGTTAACGTGTATCGTGAACAAAACTCATGGTAAGCCTACTGTGATAGTACTTGATAGTATGGTGCTTCGGTGATACTCAGAGTTAACGTAGCCCACTGTATAATGTAAACCTGACGCCCCTTGCACACTGACGTCACGAAACGATAAATCCGACTAAACATATCACGTATGTTGCATCTTGCTCTGTCTATTCTTGCGTTTCGTCATCAATCGTAAAGGGTGTAAAATATAGATGATGATTCAAAACCGGTCATACCAAATAATAAATGAGTTAAATGTAACAACTCACCGCTCCTGACTCCAACGTGCCCATTTCAAGTTTGGTGACGTCGCTCAGCGGCACTTTAATAGACAACCACCGGTCTCTCGCTTCGTCATAGTCTCCCACGTAGTACGCTGAACTTGTCAATATGAGGACGCAGTCCATTTCGGTTTCGTGGGGGTCGCCGGTACTGGGGCAGAAATAATAATAAGATAATTTGTACAAAGTATGGATATATAGCTAGCGACTAGGCGAGCAACACATCAGCTGCTGTGGAGAAGCCAAACTAGGAACACCTCCCGAGGATGCCTCGTTCAGAGGCGAAACACGTGTCGACAAGTTTTCTTGCTTGTTATTTAAGATTGCTTTGCATTTGTGCTCGTATTGCTTGCTTGTGCATGTTTTATGCGGTCGGTGCACGAGTTTGCATTTTGAATAGCATGATAAGAGAGTTTACCGGATTATTGCAAATTATATTTGTAGAGTGGGGGGGGTGCTTGTCCCCGTCTCTAACCCATGAAGTCATTATGTATCTGTTCTCTATTATGTGATGATAATAATATAAATAGAGATAATCCCCCATACAGTGAGATCACGTAAAATCCCAAAAACAAAAACGCCTTCAATTCATTGCATGTTCTGAGCTTCGATTGGATAAAGTATCTTTTACGTCAATGATACCAATATTTCCGGGGAGGGGCTAGACGGTACTATACCATAGTATAAATAAGTACAATACGCATTAAATGTAATAGTATTCTGTCTCCATACAAAGGGGCCGAAACGAACCCCTCCCAAAACTCGTTACAACTCGGTTTACGACAGTCGCGGTCGCACCGCAGTTACGTACGCACGTTGTCTCTGTTGCGCATTTTCGTAAAATAGGGCGTGTTTAGGCGCCAAGCGGCCGTAGGTTTTGATTTCAAGGACAACGCCTAGTTAAACTACGGCCGTGTCCCCCCGGCCCAGTTACGCCTATATTATCATATTCTGAAGTTCTATTGGCGTTAAATCCGTTACATTGTACATTTAATGAGAAAGACAAATACTTTTTACGTGACGTGAGAGGTATGTGTGTAGTTTTATAAAACTTCCTTTAACATGATAAATAAAAGAAGTAAACTCACTAAGGATCCGCGTCAATAAGTCCCCAAGAGCCGAGCACGGGTTCCGTATCGACGAGCAGTTTCTTGCAGTCGTCGATCAAGGACTTGACGTGAAGCGCCATCGTCGCTGTATCGACCGCCGAGTGCTCCTGGAAATTATTACCTCTTTTACATACCTACATTACATGATCATATACATACACACAAGTCATTTTATATTGGTAAAATAAGCCTAACAGCAAAGCCTCGGTGTCTGTCCAACCTACTACGGTATAACTCAAGAAACTGATTCAGTAGAAAGGCACGTTAAACCCGAAAAAATACATCTTCAAAATTCATGTGGGCTGTTAAATCAAATGTATTTTAGAGATCTTTCTGCGTCGATGGGATCTGATTTTGAATATCGTTTTTACAGGGTTTGAACAAGTTTGTAAAATATGCCATTGAGTACTGCTAACCCATCGGCGAAATGTTAGTCACCGTGATTTCCCTAATTGTATGTTCTATTGCATAATTCCAATCATACATACATACATACATATACTCAAACTTATCTCACATAGGGGTAGGCAAATACTACAGATTTATAGCTGCTACGATCCTGACACGCCTATTTCGTCTTCTTGCCACCATATAGTTGAGACCACTTTATAAATTTAATTAATAATATATTTTCTAAATATATCGTCGTAAACTTCAGTATTTTCTGCAGTCAATGAGCCATTTTACACTTCCATTTGTTGAAGTTTTGGCTCAGTCAGGTAAGTCATTTTTAAACTATACCGCAAACAACTGCAACGCTAATATCAATTTTGTAGCAATTTTTAAACATAGCCCAAATAACTTATTCAGTGATTCGGTTTGAAAATCAATTTGAAATGTAATCTAATATTATACAAAATGTATGGGTTCGCTGCAAATAAATAATAATAATAATAAACAAATACAGTAGTATCATATAAATATTGCGCGTAAGAACATTTGCAACTCCTCAGCAAACGTCTTATTTCCGAACACTTTCTAATACAATCCATAACAGAAACTGCACGTCTGTTCGGCTATAGACAACCAAAATGACAATCTTTAATAATTGTTTCTGTTTCTGTTTGGTTATGATTATTAATTTATTACACATGGTCTAAAATTAATTTTGGTTCTATTTCTTCTCTTATAAGGTTCTAAATGCCATTTCAATGTATTTCCAAGACTACGAAAACTAGCAAAGATTTCAATGCACATTATATCTCTGGCAGTTCTGTACATTGCGAGATTTTCCGAAGAGTGGATCTAGATTCCTACGCGCATTATTTAGAACGGCGATATACTCATGCTCTATCAGGTACTCACTAAAATCACCATAAACTTTTCAGGTCTGCGTAAAAATTAAAACAATTGAATCAACTCAATCAACTGTCCGGATCCTTGACTAGGCAACCGAAAGAATACTAAGAGGGAATGTGCGAGTGTTGTTTGACGAACTACAGAACATGTCTTAAAACCCGATCAAGGTACAACATTAATTTAAGTCTATGGTTGCGGTCCGTTTTAGTAGCGTTAAATAATCGCACGCATCTATTAACAACAATACAAATATAAACACCGCGTCTAGATTTATTTATCAAACAGAAAGAAAAGACGGCAACGGGTTCGAATCAAAACTTTTCCGTTTTAAGTAATAGTGCATTCAATATTACCTGGCGCGTTTCCACTTGAACATAAACAATAGGGGTAATAAACCAAACACTCTTGGAGCCCATTCATTTTTAAAGTAGCTGTTTCGGCCTTATCTGTTTTGTTGCAAACCAACCGGTGTTGATACTTTTGAATAAAAACAACCGAGTGATATTTCTATTTGCTTGTATTGTTAACGGGAAGATAACATAAGGTAATTATCAAAAAAATTTGAAACACCGCCTGCCACACGTGTTTTACAAGTGTCTATTGTCTCATTCTGACGAATTCACCCGCCAGGACTTAATCCTATTGTTAATGCTAATGACGGTATCAAGTGGAAACACGCCAGCTTAAATTGAATACCCTTTACAAGCCACGAATCCGTATATGCGCAAAACGGAATACAATCCAATAGTATGCTAAAATCTAACTTGGTCCGGTCTAACTTGACATAGTCTACTGGGACAATTACGAAGCCTTGTTTCTGCAAAATGTGTGAATAACAAAAACAAAATAAAACAAAAAAGCCTGCACTAACAGGGGACATGTTAAGAACCTTCACAGCGGTGCTTCGCTCTGCCCCTTCCGGGATTATCAGCTGTTCCGGTATGGATTTGGACTCTCCCGTCATAACGTCGATGGCCACCTGACGGAGCGCGTCCTTAAACGTTGATAGGTAATATCTGGAACAAAATGGGATTCCATGTAATTATGTGCTGGCCCATCCAAACTTCCACAGTCCAAAAAAAATAAAACGAAGCGAAGGTGAAACGAATAAAAAGACAGAGCCTGGATCGCTTTGTTTCCCTCATTTCGTTTTCTAGAGTCTTTCTAAGGCCGTCAGTATGTCAACCTCCCACTGACTAAAATGGACCAAAACAGTAGTTCTAGTGTAGGCGTTTATAAATAATTCACATTCATTCACATTATAAATATATCATCATAATAGTAGTAAAAACACAGATTTTTATGCGGTTATCTATAATTTTTAGGTAGGATATTCAAGAAGGTTTAAGAGTAAGAGTTATTGAGTTTTGATTAAATGAAACTGAGCATTTGGTTAGAGGAGTCTGAAAAGAAACAGCCAAACGCAGAGTCTTTATCAGCACGGGTGGAATCGCGGGAATTAAGCTAGTTATAGTAGAGGTAAAACGAGTAATAAATAGAGGATAGTTCGTCAGAAAAAGGTTCGTGAAAAAAAGGAAACGAGATATAAATTACAAATCTTCTACGAACACAGTAGAAATTTTTAAAAATTTCGGAATCCTCTTAAGGTCTTCTCTTCCAATGAATGGCATTGTTATCTATTGTTAAGTTCCACCGCTAAATGAGCGTGCATAACGAAACATAAACAACAAAATGTTTTATTATGTTAATAGCAACTTTACCACCTAAACAAAAAGGCTCAAATTTGAACGCCAAGCCGCCGACGCATTTCAGATTCCATTCCATTCCATTTTTAGGGTTCCGTAGTTTGACAAGGAACTCTTGTAATTTTGCCATGTCCGTCTGTCCGCGGCTTAGCCGTACTATAAAGCTGTAATTTGGCATGGATATATATATTAATCACGCCGACAAAATGGTAAACGAAAATTTTGAAAAAAAAACGTTTTAACGGTACCTCTCATACACGTAAACTGGGGATGATTTTGTTTTTCTCATCTATCCCATAGTGTGGGGTATCGTTTGATAGGTCGTTTAAAAATCATTTTTTTTTTGTATTTGTAGGTACTTACTGGTTTTTATTGGAATTATATAAGTATAAGTAAACATAGTTATTTAATAACAGCAAATATGTGTTAAATTAAAGTTACAAAGAGACAAAAGACCTTTTTTAAACTTAAATACTGTTTTTCTGAATAACATGCATATAAAATTATGTAAAAATCTTAAATAGTTTCATCCTGTATCACACCTGTACCTTGCTGCCGCTTTCAATTTCAAAAAGTACTATCTGGAATGCGTTGCCGTTCAAATTTGAACCTTTTTGTTCAGGTGTTAAAGTTGCTATTAACATAAAATATTTTGTTGTTTATGCGTTTCGTTGTGCACTGCTAATTATTGGTGGAACTTAACAATAGAACAATGCCATTAATTGGAAGATAAGCTCTTAAGCCGTAACCGACATTTAAAAAATTCCAACTTGTATAGTGACTAAAATATCAATTTAAAAGAAATTGGTAATACGTGCTCAAGAGGAAGCATTTAGATTAGCCCAAAAAAGGAATTAATTAATTGGAAACTGGTTATTTATAAAACTCATAGATGCTGATGAATAGCCAATTAAGTTTAGTTTAGTGTGTGAAATTGTTAATACAAACGCCATTTTTAATAAATAACTCGATAAGCACAAAATAGTCAGAAAATTTCAATACTATTCTACTTTATCGAGCTCTTGAATCATAGAAACTGACCTCCCTAATCCAAAAGCAATCTCCACCGACACTAACTCATTGGTCAAAGGATGTCCAAAATACGACGGCATAAGTTCTAATTTCGGCCTCTCAGGATCCATGTTTTCATACAACATCAAAGATGCGGTTTTGAGTTCATGCCATACATTATCATGTGCCTCCAGTGTCACCATATTGACGGGCTGGCCGAGCGCAATGTCGATAGCGAACTGACGGATCGCGTCGCCAAAATGGCGGATGAGGAATCTGGCGGGAGAGACGCCATTTTGTAACATAAATTCAAGATGGAGGATGAAAATATTGTGCACGACTGCTTTTTTTGAATATTTGGCAATGTATGTAGGTGTTGGAAACAATACCAGTGTATTTAATGTAATATAAAAATAAGGAATGTAATATGAATAAATATAAAAGTAGATATAATATACGAACCTGTTAGCGGAGGCAACGCCGTCTTTCATCAAGCCCGTGAACTTTCTTTCGCCAGTTCGTGTGTAGTCACCCTGTTGTAAAAAGCAATAATATTATATTAGATAAACCAAGAGAAAATATTTCAAAGGGAAGAGCTTTTTTATAAATTATTATTATTATAACATTGCAGTTAAATGGTTGCCTGTATTTACGTCAATAACGAAGATTTATTTATAAATAACCGTAAAAAACTAAATAAAATATTGTTTTTGTTGAACTTATTTCTCTTTCATTATCTTTCAATATTATATAAAATACGATATGTTTATCCAAATATATTTCGAAAATTTTTTTTGTCGGCATCGTTATTGCTTTTGATATCTGTAGTCTCTGCCTACCCCTCTGGGAGACAGGCGTGAGTTTTTAAGTATTATAAATATAAATAAAAAGACTAACCTAATTCTAAAATTAAATTAAATTACCCAAAACAATAAATGTAATGTATTTAACTGAAGGTGGTAGAGCTGGTGCCGGGCTCGACTGTGGAGGTACCACCATCTTAATCGCAAATCCTCCCGAAGTTATTGGGGAGAGTAAAAGGACAGCTCGCAGACAGTCACAACCAGGTGGCCCACCGTTGCCTGGGGGCGATTGATGGCGGTATATCCATCCCAAAATGCCGGGCCTTATGAAAGAACAGACTGGTGACGGGCAGCGGCATCATTGGTGCCGCCCGCCCAGCGTGTGTGAGTATTTCTTCCATGAGGACCGCCAAGAGTGGCGAAATCTTGGAAAGGTCTATGTCCAGCAGTGGACGAAACAGGCTGATGGATCAATTTAACTGTACATCCTCATTAACTAGGTAACGGTAATTATAACTGAATTTCATCAACCAAGCTGGAAAGATTCTCACAACACGTTACGCATACGTAGAAAACAAACCTTGAGCGCCTTTGTGCCGGCATACTGCCGGGAGATGATATCACCGTTGTCAGCCCACAGTGTGAGGAAGGCTTGTCTCAAGGAAGGCGGAAGCCCAGCGCCCGGCGCGCCCAAGCCCAGTCGGCACAGTTGCAGCTCCAGTACGTATTTAGCTATTGCCGTCTGGAAAATTAAAAGTATCATTGTAACGGGTTATGATTACAGGCATAAAGCACATTAAACAAGAAAAAATAAATGCCATTGCGTGCATTAAGGCGAGGTTATCTAGAGAATCTGTCCTGCTCCAACGCTGTCATTTTACACAATGTTTATCCTGCTCAGTGAAAGCGGGCCGCTCAGAAAACTCGCGGTTTTGAGTTGTTTTTATTTATTATTTTAGAATTAGAACTTGACGGTCGCTTTTTATCACATCTTCATGACTTTTATTTTAGTATAACTTTTATTGTCCAAAACTTAATATAGCTCAAATTAAATGATATTTAGATCATAGTTTAGACCCATCTTTGGGATTTAATTGGATCGAGCAAAATATAACTAGACACTCGTCGCGCCAACGGAACCGCATCTCTCGGATCACTTGATTTTGAGTCCAACGATGTTACGATAGAGATCATACCTGCACAACGTTAGTGCGGTCGAGACAGTCTATACAGTTGACACTGAACACGCCCCTCTGTTGGCAGATGAGTCCCTGCTAGTCGCGCCAACAGAACCGCATCTCTCGGGTCACTTGATTTTGAGCCCAACGATGTTACGATAGAGATCATACCTGCACAACGTTAGTGCGGTCGAGACAGTCTATACAGTTGACTCTGAACACGCCCCTCTGTTGACAGATGAGTCCCTGCTAGTGGCGCCAACAGAACCGCATCTCGGGGATCACTTGACTTTGAGCCCTACGACGTTATGATAGAGATCATACCTGCACAACGTTAGTGCGGTCGAGACAGTCTATACAGTTGACTCTGAACACGCCCCTCTGTTGACAGATGAGTCCCTGCTAGTGGCGCCAACAGAACCGCATCTCGGGGATCACTTGACTTTGAGCCCTACGACGTTATGATAGAGATCATACCTGCACAACGTTAGTGCGGTCGAGACAGTCTATACAGTTGACTCTGAACACGCCCCTCTGTTGACAGATGAGTCCCTGCTAGTGGCGCCAACAGAACCGCATCTCGGGGATCACTTGACTTTGAGCCCTACGACGTTATGATAGAGATCATACCTGCACAACGTTAGTGCGGTCGAGGCAGTCTATACAGTTGACTCTGAACACGCCCCTCTGTTGACAGATGAGTCCCTGCTAGTGGCGCCAACAGAACCGCATCTCGGGGATCACTTAACTTTGAGCCCTACGACGTTATGATAGAGATCATACCTGCACAACGTTAGTGCGGTCGAGACAGTCTATACAGTTGACTCTGAACACGCCCCTCTGTTGACAGATGAGTCCCTGCTAGTCGCGCCAACAGAACCGCATCTCGGGGATCACTTGACTTTGAGCCCTACGACGTTATGATAGAGATCATACCTGCACAACGTTAGTGCGGTCGAGACAGTCTATACAGTTGACTCTGAACACGCCCCTCTGTTGACAGATGAGTCCCTGCTAGTCGCGCCAACAGAACCGCATCTCGGGGATCACTTGACTTTGAGCCCTACGACGTTATGATAGAGATCATACCTGCACAACGTTAGTGCGGTCGAGACAGTCTATACAGTTGACTCTGAACACTCCCCTCTGTTGACAGATGAGTCCCTGCTAGTGGCGCCAACAGAACCGCATCTCGGGGATCACTTGACTTTGAGCCCTACGACGTTATGATAGAGATCATACCTGCACAACGTTAGTGCGGTCGAGACAGTCTATACAGTTGACTCTGAACACGCCCCTCTGTTGACAGATGAGTCCCTGCTCGTCGCGCCAACAGAACCGCATCTCGTGGATCACTTCAGCTAGGGCGGTGATCAGCACCGAGACGTTCTCGTAGTGCATGCCTCGGCTGAACACAAATTAACAAATATTTACAGTTTTCAACATTCTAGAATCAAGTTACAAGGCTTGTATTACACGAGTTTTCTCTTGTGGTATATTTAGTATTTACAAAATGCATTAATTAAAACTATACAAGTGTAGTTATTTATTTCACAAGTCTTTCCATAATTGTATTTGTGATTTTGTTTATCATGACTTTTTAGCAGGGTGTAAGGGTTCCGTTTTTGCATTTTGAGGTACCAAACCCATTATTAAGTTGCCATTTTTCGGTGTCCTTTTCTTTAAATTTATTAAGGAAAACTTGGGGGGAGAAATTATTATAAAGTACATTGAAATTATGTTTATTTGGTAACAGTACGTCAAATATACTGGTTTATTCCTATAGAAAAGTAGTAAACGACTTAAGCTTTGTCAGTTCTTCTATCAAAGAAACTAGGAATCATATTGGAGGTACTTTGTATAACCATAGACCAAATACAAGTAGACTAGCAGCTTCCATACATCAAGGCGTAATAAATTTTTTACGCGCCGATCTTACCTAGGATGAGGATGAGTATATATATGAGTATATATCACCATGTGTTTGCTACTAAGCGTAATTTATTTATTTGACTGCAGTCTGCAATCAAGCTCTCATGGTTTCTAACTCAGTTTTCTAAGTTAGCATGTGGCTGTAATAGTTTTTTATTTAAAAAAACAGATGGCGCGCATGCCAATTATTTTACTGAGGCAGCATTTTCGCGTCGAGCAGTATACTTACAAGACAAGACAATAATAAAGTTTCATGATGTCGAATATGTCGATAATACCATATTATATAATTTTATATTAAAATATAGACCCAAACCTGAAAAGCACACCTTTGACACGTCGTCGTTGGTTTTTATACATAATATTTTTATTTTCTACTACCTACCTACCTTCAATAAAAAGTTTCATTACAAACTCAAGTTCCACTTTAACGTATTTGGCGGTAGATTTAGCGCTTTTTTGGTACGTAAAGTGCACATTTTAAAAATTGTTTGCATACAGTTGTAATGCTTAGCGTCCGTTTACGAACGGTAATTTATAATCTATCATACAAAATCAGAAATCAAGCACTTTCCAAAGGCCTGGGCAGCGTTATCCAGAGAAATCTGTCCCGCTCCAACAACTGCTCAGCGGAAGTGGGCTGCTCAGAAAACTCGCGGTTTTGAGGTATTTTATTTATTATTTTGGAATTAGAGAGATAGGTTTTTAAAATGATGGCCGTATTATATCACATTTTTCACGACGTTTATTTTAGTATAAGTTTTATTGTGCAAAACTTCATATAGCTCAAATGAAATGATATTTAGATCGTAGTTTAGACATATCTTTGCGATTTAATCGGTTCGACTAAAGTGTAAGCAACCTTGAACCAAGTACGTAGTTTTTTAGAGACAACAAAAACAATACATTCTGTGAAAAAATTATCGAAGTCGGATAAGAAATGACGAAGTTACAGCGATTTTAGTGCACAGTTTCCAAAAACGGCGCCATACGCATGACACGTCATAGGTTCCGATGACCCACGCGCTTGGTTGCCACGCACATAGCATTTTAATCTGTCTCAGTGAAATGATGTGTTCGCGTGTTGTTTTAACGTTATTTAGGTGATAATGTCGTCATATAAATATTGTATTGTGCCAAAATGCAAGAATACGACTGTAACTGCGCCCAAAAAAACATTTTTTTCGGGTTTCACACGACGAAAAAGTAAGAAAGATATGGTTTAACGTTGTGAGAAGATATCCTCTTTCAGTTAAAAGTGTGAAGTACCTACTTATTGTGTTTTCTTTTAGATAAATATAGGAATAGGAGAATTAAAATAGATCTAGATACGAGTAGGATAGGCGTTATGACCAGCCCACCAAAGGTAGGTTTGTGAATAGGCATATAACTATTTTGACCAGCGCTTAGGTGAATGACTTAGTACCTAAAGGTCAGTAGTAAACATTAGTTTATTACTAGTATACTAGTATATACTTGTAGCAGAGAGCTAAGTGCGAGTTGCTTAACGAATAACTTTACTACCGCGTGAATCGAGTTAAGCCGGGTTTCCAGCGCATGCATGCCAAAAACGTGTACACAAACAAAACATTGTTTTGCTACACATTTTTGCTGACAAGCATACAGAAGACACATATCAACAAAAATATGTAGCGAAACAATATTCAGTGTAGACGTTTTGGTCTAGTGTGTAATCCAAAACACGCGCTGGAAACCCGGCTTAACTCGATTCACGCGTTAGTAAAGTTATTCGATAGACAACTCGCACTTAGATCTCTGGTGCCTATTTCTACTAAGGTAGTACTATACCCCAGTAAAAAAACATTAGTACGTCCCTACGTAAATAAAATATTAATGATGCTATAAATACATAAAAACAATTTTTAGTTGGAGTTGTAGTATACTTGTACCTTGTGGTAGGTATGTAGTTTCATAATGTTGTCATTGTGCTACCGATTTCTTGAAAATATTGAATTCAACTAAGCGCGATAGAAGGCATCGTGCTACGAAATCCCTATTTCTGCTAAGGTAGTACTATGGTCCTATATCTCTGAACTTGAATAATTCGTATTGTCATAAAAAACTCAGCAACTATAAAAGAGTCTATCTTTGGTAAATTATCTGATTGCGCTTTAACATAACCGATTTCCATACTTTAAGATATTTACTGTACTCCAGAATTTATAATAAACTTTAAAATGAATGGAAAACACTCAAATTCAGTATTAAACACATCTATAGCAACAAAACAACGTGAAGGTACGCGAGCGCTGCTAGCCGCCGGCTAACTGGCCAGCCGGTCGGAACCTATGACGTCACAATGTTCAAGGTTCAAGGCCAGCCTAAGTTTAAACTTCTCTAACTTTGTAATTTCTTGATGGATTTGAGCAATCCAAAAAGTAATATGCTTAAATTTTTGTACTCCATCCGTCTTAGTACTAGGAAGTCCAATATTTCGATGTCCTCATTTGGTCGGCATAGGTACGTCTTTCTAGAGCGGCCCGATCGAACTTTACACCTGCGCGCATTCATTTTTTACGTTACTCTGCTTATATTAATTTTCTACTAGCCTTTCGCCCCCAGCTGCGCCCAGGTTTGCGCGCCTCGTTTTTGGCTTGGGCGTTATTTTATCAACACCCCTTAATCACACTATCACACTAATATTATAAATGAGAAATTTTGTGTGTGTGTGTGTGTATGTGTGTGTGTGTGTGTATGTGTGTGTGTGTGTGTGTGTGTGTGTGTGTATGTTTGATATTCTTTCACGCTGAAAAGGCTGGACGGATTTGGATGAAATTTAGAATGGATATAGCTTATACTCTAACTTAACACATAGGCTACTTTTTATCCCAAAAAAAACATGTGGCTAAACCGAATATAAGGAACATATAGGTACATAGACAGATAAAAATTTATAAAATGGGAATCTTGGCTATAACGGTGCGGGTTAGCAGGGCGATAGAGAGCATTGACCCCAACCTGTATCCCGAAGTCAATTTGTAAACGACAATTATCGCCTATCCATACTAACTGTCGCTAAATGTCATATCGCTAGTGATCATAATACTTCCTTGTAGAACAAAAAAACAATATTACGAAAATTTAACAATAATAAAAATCCTTAAAAACAATGCAACTGCACTCTTAATGCTATTTTATTAATGATTCATTAGTTCTTTAAGATGTATGACAACATTATTATCTTAAAGAAATATCACAAAATTCAACATCTAAACTTACACTGTTTTTTTCTGCACGGCTTACTGACGTAAGACGCTACAGGGCTGCGCAACATATTCGGTTCTGCCATTTTGTTTAACTCATTCTTGTCCCAATGCGCTTGCTTGATTTGAATGTTTTCGTGTTATTTTTCGTTTTGTTCAGTTGTTTGTTAAGTTTAGTTTTATTCATTCGTTTTTTTGTTATTGCTAACGTTTCTGCAGAAGTGGAAAAGTGAACGATGGAATCGCCGCCGGTTATTTCTTACTATTAGTGTACCGTTGCAACGCCGTCGTCGTCACAATATTCTCGATCCGGGTACATCCTCTGATGGCGAAACAAAAGGCGTGACTGTGTTACGACTCCCACCATATCACTGCGAGTTGAATCCTATTGAATTAGTCTGGGCAGATATTAAAGGATATGTTGCCAGAAACAACACTACTTTCAAATTCAGTGACCTAAAAATTGTTGTCGGACGGAATTACCCAAGTGTCAAAAGAGAAGTGGAAGAATTGTGTGGAACATGTCAAAAAAGAAGACATGAAAATGAGGAACATAGATCACCGAAGTGAAAAAACGGTCGATAAGTTTATATAGTGCACGTGACAGACAGTTCAGGGTCAAGTAGCAGTTTCAAATGCGAAGACACCATTTCGGAACACTCCGAATAAAATTAAAATGCCTAATTTTTGATGCGCCACTAGCGCCACAAATCGGTAGTTTTTAGGACCGTGTTCGTTAGAAAATTCAACAACGCTATCTAGATTTCGTTAGAATTTTGGACCTTTTTGGTGGCTACAAACTGATGTATGGGAGCTCTCGGTCTATACTTGTATTATTTAGTCTTTAAACTAAAATCCCAAATTGAATCAAAAAGTACGTCATATTCCTAAATAACATTAGTTAACAAGTAAATATACTGCTCAAACCAACACCGGGAAGAAAATTTTGATTTATTCAAATTATTTAAATATTTTTAGACTTGAAAATTTAACATTATTTTTTCCTTGTTAATCTGTTTGTTACGAGCATTAAAAATAACATTTTTAAAAATATTAATATAGTCTGTAGATAACAGGAGGAGCAACTCTTAGATCAGTTCTCACATATCGCCTAAGCCGACCCTCTTGAAGCAGAGCGACAGCTCGGAATACTTGGATTTCAGTCAGATCTGACAAATAACCTTCTAAACGAAATTAAAACACACTTCAATCGATAACAACACTCAAGATTTGAAGGGCCAGTTAAAATGACTTTTCTGTGATTAAAAACTCAATGGCGTCACTTTGTTTTAATAGGTGCACATCACAGACATATAATTATTACTAAGTGTATTATACGTCTGTGGTGCACATAGACTCTTGGCCACCTAACATAGGCACTGATGTTCTTTTGTTTTTTATTTTCGTGAACAATATCATTTTAATTAAAAAGCTAAAAGTCAATTTCTACTAAAAAAAATAGCTTCTCTAATTGTTTTGAGCAGTATATTTGCTATCGAGGACGCAAGGTAAGTATGAAAAAGGAAAAACGATGGCTGGTTTCATAAGCAGACTTGAATCAAAACATGTAAATTCTCACCAATACTCATGGAAGTCGAACGTGCAGTAGATGCAATCAGGATTGTTAAACTTGAGGACATGATTGCCGTAAGCTTCCCATATTATTCTCTCCCTGCCTTGCTGTTCCACTAAGTTCACAATACAAACTTGCTTGTAGATTTCCAGTTCTTCGGCAAAATGTTTCTTGAATGCTTCGTGGGTTTCTTCTTCGCCTGAAAATGTTTGTTAGTGAGATAGGAGTACGTTGGGGTACTATGCCTTGGGCCGATGAGATATTTTTTTCTGTGGTTTTGTTTTGAATATAATATATAATAATACATTGAATACCTTTTACTGTAAATTTTTCATTTTGTTTGTGATATTATTATTATTATTATATAGCCTACAATCATTAAATTTAGCAAGTAGGTTCTTTATAAGGCGCAGGCACCCACTAAGAAAGGATATTGTTATTTTTATACAATATGTCCAAGTTTGTTACGAATTGAGTGCAGGTGGAGCAGTCGTGAACTTCAGGCTACTAAAATATAGTAATTACTGTGAATATCTTATAGTATGGTATGTCTTGGTGCTGTCTTAGTGTTACTCGCAAACGCCCCCGAAGGAATTCGGGGGAGAGTAGAGGACACTTCTTAAACAGGCACAATCAGGTGGCCCACCATTTCCTGGAACCGATTGATGGCGGTACACCCATCCCCATTTGCCGGACCTTATATAACACGGACCTGGCAGCGGCGTTACGGCGTTTAAAACACAAGTAA
Source organism: Ypsolopha scabrella (assembly GCA_910592155.1). Taxonomy (NCBI): domain Eukaryota; kingdom Metazoa; phylum Arthropoda; class Insecta; order Lepidoptera; family Ypsolophidae; genus Ypsolopha; species Ypsolopha scabrella. The sequence goes on from OU342960.1 coordinate 51,709,713, forward strand.
CTACAAATATATCATTATCCAACCGTCATGGATATAATAAAAACTACTAGAAATCATACCTCTATCCAACCGTGGTGGCGGCCTGAACTTGAACTCCGGTTGACTCCAAAATATTGGCACCGAGCCACGAACCTGGAATATGTGTAAATATATAGGTCATTAATATCTTAAAGGTCGTTCAACTCACGAAGGCACCTGTCGAAATCCAAGAAAAACACATCCAAATCAGTTGAGTGGTTCTCAAGTTAAAACGCAACATGACATGTATATAGAGAAGAGAGGCAGACAAAAATTCTAATGGTAGTTTTGGCTCCAGTACAATACAAATGAACCAAACCATTTATTTTTGTATATTTAATGTACAGATACGACTTCTTTGCTACTTTATTATTAGTATAGATAACGACTTGATTTTCGTGCCATCGAGAGATAAACAAGATGTTCTTCTTGCTCTTTCCGATAAAGAGATGCGATTTTAGTATGGGAGATATTTGTACGGAAGCAAGGTGCAATATATCTCTGTATGGATCTTGGAATCATGTTCTTATATCTAGTGGATCGTTAAAGTTTGGTATTGTTAAACATCTAAGTGTTGTACAAACTAGAAGAACTTCGCTGTTGCGGGTAAGTAAATTAGGAATTAATATTTATTCTTATTTTGTTTGAAGCATTTTTCGTTATAGCATAAAAGATTGATCCATCCGGGCAGCTTTACGGCAGTTTGCAGTGCTTTCTCGATGGCAACTGTAAAAGTCTAATAATCTAAATGGCGGACTAAATAGAATCATGTTTTGTTTTCCATGTCTACACATTCGACTCGATTTTTCGAATTTATTTAGGTGCAATTCAATACAGCACAGGTATATCCGCAAATATGTATCAATATTTTTTTTGCCTTGCATATTGCTCACTCCGCGATGTCAACCAATTTTCATGGTTTTAACTACAAAACTTGTAGATTTTTATTTGCCTTGCATATTGCTCACTCCACGATGTCTACCAATTCTCATGGTGTTAACTACAAAACTTATGATTTTTTTTTGCCTTGCATATAGATCACTCCACGATGTCTACCAATTTTCATGGTTTTAACTACAAAACTTATGGATTTTTATTTGCCTTGCGTATTGCTCACTCCACGATGTCTACCAATTCTCATGGTTTTAACTACAAAACTTATGGATTTTTATTTGCCTTGCGTATTGCTCACTCCACGATGTCTACCAATTCTCATGGTTTTAACTACAAAACTTATGGATTTTTATTTGCCTTGCGTATTGCTCACTCCACGATGTCAACCAATTTTCATGGTTTTAACTACAAAACTTATAGATTTTTATTTGCCTTGCACATTGCTCACTCCACGATGTCTACCAATTCTCATGGTGTTAACTACAAAACTTATGGTTTTTTTTTACCTTGCATATAGATCACTCCACGATGTCTACCAATTCTCATAGTGTTAACTACAAAACTTATGGATTTTTTTTGCCTTGCATATAGATCACTCCACGATGTCTACCAATTTTCATGGTTTTAACTACAAAACTTGTAGATTTTTATTTGCCTTGCATATTGCTCACTCCACGATGTCTACCAATTCTCATGGTGTTAACTACAAAACTTATGGATTTTTTTTGCCTTGCATATAGATCACTCCACGATGTCTACCAATTCTCATGGTGTTAACTACTGTTAGTTTTTTATTGTGAAACATGTTATTTATTAAATGAGAAAGCATTCTACTTTATATTTCTGTTTATTCGACATTTTATCACATACAGAACTCAGACCAAAAACGACCTTCCTTTTTACACAGACTAACACTTTACTTTTTTTTTAAGAGGCAACACAGACAAAGGACCACAGACAACATTATTTGAAATTGTAAAATTGCAACTTTATAACACTCTTCCTCAAATTTACAATTTCAACTTTAATTAAAAGATATCCTTATGTTCATACAAACTTTCCTTACAAAAAACATTAACCAAAACAGACAATATTCTAAAATTTGAACAACGTCCATAAAACAAATTTTAACTCTCAAAATTCTGAACAACATCCATATCAAAAAAAAATATTAATAATCTAAATTTAATCCAACTTCTCTTACAAAATGTTCAAGTTTATTTTAAGTTACAGGTTTAGTTAAAATGTCTGCTAATTGTTCCTCTGTTCTAACATATATTACTTTAATTAGTTTTTGTTCCAACTTTTCTCTAATAAAATTATATTTGATGTCCATGTGTTTTAATCTTTTCTGATCATAATTTGAAATAGCTTTAATGGTACTTTGATTGTCTTCAAACATCGGAATACATTTCAGGTTTATGTTTAAATCAATTAAAATCTTTCTCAACCAACAAGCTTCCATTGTTGCTTCGCATAGTGACACAAACTCAGCCTCAGTTGTGCTTAACGCAACTGTATTTTGTTTTCTTGATTTCCAAATTATAGTGTTATTAAACAATTTAAATATATATCCTGAAGTTGATTTTCTGTCACTGTCTCTTGCAAAATCTGCATCTGCATAACCAATCAAAGGAGATTTACAATTATTTTTCTTATAGATCAAAGTGTAACTTATAGTTTCTTTTACATAACGTAATATTCGTTTTAATGCTTGCCATAAACTTTTGTTTGGTTTGCTCTGAAATCTACTTAAATAGTATACAGGCATAGCTAAATCAGGTCTAGATCCTACTGTAGCATACATCAGGGAACCGATAAGTGATCTACATTTGGGTTCATAACTTATATCTACTTCTGACTCGTCTAATTTGAAATTAGAATCCATAGGTGTTGTGCAACCTTTACAATCTGCCATACCCCATTTATCTAAAACTCTTTTCAAGTATTTAATTTGGTCAATATGAATTTCTCCATTTTCCTTTTTAATTGAAATCCCCAGATAGTTCAAAGTTGTTGCAGTCATATCTTTCATTCTGTATTTTTCACTTAAATACCTTTTCAATATATTTATTTCTTCATTGTCAGGTCCAATAATCAACAGGTCATCTACATATAGTAACAGGTACATTTCACCTTTTGAATATAAACAATAATCATTTGTAGATCTTTTAAAGCCATAGTCAGTAATTGTTTCATTAAAGTGTTCGTACCAGTATTTTGGTGACTTTTTTAATCCATATAGAGATTTGGTCAATTTTAGTACATGTCCTTTTCTAACATCGACACCTTGTGGAGGTTTTAAGTACACATCCTCATCTATACGTCCATAAAGAAAGGCTCCCTTTACATCCATCTGATGTATATCATAATCTTTTTGTGCAGTCACTGATAATAAAATCCTTAATGTTTGTAGTTTTAAAACGGGTGAGTATGTATCTTCTAGTACTTCCTTTTGTTGAAATCCTCGTACTACCAAGCGTGCCTTGCAAATATCTTTTTCTCCAATATTCTTTTTAGTAAAAACCCACTTGCTGTCAATAAAATTTTTGTTCGTTGGCTCGGGCACTTCTTTCCAAGTCTGACTTTCTTTTAAAACATTTATTTCTTCTTGAACTGCTTTTAACCAACCATTTTTGTCCTTTCTATTTTTGATTTCTTCATAAGATTCTGGCACATTATCACCACATGTGAGTAAACTATAAAAAGTTTCATCGCTATCCTCATCAATAAGATCCAATACATAGTCTTTTTGCCACGTAGGTTTCTGTATTTTCCTTTTACCTCTTCCTGTTTCCAAGCTCTCTTCCTGTTTCTTTTCCTTATATATTTTTGACATTTCTGCTTCTCTTTCTCTACATTCATCTTCCTTTTCTTCAGGTATTTCACTTCTTCTATCAGATGTATTTTTCTTCTGTTCTTCATATTCTGTCCTTTCATTAATCATTTTCTCAGGTATTTCTTCTTCCGGTTGTTCTGTTAAGTTCTCTATTGGTATCTGTGCCATATTATTTTTTTCATCCTTTTCTCTTTCATCAAACACTACATTCCTTCCTATCACTACACTTTTAGTCTCTTCATCATACAATCTATATCCTGCCATTGCATATCCAATCATAATCATTTTTCTTCCTGTATTATCCAATTTTTGTCTCAATGCCTTTGGTACATGATTATATGCTATACTTCCAAAAACACGCATGTTTATTACATTAGGTTTTCTTCCTTCCCATAATTCTGATGGAGTTTTATTTTTTCTGCTCGTTGGGCTTCTATTAGTGACATAAGCCAAGTATAACACTGCATCTCCCCAGAATTCTTTGTCCATTTTTGAATCTAGCAACACTGATCTTGTTTTCTCTACTAAAGTTCTATTCATGCTTTCTGCTACAGCATTCATCTCCGGGTTGTATGGTACTGTGTATTGAAGCTGTATTCCATTATTCCTGCAAAACTCATGAAATTCCCTAGTCACATATTCTTTTCCATTATCAGAGCGCAATTTTAATAAGTCACAATTAAAATGTTTAACAGCATAATAATAATAATCTTTGAAATTTTCAAAAACTTCAGATTTTTGTTTCATTAGATATACCATGACAAAATGTGTGTAATCATCAATGAAGGTTACGAAATATTTATATCCTTCTCTACTCACAGGTGTTATGGGGCCACAAACATCTGTGTGAACCAGTTCAAGAGGCCTATTTGCTCTATACCCTGTCCTATTAAATGGTTGTCGAGTCATTTTACCCAATATGCATGTTTCACATAATGTATGCTCAATAGAACCGTTTTTTAAATCATTCAACCCATTTACCATATCCATTTTTGCCAAATTGTTTAAATTTTCCATTCCCAAATGACAAAACCTTCTATGCCATAATTGAGCACTGCCTGTAGTTAATAAACAATTACCAACATTTGGTTTATTACTTTTCATTTGAATTTTATACAAGGAATTGTCCTGGTTACTAAAACTTGAGTATTTAAAAATTTTTACCTTACCTCTTTCAAACGTTACAGTCAAGTTTGCTGCCTCCATTTTAGACACTGATAACAAATTTTTCCTCAACTTGGGAACATAATAAACATTTTTATGGTACAGTCCACGGATCTCCTACCTACGTAGCATTGCATCTCAATGTTACCAACACCAACTGCTTGCAGAGTCACTCCATTCTTTGCCGCTGCAATGTTTTTAGGGTTTTTTAACTCGATATAGTCCACAAATAAGTCCTTGTTATTTGTCAAATGGTCGGAACACCCTGAATCAATCACAAACTCTGTAAACTCACTACCCGCACTGTTTTCACTTTGAATTTCTGCATTAAAAGCTACACGTCCACTATTAGAGCTTTCAGCATGATATGAATGTCCACGACTACTAGATCTTCCTCTACTGTGACCACGTCCTCCTCGGAATACTCTTGTTTGTCCACTTCCTCTGTAGGCACTTCCTTGAAATGTACTTTCTTGATAATTACTTCTCCCTGGTCCTGTATGTCCTCGACCTTGTCCTGAAAACCCTGGTCCTGTAAATCCACGCCCATGTCCTTGTCCTGAATCTCCTAGTCCTGTAAAATCACTTCTATTCAATCTGCATTCAAACTTCTTGTGTCCAGGCTTCCCGCAGGTGTAACACAGAAAAGCATTAGGAGAATTACTGTCTTCTTTACTTCTGTTTTTCTTCCTCTTTTCTTCTTCACCAAGTAACCTATCCTTGACCATATCTACTGTCAAATTAGGTAAGGATTCAAGTGCTGTGACAATAATTTCATACGACTCTGGCATAGATAGCAAAATTACATTTATTTTCTCCTCTTCAGACAGACTACTTCCTGCGTCTTTCAGCTGGTTAAATATTTTCGTCATTGTCGTAAAATGTTCCATTAGCGGTTTGCTTTCTTCGTATTTCAAATCAGTTAATTGACGTCTCAGGAACAGCTTACTTCTTGTGCTTTTTTTCATAAAAATTTCCTCTAACTTCTGCAACATGTTGTAGGCTGAAGTCTCATCTTTTATAAAGTCCAAGTGACTGTCTGCTACCGCGCTTACTATGATGCTTTGAGCTTTTGCTTCCAATTTCTTGTACTCTGGTGCACTGGCATAACCGGGCAACTGGATTGCCGGTAAACAATCGTGTTCTTTGAGTATGCTGCTTATACGAAATTTCCATGTTGCAAAATCTTCCCCTTGAAATTGTTTTATGTTGTGAAAACGTAGATCCGCCATCTTCTAGATTTTTCTCGACACAACAGGAACCAACCAATAACCACACCGGTCTCTTCTTTTTTTCTTCTATTTTACTGATTAACCACGAACACTGCTACCACTGTTAGTTTTTTATTGTGAAACATGTTATTTATTAAATGAGAAAGCATTCTACTTTATATTTCTGTTTATTCGACATTTTATCACATACAGAACTCAGACCAAAAACGACCTTCCTTTTTACACAGGCTAACACTTTACTTTTTTTTTAAGAGGCAACACAGACAAAGGACCACAGACAACATTATTTGAAATTGTAAAATTGCAACTTTATAACAACTACAAAACTTATGGATTTGTTTTTTGGTTGCTTTGTGCTATTTTGACCCTAGCCCCAAACCTTCTCAGAATCAACCCCCTTTTCCCCTAAATGAAATCCTGAATCGGCCCGAATTATGTCCATGTGTTGGTCCCGTCGTGTCTTAAACCATTCATAAAATGACACGAGGTGCCTTATGTTGAAAAAAAAGTTAATTTCATTCCTCATTACCTGAGTAAAGGAAGCCCTGTGAATGGTGTCTGAGCAAATAATGGAGACAATCTGCTCAGTTTCCACATAGTTGGCGACTTTACCGCCAGGCTCGATGCCGCGTCGATTGTACCTGAACAAAGATATGAATAAAGATATATTATACTTTTCTATGCTTTATTTTTTATTATTATTTCAATCTTTGCCCGTTTTCGGCTTGGGGGTAATTTTTTGAACATCTTTTATAGCCTCTGTGTTAACCGGGTCACTACGATGATAATAAAAAAACCGCATCCAAATCCGTCCAGTGGTTCTCGAGTTATAAAAGCGTTTATTCAATATTTGCCCCGTTTCCGGCTTGGGCGTTGTTTTAAGAACACCCCTTATATCATACTTATAAGTTGAAAATGGTTACTACGATGATAGTAAAAAAAACCGCATCCAAATTCGTTGAGCGGTTCTCGAGTTATAAAAGCGTTTATTCACACTTTTCCCCGTTTCCTGCTTGAGCGTTATTTTATGAACAAACTTTATAGCCCATGATAATAAAAAAACCGCAACAAATCTGTTGAGTGGTTCTCGAGTTAAAACGGAACAGACAGATAGACAGACAAAAACTCTAAAAATAGTTTCGACCTCAGTACAGTACTAATAACCCATGTTATAAAAATTTCCCGAAAATATTCAATGTACAGACAGGACTTATGCTACTTTATTATTAGTAGACTTATTAATAATTATAAAAAAACAATAAAATATATGTACATATTTTTACTCGGTACATTTCAGCTCACGGTATGGGGTCGTGATCAGTTAAATACTCGTTGAATAGGGGGTAGAACATTTTGACAGTAATACTCGTATTAAAATAAAATCTGTTTATAAATTTTGAATGATCATCATGAGCATGATGATGATTGATGCCAATGAACATCCCATAAACAATAATAACTCATGCTAAACAATTCCAAATTTATAAACAAATGTCATCACTTATAAATAGTTTTATATTACTACAGACCATTCACTATAAGAAGTCCCCTGGCTTAGGAAATGGTAGCACTCAGTGCATATAATGTTGCCAATGGCTCACATAGTATTCACCCTACTACACATTCATAATACTTACTTAACTACGTATTTAGGGTTCCGTACCCAAAGGGTAACCAAAGGGACCCTATTACTAAGACACCGCTGTCCGTCCGTCTGTAACCAGGCTGTATCTCATGAACCGTGATAGTTAGACAGTTGTAGTTTTTACAGATGATGTATTTCTTTTGCTGCTATAACAACAAATACTAAAACCGGCCAAGTGCGAGTCGGACCCGCGCACTCCCATACAACAGACATGATTTTTTTGCCGTTTTTATAGATTATGGTACAGAACTCTTCGTGCGCGAGTTCAACTCGCACTTGGCCGGTTTAATTTATTTCTTATTCTAGCTCGACGACGTTCGTTGTGAATCGTCGAGCTCCCGTTTTTGAAATTTTTGACGATTTTTTCCAGGCGACTTAATGTGAACGCTTTTTTTCGATATGCCTGCTAAAGTGAATAGCTAATTTTTATTTGCCCATAAAATTGGCTTTATATTTAAAGCTGGTAACCCTATTTTACTAACCCTTCATGGCACTGACACGAGATCGAACCTGATTGAGAGGAATCACGGTGCATTGTTTGCAATTTTACTTTCACAAAAGGCGTACCTTCAACACAATCTTTTTTGCACTATTGTTCAACGGCTTTAGCAATAATAATACATAATTTATAAATAATTTTGAAAAATCTGGGTTACGACAATATGACAGCAAAAGCTTGACAAGCAGTGATGCCAACATGAATCCAAGGGACAAGTTATGATGAATGGTCTGTACAACGTACTGTATCTTCCTTCTTTTGTTATATCAATAGAGATATGAATATTTACGTGTTTTTATAGTGTGATTGCAAACATAAATAACACTCAGTCTCAAACACAAATGTAAAAAAACCCTTTACAATGGTTGAAGAAAACACTTGTACTGTTTCACAAAATTATTATATTTATATTTCCGACTAGTTTCGCCTTAACGGCATTTTCCAGGATTTAATAAATGTACGAGTATATCACAAAAGCTGTTCATGTATGTGAAAACAGGATGACACAATCCATCAATTGAAGAAAACACTTGTACTGTTTCACAAAATTATTATATTTATATTTCCGACTAGTTTCGCCTTAACGGCATTTTCCAGGATTTAATAAATGTACGAGTATATCACAAAAGCTGTTCATGTATGTGAAAACAGGATGACACAATCCATCAATTGAAGAAAACACTTGTACTGTTTCACAAAATTATTATATTTATATTTCCGACTAGTTACGCCTTAAGGCATTTTCCAGTATTTAATAAATGTACGAGTATATCACAAAAGCTGTTCATGTATGTGAAAACAGGATGACACAATCACAACAGGATAACACAATCCTGTTTTCACATACATGAACAGCTTTTGTGATATACTCGTACATTTATTAAATACTGGAAAATGCCTTAAAGCGAAACTATTTGGAAATAAAAATATTGTAATTTTGTGAAACAGTATAAGTGTTTTCTTCAACCATGATGATGTTTCACCAAGTGCCGACAATCGCAAGTATTAACTTTACCTTTTAGAAATTTAATGGTTTACTTACAAAGTCTTACAACATTGATTTAAAAATGTTAATAAGGCAGACAGGGTTTATTCACAATCAAGTTCTGCCAAAAGTTATTATCTGCTGAATATTACTTAATATTACTCCACAATCTTTTGAAGTTTGGGGCTATAGAATTTTCTTTTTAATTCTGTGGTCATGGGACGTTATTGTATAGGATTTTGTCAATAAATTTTCACTAAGTCTTGAGGGTTTAATGAATAACTTGCCTGGTTCCAGCCTGGTACCTCGACCGTCTCGAGATGAGACCTAAAGTGAATGTCTCATCGCAAGAGCTGGAGTTAGCCAGGGATTCTGTGTTCAGAGGGTTGGCATCCGCTGGCTCAACAGCAATTTGGGCCAGCTGGACATAGCCTTGGATGATAGGCAGCACCCACTCATCGCAGTGTGGACTCTACAATAAATATTTTATATGATATTTTGAACATACAACTTTTTGAAATGACAGCGATGATATGAGATTCGGTTTAGAGACAACTTTTGTTTGGATGGCCGATAGACTATCATTCCATTTATGAGCTACAGACCTGTGACTATGGATGGATAGACAGCAGTGTGACATTAAAAGGGCCCCGTTTTGCCCTTTGAGTGTGGAACCCTAAAAACTGCCAATAAGATGTTTATTTTGTTGCAGTCTATAATTAAAAAACACTTTTTGGGAAATTATATCATATTCAATCTTCTTGCTGATAAGAAACTAAGTCTGTGTTGAGTTAACCAAGGTTAAGGTATTAGAACTCCCAGAAAATGTAAAATTAAATCCCCTTACATTTAGTATAGAATATAGTTATAATTGTTAATATGTTAAACATGCTAAGTTGTGTCCCGGCCAACCAGTTGTTCTTAAAGCAACTAGGGTCGGCTGTCCCTACAAAGTAGGTTGGTTAAATTATACTGTGAAGTAGAGTTGCTTGTAGTCATCGCCCTGACCATAACCATGTGTTCAGATTCAATCTTCTTGCTGATAAGAAACTAAGTCTGTGTTGAGTTAACCAAGGTTAAGGTATTAGAACTCCCAGAAAATGTAAAATTAAATCCCCTTACATTTAGTATAGAATATAGTTATAATTGTTAATATGTTAAACATGCTAAGTTGTGTCCCGGCCAACCAGTTGTTCTTAAAGCAACTAGGGTCGGCTGTCCCTACAAAGTAGGTTGGTTAAATTATACTGTGAAGTAGAGTTGCTTGTAGTCATCGCCCTGACCATAACCATGTGTTCAGATTCAATCTTCTTGCTGATAAGAAACTAAGTCTGTGTTGAGTTAACCAAGGTTAAGGTATTAGAACTCCCAGAAAATGTAAAATTAAATCCCCTTACATTTAGTATAGAATATAGTTATAATTGTTAATATGTTAAACATGCTAAGTTGTGTCCCGGCCAACCAGTTGTTCTTAAAGCAACTAGGGTCGGCTGTCCCTACAAAGTAGGTTGGTTGAATTATACTGTGAAGTAGAGTTGCTTGTAGTCATCGCCCTGACCATAACCATGTGTTCAGATTCAATCTTCTTGCTGATAAAAAACTAAGTCTGTGTTGAGTTAACCAAGGTTAAGGTATTAGAACTCCCAGAAAATGTAAAATTAAATCCCCTTACATTTAGTATAGAATATAGTTATAATTGTTAATATATTAAACATGCTAAGTTGTGTCCCGGCCAACCAGTTGTTCTTAAAGCAACTAGGGTCGGCTGTCCCTACAAAGTAGGTTGGTTAAATTATACTGTGAAGTAGAGTTGCTTGTAGTCATCGCCCTGACCATAACCATGTGTTCAGATTTTTTACATCTTCATAGGATTTTGACTATTATTATAACTAGATTAACCTGTAAAATGACAGGGGACGATTATGCTGGAAATTAATTGTAAATTGTTATCAAAAATAAATAATTCTTCAGCTTAAATGCAAAAAAGAAATTCTCTTACCCCCAAGGCAATAATATCTTTGAGCATATGTTTATTCCAGAAGAATCTATCATCAACATGTTTCCACCATCTTGTAATGTCGGACACAGGTTTAAAAGCACTCTCTTCAGCTTCAAGAATCTTCTCCACTTCATATTGTTGTTGCAAATTGTTGGTCAGATCTAGGGTCCTGGAGTAATAGAAACTTTCTGAGTCATCAAAGATCTTATGAAGTTCATCTGTGAGACGTTTTTCAAAACGTTCAGCAACCTTCTCGTCTCGCTGCTTTTTTACTGTCTGTTTTACCTAAAATATAAATTTGATTAGTGGATGATTTGAATGGTACCATGTTTATATTAATTAATATGTGAATATCTCAAAATAAAACAAACTTGTGTGGCAGCCTGCTGAGTGGTAGATTTTATGGTATTGCTAACATTTTTTACAGCCCCGAAAGTTTTATTTAGGAACAGTGAGTTTTCTAGCAATCGTCCCCCAACTTTCTTACTGGAGTTTTTGGTAGTTCCTGCTGGTACACAGTTTGAAGAGTTATGTTTGGTACACGGTGTTAGCTCCAGGTCTTGATTCATTGGGCCCATGTTTAGGAAGCATATTGACTTGACTTTATTGATTGAGTGGTGGAAGTATATTTGGCCAACAGCTACACTCTCCTTTATGATCATTAGTCGAGGCTCGAAAATAGGCGTGTGTTCCACTTTGCCTATTATGCCATCAGTGATACCTAAGCACTCAATATCATCGATATCAGACAGGTCCCATGCTGAAATATATGAAATTTCTCGTCAGTGACTATTTCATTTTAATGCGAACTGTCATGGTAGGTAACTGGGACCAGCAATGTAATGTTCGTCAGAGATTATGATATTTTCGGTCTGAATTTAATTTAAGTATATTATTGTCCGTATGACACAAGTACAAGAAAAAATTCGTAATTACCTGATCGAACTGAAAACGCCCCTGTTATTCGATTCCACCACAAGCTAGATTCATTTCTTACAAATATGTAATACGCCTCTGATCGAAACAATTCCATTTTTACTGTATTTATTTATAATTCAGGTCTTTTCTATTTAATTTCATAGTGTTTATGTATTGTTTTTGTAATTTGACAAAATTTGACATTTCCCAGGAAAAAGACAGCAATTTATATCTGAAAGTTGCCATTACTGGGTGACATTCAAAAATTCACAATCGGGTTCAACGCAGCACAGGGTGCGGTTATGACTTTAAACAGAATAATCTACTTCAGCTATCGTTGTAATTTCGGTCACGAAAATAAATAAAACAAATCCGTATGGACTTCATGACTGACCATAAACTACAACACATTCAAATGACCCCCATAGTGCTTAGCATTGTTGTTCGTTGTGGTCTGAAGTTAGCCGCACAATACGTTTGACCATTTTTCCCAACGATTTTTGACATTTGATGAGGCTCATGACATGACCGAATCGTTAGTGTTTATTGTAGTTTTTGTGGACTCATAACCGCACCCACAGTTCTCTTCACATGTATTAAGGGCGCGGGGGATACGCAAAACAGAACACAACGACACCAAAAAGTGCAACAAGAATCGAGTTCAATTTGATCGTCGGACGATACTCACTCAACACTTGCAGCAGGAAAGCACAGATACTTGTTCTAGTTGCTCACAAATTCTACGCGTTAAAGAGATAATTATTTAATCTATGGCGGGCATCGCCCTGCCGTCAAACTGAACGAACGTAAATCTTAATAACATTTCATTACGCACTTGCGGCGCTGCGTCTATCGGACTTGAGTGGTGGCGCGGACTGTATAGTGCGTTGCATTGTTTCATCAAATAGTACCTTTGCTGTAATGTTGGTAGCAATGCAATCCAGCTTACATCATAGTCCTGACCACATAACAAGTCTCCAGAATGAATTTGGTTTATATGTATAAACGAATGTCAGCATAGATTTGCAATGATCTCATTAATTTTGTCTGATCATAAAAAATATGGTTTGTTCTAAAATTCACGGTTCATAACTAATAACATAATTCATAACTAATTCAAATACAGGTTTAAAAAGAACCCCTAGCTTCAACAAAGGAAACTGTTTTATGTTTTAAATAAAAAATACATGTTGTGTTACTTTTGTATTATATTATCTGTGCTTTTGTCATGATTCATACTTATTATGTAAAAAAAGATATCAACCGTCAAAAGAAGCACTAATACTCTGGCATAGACAATAGACTCTGGTGAGTGAGTGGTGACTAGCGATGGTATTTATCCGAGTTTAAACTCACCATTGGATGAAAACTCAGTTTTTACCCTATATTCATCCGGTTATTAACTCAAAAGCAGGATAAATACGATTTATACAATTTTTACTTTTTTTTCGTGTTTCATTCTTTATGGTGATTTTACCTTATGATTAATGGTCTTGTGTGCACATGACCTGACCATGAAAATTGAATATCAGTAGAATATCAAACATTTTCATCCTTATTGACAATTTATTTCACCTTTTCTTTTTCAAATGTACTGTAGGTACTCAGTAAATGATCTGGAAGCTACATCTAACAAAATGAAACTGGTTAAGTGCGAGTAGAAAAGGGTTCTGTACATACAGTTTAAAACACAAACATGTCTATTATATCTATATAATGCCTTATTTTGACAATACTTATAGCTAAAAAACGGTCACTAACTCACTGATTGACATGGTCGATTAGTTGGTTGGGGGGTCTGACATTAAAATGATGCAAGGGGGGGGGGAGGTTGTAGGGACTATTATGTGTCCCCCAGAAAAATCTGACATTTGTCTTTTTTTGACATGACAAAGTGAGGTCGTTTGTATGGGATTTTTGTATAAGCATTTTTTTTCTGTCTAACTGAGCGAGACCTGGAGTCGAGCCAACGAGGTGTGTCCATGGAATAAACTTGGACTTTGACATTTTTGACTTTGACTTTGACATTTTTTTTTAACATTTTCTCTGAATCTTGTTCCCGTTGAGATATTTCTATGGGAAAAAATTCCTACTGGTGTCTTGTTGAGCTGGCGAGACCAAAGGTCAAACATAAGAGGAGTATCCATGGAAAAAACTTTGACATTTCTTGACATTTTCACTAAATTCTGTTCTCGTTGAAATATTTGAACGGAAAAAAATCCCTACTGTCTATCCGAGCTGGCGAGGAGTATCCATGGAAAAAACTTTTGACAGTTTTGACATTTTTGCTAAATCCTGTTCTCATTAAGATATTCGAACGTAAAAAATTCCTACTGGATAATGGGTCGAGTATAAGACTTCCGGAAACAAAGGAAGTTCAAAAAAAATGTTTGAAAATAAAATATTGTTTTGGCCATATCTCCGGGACGGTTGGTATTGGACCCCCCAAACTTGGACACCGGGGTCCCAGAAACAATTTATAAACATTGAAAAAAAAAATATTCGAGGCGCCAAAAAAATTTTGTTTTGGCCATATCTCCGGATCGGTTGGTCTTGGAACCCCCAAACTTGGACCCCAGGGGTTCAAAAACAATTGTCTTTCTTTTTCAAGTGTCAAATATTTTTCGGTTCATATCTCCGAAACTGTTGGTCTTGGAACCCTCAAACTTGGACACCAGCAGGCCTAACATGGTTGCCACTTTAACACCATTTTAAACACCATTTGACAGTTAACGTATGGAATTAACTGTCAAATGGTGATTAAAATGGTGTTAAAGTGGTACCATGCCATGTACCATGCTAGGCCTCAAGGGGTACAAAAAAATGGTCTTTCTTTTTCAAGTGTCAAATCATTTTCAGCCCATATCTCCTAAACGGTTGAAGCTAGACCCCTGTTCCTGGTGTTTTTTTAAAAGGGCTTGAATAGATCTACACAAACATGCAGAAAAAAAATTTTGGTCACATTTGGTCACATGGCTATATCTCGGGAACGTATAGAGCTAGAGCTACCGGGTTTTCACTAAAGGTAAATGGTCTGACAACGGCTCCTTGATGATAAAAAAAATACATTTTGACTTTTGTTTTAAATTGCTATATCTTCGAACCGCTTTCGGGTTTGGACTCGATTGACGAATATCACGGGCACTTTCCGACCGATGATAGTTTTTGACATTCGAAATTCCCATGACACCTTAGAAACTGTCCAAATCATTTGGACATCATTTCTAAGATATCAAACAAATTTCGTCCTTTTTGACATTTGAAACCCCTTTGTTTTTTTCATTCTCATATACTCAGTAAACTACGTGAAAGCTGAATATAACAAAAAAACATAAGTGTCAATAGGTCGAAATTCGTATGACACCTTAGAAACTGTACAAATCATTAAGACATCACCCTTAATGATATCTTACAACCCTTTTGTTTTTTCATTCTAATACATTCAGTAAACTTAGTGGATGCTATAGAAAGCTGTATATAACAACATCAATGTCAATAAGGTTGAAATTCGTTTGACACCTTGGAAACTTTCTCGATCACTTGGACGTCATATCTAAGGTATCAAACAAATTTTGCCCTTATTAACATTTTTAAGCCCCTTTGTTTTTTGATTCTCATATACTCAGTACCACGTGGAAGCTGAATTTAACCACAAAACATGAATGTTAATAAGGTCGAAAAACGCTTAAGAAACTGTTCATTCATAGTTAGCTAGATAAATTATTTTGAAAATTCAGCGGGTATTATGTCGTTACGTCGATAGTTCTCCCATTTTTATGATTAGATTTATATTTTCTACGTCTTGAGTCAGATTTTATGACCAAATCATGAGCATATGTAGCTTATGCTCATCCTCGTGCATGCCTAAAGAATATTATTACAATGGCGATTAAAGTTTTTTCAAATTTCCATAGAAAAAGTATTTATCCTACGTTTTGAGTTTTTATCCGATAGAAACGGAAAAATACGAGTATTTATCCAAAAATTGATAAAAACTGAGTTTTTATCATTTGAGTTTTTATCCACCGCCCATCTCTAGTGGTGCCAGAGATGACGCTCTACGAAGCCGAAGCTACATACGTGCATTAATTACCCTGGGATTAGGTATTGTCTATTGTCAGTCACATGTCACGTCACGTGGGTTGGCCATTCGTTCGAAATTTGGGAACCAATAAAAAAAGACGGAAAAGAAAACTTTTTTTACGGTTTTGTGTTATTTACTTTTATTTAGGCTAGAAAAAGTTCATTTATCTAGTAAATGTTGTACAGTGGAGAGCACATCAAGCTATACACATTGAGTATAAGCTAACCTCTCATTGTACGGGAAGCCTATACAATGAGAGTTCAGCTTATACTGAAAGTGTTTAGCTTGATGTGGGCTCCACTTTGTACTAGCATAAAGTAAGATTTTAAATGAAATTTGGCAGCATTTATAAAATTTAGCATTGTGAAGACCTTAGATATTTTTTTAGAAATATTTCAAAAATTATTACATGATAAAGAACATTAGTTATGTCCGCCAAACTGTACACACAGTTTGTTGGCAGACCAGAGCTATAAACATTATATAAAATATGCAAGTATTAACTATTATAATCAGGGATAGGATATTCGGATCGATATACGAGTATACCTAAACTTGAAAAAACGCCAGAAGACAATTGCAACTATGGAGTCGGCTTCTTAAAATATTAAATGACTGTAAGCTACAATATCTGACCGTCAGAAATGGTAGTTTACCTATAAATTACAGTAAGGTATAGTCAGGAACATCGCTAACAAATAAGATGAAAATAGAAGCAAAGAGATCCGAACTAGGCGGCAAACATAAGCAATATTAACAATAGCCAATAGCAAACATTTCATGCATGATGCTGTCAGACAGGTTAGTTAGTTGTGGAGCTTTATGAGTTAACACGTAACCTTTCACAGTACACGAGTCCAAATCAGTAACAACATTTAATTTTACGATTTATATTGGAAATGTATTTATTTAGCGCCGGCCCTTCCCCACTATCCAAACCTTTATAATGGCTATGAGCGAGATAGATAAGATTAAAGACACTACTATAGAATAAGGAAGGATAGTTACCGGAAAACCTTGTGGTTTTTAATCACGTTTTAATTGATTTTTGTCATAAAATAATACCCTTTTTCACGCTTACGTTAACTACGTTTCTTACGGTAATTTATTATTTCTGACGGTTACTTACCATTTCTGACTGTTACTAACATGAGTAAGGTAAAGTAAGAAATGGAGCTTACATCTCTATTAGATAGTCAAAGTTTCAGAAATTATGGAATTGTTTAAAGCGTTACGATGATGTACCTAATACTTTAATAGATGCTACCGTAAATGTATGTATGTTTTTCAGGCGTTGTAAACAATTCCTAGGATTTTTTAAAATGACAAACAGATTTATGTTGAACAGAATAGAAGGTCGAAGATATATTATATAGTCTACACTATCCTCGTCACGTTTTAAGCAATTCCGCCATTTCCGGAACTTTTACTATCTAAATAAATAATATTTTAGGAAGCCGACTCCATAGTTGCAAACTTTTTCCCATGTTAAGGAAAGCTGTAAAGCCGATGGTGCGGCGGCGGCGGATTCGGCCAAAAGCAACAAGCGGCACAAATATGCCACATTAAATAACTTGTACATATTTGTGCCGTTTGGCGTCGAGACTTTTGGCCCGTGGGGTCCGAAGGCACGAAAACTATATGGAACTTTCATCGCGCCTGGTCGACGTCTCGGGTGATCTGGGCTGGTGCTTACCTAGGCCAGAGAATTAGTATAGCCATCCAGAGAGGTAATGTACCCAGCATTCTGGGCACCCTACCAAGGGGCAGTGACCTGGGCCCAGTTTTTATTTAGAGCAGGGATGCTTATTAAGACTAGGGGCCACTCGGGCAAATTATGAACTGATGGCGGGCCGCCAGAAGTATAGGTAATTAAAGACAATAAAGATGTATTAAAATTGAAAAATAATTTATTAATTGGAAGCGTGGCACTGCATAGTGCTTACAATCTTTTTTATATTTGGCTCAAATTTGCTTGTAGCAACACGTAAAACTGCTTCCAAACTTTCGTTTGCAAGGCGGTTTCGATTTTTTGTTTTATTATTATTTAGTATTGAAAAGGTTTGTTCAGATATATAGGTAGAACCAAATAAGCTGGCACATTTCAGAGCATTTATGCGCAACTCTTTGTACGTATTTTTATCAATGCAGCGGTAAAAGTTCAGCAAGTCTCCTTCGTTGAATTTGTTGCGTAAATGTTGGTCGTTTTGAATGTCGATAATTTCTAACTGCATTGACTCTGGCGCATTTTCAACTGAAATCGTGAAAGGATTGTTGAATATGTCCAACAGAGGTTTCACTTTTTAAAACTCCGAAAATCTGTCTTGAAAAGATTGAATCAAAATATCTAGCTTTTCTACATAACTGAAATTAATCGCAGTTTTATTGAATTTTTCAGCCATTTTCTTATAATTCGGAAAATGATTGTAATTTCCAGGATTCAATTGCGATCTGAAAAGTGTCAGTTTGCATTGAAAGGATGATACATGAGCGTAGAGCTGGGATATCAGTTGATTTTTGCCTTGAAGCCGTGTGTTCACGACATTCAAATGATTTGTAAATAAAAAAGCCAAATCACACAACCAATCAGGATTTTTAAGTTCTGGGACATCCTTTTCCTTTTCCGCCAGAAATATTCCAATTTCTTCTATTAAATTTAGAAATCGTTCCAGTGTCAATCCAAGACTTAGCCACCTTACTTCTGTATTATACAGTAAATCTCCATATTCGCTTTCGATGTCATCAAGGAATTGTTTGAATTGCCTGTGATTGAGTCCTCGTGATTTTATGAAATTTACAGTCGAAACTACCACTTTCATGACATTTTGAAATTCAATTTTTTTAGAAAAAAGGTTTCTTGGTGTATAATGCAGTGAAACTGCATGAGATCTTCAGCGTTTATGTTTTTTCTTGCAGATGCTTTTCCAGCAAAGTAACTAGCCCAGAATTGACACCAATCATCGAAGGAGCACCGTCAGTCGCAACTCCCGATAATTTTGATAAGTCCAAATCGGTTTTTGAACACTCATCCAAAAGTAGGTACATTGAGTATATCAACTCTTCTGGTTTGACCTTTCAATGAACACATTCCTAATAACTCTTCTAAGACTTCAAAATCTTGAGTAACACCTCGTATGAATATGAGAAGTTGAGCTATGGAACTAATATCAGTGGATTCATCGAGTGCTAATGAAAAAAATTCAATGATCTTAGTATTTTCATTAAATTGTTCCGCAATATTACCTGACAAAGACATAATTCGTCTTTGGATAGTCATACGATTCAGTTGAATTTTCTCAAACTTTTTTGCTGCTTCTGGACACATTTTCTTAGCGGCAATTTCTATGCATTCTTTTACAAAATCCCCATCATTGAAGGGGCGACTTCGCTTTGCTATCATTCGAGAAATGTCATAACTAACTTCTGTAGCTGTTTCTGAATCTTGAATGGGTTTTGTAAACATAGCTTGCTGACCAATAAGCTCCCGTTTTAAAGACAACATTTTTTGCTTTCTTAATTCGCCTGTAAACTTGGTAAAAGTAGGATGCTGCGTTTCAAAGTGCCTTTTTACATTATATTCCTTTGCAATCGCAACAGAATTCTTGCAAATTAAACAAACGACTTTGTTATGCGACCATACAAAAAGTATTTCTCAGTCCAAATTTCTTGAAACTGCCGTTTTTCGTCTTTAACCTTACGTTTTCTACTAGGCCCGGGCTTATCCATGTTGCG
This sequence comes from Ypsolopha scabrella, assembly GCA_910592155.1. Taxonomy (NCBI): domain Eukaryota; kingdom Metazoa; phylum Arthropoda; class Insecta; order Lepidoptera; family Ypsolophidae; genus Ypsolopha; species Ypsolopha scabrella. Next base: position 51,729,722 of record OU342960.1, read on the forward strand.
TTCTATACCTGGCTAGGATTAAGACAGCTCCTAAAAACAATTACAGTTCCTACTTAAATTACCCATCCTGTTTTAAATTAACAAAAATAATTGATTAAATATGTAGGGAAACACTTAATAATAACAGAGTTTTACTTACGATTTCACAACACAATTATACACGGCACTTGACGGGAAATCTACGTTGAATGTGGATCAAAATATATGACACCGGCTAGTCGAGTTAAAATCTACACTAGAACTATTGACACTTCACTCAAATTAAAACCGAACTGTCGGTCGCTGCGGTTAGCGTGGCTTTTATACCGCGCGTATAGAGTCGAAAACTGTCTGGAGAAATCTCGAAACCGATTCTGGAAGCTTCGTGTATCTACCTACGCGAGCAATCGGGAATTTGGGACTATTGCTATCTCGCTTGCTCTAACAATATAACCCGTGGATAAGCCGCCACCGCGCTGCCATCGTGCCATGCACGGCGCACCGATAAGCGCACTTAAGAGCGTGCGCGCGAGATTCAAATTACTTTTCGAACATATTTTTTTTGGTTTTTGCTGTCGGCGCGGCGGGCCACCAGTATTTGACCGGATGCGGCCCGCGGCCGCGGTCTGTGCATCCATGATTTAGAGCTTTTAGATTTAGTTAGTTTTATTTTAGATTAATATTTATTTCTATGTAATTAGGTTATTTATATAACTTTTTATTCTAAGATGTATATATATATATATATATATTATATTTCAAAGGTATAATGATAGCATACTTCGTATGAAAAGATTAATGTAAAATTGTACAATGTCCTTTCTAAGTTTTTAGCCATTCTTCATAATGTAGAATTTGATATTAATATATCAATACCAATATTTAAATGTAAATCTTAATCTGGATGCTAGTACCTTCAAATTAATTCATGTTTATTTTTAGTACTTATAATATTTTATTTGTTCCTTATTTTGAATTTAGTTGTAATTTTGTTCTAGTTCTTATAAAAGAAAATATTTGTTTGTTGTTTATAATTTGTCAAATGTTGTCATAAGTGATGTTCACCCTCATAGGCTAAAAATATCGCGGGAAATGGAACGTAACAGACGCCATTGTTAAGTTTTGTTGGGTTGGCTATAATGGCTATATTTTATTTCCGGTTTATGAAACATGTACCATTTTACAGAAATTTTTAGTCATTTGTAAGTGAAAATAATTACTTCTAAACTAAATGGATTGGCAATTAACATGTCGAGTATGTCTAGAGACTGGGGATATGGTTTCTCTCTTCGATTGGGACGAAAATAATGAACAACTTGCTGACAAGTACACATATTGCTGCGGAGTCGAGGTGGGTACAAAAAATCACCTTCAACAAAATGGTCGCGATGGCCACCCCATTTATTTTTCCTTCAATATGTGTTGCTGTTTTATTTTGATAATTTTGTTAATTTTTTGTTCATTTTAGCTGACATCCCAGAATTTGGATTAATTCTAAAATGACCTGGCGTATGAATAAAATTCATGTTTTTTGATTTCTAGGTTTCGAAAAATGACGCATTGCCGACGCTTATATGCCTGAATTGTGTCGATAGGCTGACTTTCTCATATCAATTCAAGCAGCAATGTCTTTCTTCCAACGATACATTGAAAGAATGTCTGGATGAATTCACAAAAACTTCGGCCGCAGCTGCTGGGGCTAGTACCTCGAAAACTGGTAAGAAATCAAGCCAAGCTGAAGTTCCAACACCTCATCGATAGATAGAATTTATTTTGTAATTTTTCACTGGTTTTGGGTCACAAAGTTTTATACCTATGTTACAATGGTGTCTTGCAATTCAAAACCAGTGAAAAATTACAGGTTAATTGTAAATACAGAAGCTGAAAACGTGTGTAACTGTTTGAGAGTCTGTAGTAAACAGGCCACACCCTCCCATTATCCTAGTAATTTCTTATTTTATTTAATCAGATGGGGATCTTGGTCAGATGATACGCAGGCTACAAGTTGATGATGATACGCAGGCTACAATTTAGTGTCAGGTTATTGATGAAATGGGCATCGCTCTATAATGTGGTACATAGTTTGGTCTACTTGACTGGGGTCTCAAAGAGCAGACTCCTTCAAACTCCACTTTTTGTGAAATTATTTGCAAATGAGGCTGGTTTGCTGTAGTTTGACTCCATCCATCCATCAGCCTGTTTCGTCCACTGCTGGACATAGGCCTTTCCAGCAAACCTTTTTTACAAATATGTTTTACATCAAATGAATGTTTAACAGGCAAACTATGACCGGACACTAATAGATGTTTTGCAAAGTGTGATTTTTCAGGATGATTATTTCTATGGGCTGAGATATTTATTTTTGCAAAATAGATACATAAAGTATACTGTCTACAAGTCAAAGTTAATTTTAACAATATAATATATCTGTAGAATATAAAAAAATATATAATAATACGGGAAATAAAATATACACCTGCATAAATAAATGATAGTCGTAAGTTTTTAAATAAATAAATAAATAAAATAGAGGAATCTAGGAATAAAAATATAAAAATATCATATACTTAATGCAATGAAGAAATAAGTTCATAAATAAAAATGCGAAATACATACAAAAAATATTAAGGTTGGGCTACTAAAATGTAATAAAGTTATACACCTGCATAAAATATAGGAATAAAAATATTAATTAATTTATTTAATACTTTATTTCTTCATTCAACCAAGCCAATTGTGCTCTTCTAATAGCTAAAAATGAAGACCTAGTGTGTGTGTTACAATGATTATTAAGTTTTATATAGTTGGGGATAACTTGATTTTTCTTACATTGTTGACAAAACTAAAACTTTTGTGCGGCTACTTGGTGTAAAGATGTGTAAAGCTTAGCTTAATAATATAAATTATGTTATTTATACCTAAAGTATCAGACCAGAACCTTTTAGTCATTTTGGTTTAAGAGAAATTGTCTTCCAATACGTTTACTAAAGCTTACTTTCAACAAAATAACCAGAAAAACATATTTTTTTTAGCATCCGAAACTGAAACCATTACCATTAAGCAAGAGAATGGAGTTCTCCTCCAGTATGACTTGCCAGTGGAGCATGAACCCACCTGGACACGGACACTCACTAAGTCAGCTGACAAGGCTGTAATAACCAAAGCACCCGAGCCGAAGAAAAGGGGGAGGCCACGGAAGTACCCTAATGATCAAGGGCAGATAGGTCATTGTTTACTCATTGTTATTGTTAATTCTTACTGTATGTTTATCATACGGCTTAAGCTAATGTTATACATTAAACATGTAACAGTTTTAAGTAGATACAAATATGGCTAGATAAATAAATAAATAGTATTTGTAGCATTGGAAAGCTCCAAAGTGACGAAAATAGTTTCGTTGAATGAAAGTTACTAAAATTGAATATCAGGAATATTTTTGGTAGTGATATTGAATAGTTTAATGAGAAACTTAAGACATGTTCTGGCTTTTCACTTCAGACATATTTGGCTTTTGTCTACAATTGACTTGATTTTCTCCTTAGATGTGTCTCCCTACCACCGCAAGAAGCCGAAAGTGGTCAAGCCAGAGCCTCAGTCTCTAACATCACTCCTTAACTTTGACTCTGATGACTTGAAGAAAGAGCCTGCTGATGGTATTAATGAAGATGAGGATCAATTTGCTGATAACGGTAAGAAGATCCATTCTTTTTTGACTAAGCAACATGGCAAACTATTTTTGTTTAGCCAATATGCTGTTTTTAGATTTGTGTCGGAAGACGCTGGTATGTATTGTACAGTGCTCCACACTAGCATAGATGCCAATGGCAATCTTTATTATGTAAGTTTAATTTTTTATACTAAGCTTTGTTTTTGTATCAAATTTTTTATAAGGATAAATTGCATGGTATGAGAACAATAAATGAAATTTTTATCTTATCTATCTACTAAATTCTACCCAGGAGGGCCTCTTAAAATGGAAGCCCATTCAGGTTAGTTGACAAGGTGGTTTCAGTGAGCCCAAGTAAATAACCTGGAGATGAGAATTATTTTGGATAAACTAGTGTTGCAATAGACAGCACTAATCACCTAAAAACATGGCCATATAGTGATGGTAGTTAGTCATAATTACAAAGGTCTAATTTATCAACTTTGATCTTGCTTTTCGAATTGTCCACAGTGTCTATATTGAGTAATTATTTCTGTACTGAAAAAACTTTACTAAATAATTGCTTGATATCATTAATAATTTTTAGATTTCCCTGATGACGATCCAGACTTTGAGGTCGCAGAAGGGGACCAAGTTTCAGACGACGAAAAAGTAGAAGAAGTACGTATAACTTTTATTTAAATGTCATTATATTAATAAGTTACCACTTGAATGCTTACTTTGAGGACTTCTGGACGTTTTTTATGCTGTTTTTACAGTCTCTCCAAGTCGCACCATTATCATACAAAAATAAAACCTAAAATAAAACCCCCAGGTCCCGATTCATCAACATAATATAATAATATTATTCTGCAAAGCTGGGTTCACTTAGTTTATTTATAGCGGCCCAACGATGCGAGCTCGAAGTGATGCACTGCAGTCTGTACTGTACATATGTACTTATTCTAACTATTTATTAATAAGTTACCACTTGAATGCTTACTTTGAGGACTTCTGGACGTTTTTTATGCTGTTTTTACAGTCTCTCCAAGTCGCACCATTATCATACAAAAATAAAACCTAAAATAAAACCCCCAGGTCCCGATTCATCAACATAATATAATAATATTATTCTGCAAAGCTGGGTTCACTTAGTTTATTTATAGCGGCCCAACGATGCGAGCTCGAAGTGATGCACTGCAGTCTGTACTGTACATATGTACTTATTCTAACTATTTATTAATAAGTTACCACTTGAATGCTTACTTTGAGGACTTCTGGACGTTTTTTATGCTGTTTTTACAGTCTCTCCAAGTCGCACCATTATCATACAAAAATAAAACCTAAAATAAAACCCCCAGGTCCCGATTCATCAACATAATATAATAATATTATTCTGCAAAGCTGGGTTCACTTAGTTTATTTATAGCGGCCCAACGATGCGAGCTCGAAGTGATGCACTGCAGTCTGTACTGTACATATGTACTTATTCTAACTATTTATTAATAAGTTACCACTTGAATGCTTACTTTGAGGACTTCTGGACGTTTTTTATGCTGTTTTTACAGTCTCTCCAAGTCGCACCATTATCATACAAAAATAAAACCTAAAATAAAACCCCCAGGTCCCGATTCATCAACATAATATAATAATATTATTCTGCAAAGCTGGGTTCACTTAGTTTATTTATAGCGGCCCAACGATGCGAGCTCGAAGTGATGCACTGCAGTCTGTACTGTACATATGTACTTATTCTAACTATTTATTAATAAGTTACCACTTGAATGCTTACTTTGAGGACTTCTGGACGTTTTTTATGCTGTTTTTACAGTCTCTCCAAGTCGCACCATTATCATACAAAAATAAAACCTAAAATAAAACCCCCAGGTCCCGATTCATCAACATAATATAATAATATTATTCTGCAAAGCTGGGTTCACTTAGTTTATTTATAGCGGCCCAACGATGCGAGCTCGAAGTGATGCACTGCAGTCTGTACTGTACATATGTACTTATTCTAACTATTTATTAATAAGTTACCACTTGAATGCTTACTTTGAGGACTTCTGGACGTTTTTTATGCTGTTTTTACAGTCTCTCCAAGTCGCACCATTATCATACAAAAATAAAACCTAAAATAAAACCCCCAGGTCCCGATTCATCAACATAATATAATAATATTATTCTGCAAAGCTGGGTTCACTTAGTTTATTTATAGCGGCCCAACGATGCGAGCTCGAAGTGATGCACTGCAGTCTGTACTGTACATATGTACTTATTCTAACTATTTATTAATAAGTTACCACTTGAATGCTTACTTTGAGGACTTCTGGACGTTTTTTATGCTGTTTTTACAGTCTCTCCAAGTCGCACCATTATCATACAAAAATAAAACCTAAAATAAAACCCCCAGGTCCCGATTCATCAACATAATATAATAATATTATTCTGCAAAGCTGGGTTCACTTAGTTTATTTATAGCGGCCCAACGATGCGAGCTCGAAGTGATGCACTGCAGTCTGTACTGTACATATGTACTTATTCTAACTATTTATTAATAAGTTACCACTTGAATGCTTACTTTGAGGACTTCTGGACGTTTTTTATGCTGTTTTTACAGTCTCTCCAAGTCGCACCATTATCATACAAAAATAAAACCTAAAATAAAACCCCCAGGTCCCGATTCATCAACATAATATAATAATATTATTCTGCAAAGCTGGGTTCACTTAGTTTATTTATAGCGGCCCAACGATGCGAGCTCGAAGTGATGCACTGCAGTCTGTACTGTACATATGTACTTATTCTAACTATTTATTAAACGCTTAAATTTTAATGATCCTTAGTAAAATAAATTGCATAACAAAAGTCATATCCCGTCAAATAGTATCTAACGTCATATCATAATAAATGTATGTGAACCAAAATATTACAGCCCTTCAAGCATTTGGTATCCAAAACGATAGAATGTTTACCAAATGTTGGTTTGTAAATATCATAAAATGTCGTTCGTAAATATTCGGTAACCGAGAAATTAAAGTAAAAAATAAGTGCGACGACGAACGAAGCGAGGAGCGTGTTAGGTTGTTCGTGATCATAAATTCGGGAGCAGAGCGAAGCAAAGCAGAGTGAGGTGACCCCTGTATTTCTTAACAGAAAGTTAATTTCTCTATGCGGTGGACAGCTATGTCCTACTTAGCGATTTTAATAAAGTTAAGAAAGTTATTAATTGTTAATCCTTGCTTATTATTTAATATACACTCAGCGTCAAAAAAATCGCACCTTTTGAAAAATTTACTTCAAACCATTTTAATTCCTATTTGAAACCAAATATGAGAGAACTATTTGGTATCAATTGAAAGGGCATTAAACGACCTTGAAATAAACAATCGTTTCATTTTATAAACGATAAAAATCTCTCGAATATCGTGGTATTAAGAAAAGTATTGCTCAAATACGCGTTCAAACGGTCGCTAGTTGCGCTACATAAAAGGGGTATAAAAAGGTAATTACACGTCAAATGTAGGTCATTCACTATCCAAACTTTGAAGGTGACACACGTTAAGCGCACAAGTAAAAAATACTACCCTCAACATGGATACTACTCCTGAAGAAGCTGCACAAGTTCTTGCACTGCTGCGCCGAAGGGTGCGGCAGTGTGATATTGCCCGGCAACTCAACCTAAGCCGTTTTGCTGTTCGAAGAGTAGTCCAGCGATTCCGGGAGACTGGTGGCTTTGTCCGAAGACATGGATCTGGGAGACGACGCTGCACATCTGAAAGGGATGACCGCTTCATAGTGTCAGCTTGAGAAATCGGTTCTCCAATGCTGTTGAGATAAGACAGGAACTCCAAGCAGTTCGCGGGACAACTGCAAGTGACTCTACGATTAGAAGAAGATTAACAGAGAAGAAAATAGCCGCCCATAGAGCTGCTACAGGCCCAAGATTGACTGTAGAGCATCGTAGATCCCGCTTGCAGTTTGCCCGCGATCACGTCGATTGGACGCTAGACCAATAGCGAACAGTTCTCTTCTCAGATGAGACGAGGGTGTGCCTTTTCTGTAATGACAGGCGAAAAAGAGTGTACAGGAGGCAGGGGGAGCGATTCGCACAAGCCTGTATTCAAGAAACTGTGGAATACGGGGGTGGCTCCTGCATGTTTTGGGGCGGCATATCTTGCGACGGCAAAACTGACCTTGTATGCGTTTCCCGGACTGGAGGTGCTCGCGGGCAAGGGTCGCTGACTGCTCACCGGTACATCACAGAAGTCCTGGAAGAGAATGTGGTCCCATATGCTGGTTTCGTCGGCCATGGGTTTACTTTGATGCACGACAACGCTCGCTCCCACACCGCGTTTATTGTACGTGACTACCTTCAAGAGGTTGGGATCCCTATCATGCAGTGGCCGGCGAGAAGTCCAGACCTGAACCCGATAGAGCACCTTTGGGATGAACTGAAACGGCAAGTTAGGTCACGAGATCCTGCTCCTACCACCCTCCAGGACCTGCAAGAGGCCGTAATTTCGGAATGGGACAGCATGCCACAAGATCAAGTCCTGAAATTGGTTAGGTCTATGAGAGATCGAATGGAAGCTGTTATCAGGGCAAGAGGAGGTAACACTAGGTTTTAGATTACTTTTAAGAATGATTTTGTGATTTTTTCTGAATAATTAATTCTTTTGTTGTAGAGCGTAAATAAAGATGATTTTTCTTTCCCAATCAACCTGTATTTTTTTTATGCCCTTGTAATGAAAAACACTTTTTTTTTTCAATATTTAAATAGTCTGTTTTATTACCTTTCAATTGATACCTGAAAAATCCAGCGAAATTGGTTTCAAATAAGAATAAAATTTGTTTGAAGCACATTTTTTAAAAGGTGCGATTTTTTTGACGCTGAGTGTATATAATTATAGCTACAATTAGAATAAAATGTTTACAAATTATATAGATAAATAATAATTATTCTCAAGATATATTTAGGGTCCGATCTGGACCTGGCATCAGTTGACATTTGTCATGTAAAATAAATCCTTATTTGCCAAAAAAAAAAAACCTTCTTTTAAATTCAAAAGCACTTATTCGGTTCCTAATTAATAAAAAAAAAACATAATATAAGGAAATTATCTGGGCATCATTTGAATATGCTTTGTGAGCACAATTTCGTGAATATTCTATATTTTTGGCTAACATGTGGAATGCTTCGTCAAAAATCTAAAAATAATTTTGGCAACCAGGTTAAATACGAGCCTTTACTAAACATTCTTAGCAAACTCAATCGCCCCGTAAGCGTGGCCGCCCCCGCAAGCATCCCGAAGGCTACAAGAAGCCCGCCAAACCCAAGAAGGAACAGTTCGAGGGTGAAGGCGAAGACGTTCTGCTCAAGGAGACCATCTTAGCATTCTCGGAGCCGATCCCGGAACACATACTGAACCCCAAACCAAAGGAGAAGAAGAAATACAAGTACGAGAAGAAAAAGTATCAGTATGAGAAAACGTGAGTTGGTTTTGTTACTACACGTGATGTCGTCAAAACATGCAACATTTACTCGGGCCGCAACTTTAGTGTCTATTTTTCAAAAGTTTCTATTCTTATAAAAAAAAATCGCAATTAGAGTTTGTTCCATAAAAGGAATAAAGATATGTAAAGAGTAGAGTACCTTTACCGTAGTAGTAGAATTTTATACGAGAGAGGTATTGATTACTTACACCCGATTTGATATTATAATTAGAGTTTGTTCCATAAAAGGAATAAAGATATGTAAAGAGTAGAGTACCTTTACCGTAATAGTAGAATTTTATACGAGAGAGGTATTGATTACTTACACCCGATTTGATATTATAATTAGAGTTTGTTCCATAAAAGGAATAAAGATATGTAAAGAGTAGAGTACCTTTACCGTAATAGTAGAATTTTATACGAGAGAGGTATTGATTACTTACACCCGATTTGATATTATAATTTTCATCATTAATGCGAGTAAACAAAAATAAAATACAGAATAACAAAAAAAAAGATATTAGGCGGACAGAACACGTATTTTCCATTGCCTTTTAGCTAGCTTTTGTTTGATTTTCAAATTTACTTGCATTCCTAGTCCTGTGAATCGATCCCGCATTTCGAGTTAAATACAATCTACTTTCAGTACAAAAATATCAAAGATATTTGTCTGCCTAAATGTTCGCGATTAACCAAAAAAATTGTGGACGGATTTAAGGTTTTCAGTGTTGGGTACAGGGTACAAGTTTTCAGAAAACTAAGAAAATGGTACAGATCGGTTTAGTTAGATCATTCCCCACTTTATTTTTATTACGCTACATGTTCACAGTTACAATTTGTTCAAAAGGTGTACATCTTGATAACACTAAAGTCAGCGCAGACGAACTCGCGGGCAAAATCTAGTTAAGATAAGCCTTATTGAGATACTAAACGTTTGTAGAAGCAGATTAACTTAATATAAATAATGGAAAACTAGCGTTGCTCACATGGTTCCCCATTTCTCTAGATTCCGTGTGTATTTCCTGAAATCCCTTAGCTGATTTCACCGTCATACAAAGACCCAACAAACAGTCCATATTTCATATCCCTAGGCCTGGCCGTTTGGTCTAGCGTCTGATAGATATCTCAGTTTCATTTCAGTGTATGTATACGAATCATAAGAACCCCTTTTCAATCGCATTTGTAGACAGATGTATTGTGTGTATTTCAGTCATACCTGCGAAACATGTGGATCCTCATTCACATCGAACGCTTCTCTGCAGGCGCACATACGTCGGCACCTCGGCATCAAGCCGTTTGTTTGCAGGTAACATTTATGTTAAACTAGAAATGAATTTTACTGTTAATGTTAAACCGCAATAGGCAGAAAAGAGATGCAACGGGGCGACGCTACACGTCGCGATAAAATGTAGATATATAGATTTGACACTTGGTGCAGCAGCGTGGCATACCTTCACACTATGCTGCTGCTAGTGCGGTGTGGTTCATACAAAAATCTATATTTTGTCGCGACGTGCAGCATCGTTTTGTTGCATCGCTGCCCCAGATGTCAAATTTATATAATCTATATTTTGTCGCCTTGTGCTGCGTCGCTCCGTTGCATCTCAGTTCCGTCTATATATTGCGGTCTAACCTTAACTCTTGCGCTATGTGCAAATTTTCACGATTTGCGAGACATTTTAACAGCAACAAAAATTTATGATTTTATCTTAAAAGTAAGTAAGTTATTCATCATGTTGTTAAAAATAAGTATCAAAATTATAATCTGTTTTTATCATATTGAAAATCTTGAAAATTTACAAATATTTGGATATTAAACGAAAATAAATTATGGTCTTCGAGGTCAACTCGATCAGTTGAAGTATCACTCTACTGATTATGGCAAATGTCGGTCTTCAAATTATGACGACAAGAATATTTGTTTTTTAAATTATTTCAGTGTGTCTGCTCAAGCGATTTCAATAGTATTATTGGCCCGCGATACGCAGAGATGTGGGTTTGAACCCCACCTAAGATTTATTTATCTCAGAGCTTTCTTATCTTGTAATACACTTTAAAACATTTTGAGCATTAATAAAATCCATCCATCAGCCCGTGTTCGTCTACTGCTGGACATAGGCCTTTCCCAAATTTTGCCACTCATGTCGGTCCTCCTCATCCAGCCGCCACCCACAACGTCCTTCAGGTCGTAGGTCCAGCGGGCACGAGGTCGGCCTACGCTACGCTTTGCCATACGTGGTCTCCATTCTAAAAGCTTTCGGCCCCAACCAATTAATAAAATGTTTGAGTTTAATTTGTCTGGATAAAAATGAGCTTAAAAATACAAACGGTATCGAAAAATATTAGGCTAAGTCCTAGAAAGATGAAGTGGTGATATAAATTCCAAGCGCAAACGTCTAAGGCACTCCGCACATTCCCAAACGTTATGTTGAATTTTCCGTTTATTGCTCATCTCTCACCATCTAGATACGTCTTCACTCACTATCAACGCCCGTTTTTTATTGCTGGCGAATTTTATTGTCTAGGAGAGAAGTTATTCGACGCCTTTTGTGGTTATTTTATAGCTCTGTGCAAACCTAGCCAGCGAAAGTTGGAAAATTATCTTGCGTTTTACGAAAGAGCTCGATTATATAATGTTACAACGCGTTATTCCACTAACAGCAGTACGCATCAATCAAGAAGGCCGGTGTGAGGACATTAAACCCGATTCTGAAGGCTTTTAACATAAGGAAAGTATCCAAAACGTTTGTGTTACACCGCCTGCCGCACGTCCTTTACAAGTGTTTATTGTTTCATTCAGGCGAACTCACCCGCCTCAACTTAATCCTATTGTTATTGCTAATGACGGTCTCAAGTGGAAACACGCCAGGTACAAGCAACGTGTGTTGCAACGGTTTATGAGCGATGATCTTGACAGCGCTAGTCATTGTTTCTCTATCGCACTTAGTAATTTTGTGCGCGAGTGAACACATGCGCTGTCCCCCACCACTTCAGCCGAGCGCTCATAACTCGTTGCAAGACTTGTAATACTGAATGCACTATAACAGCCTTTGATAATATGGATGCTAGCAGTTAGGTGCTTTAGTCCCGCTACATCATGTATTTTACAGTATAATTAAAAAAGGTGCCTTCCTGTGTTGTAAGAACGTGCAAACAGAAGGTGGCAGGAACTTTAATAAGACAAATTCTAGGTAACATAATACAGGGGTTTTGCTTACTGTACAAAATTACACAGCAAACACTGTTTGATTCGTCATTCCCAGGCCATATTTTATTCATTCTCTCAATTTAAGCATATACCTTTATTTTTGTTGTAGAGATCGTCTTTGTACAGCGAACAACCGCTGTGCATGATCATGAATTCATGATTATAAAGCTCCAGTTCACAGCTTCATGATCTCTCTCCCTAGCAAGACGCTGCGATCGCTCAAAGCTAGATTCTTTTACGTGACAATGCGATCCGCGTTCTGTTTAGCTGTCTAACGTGTGTACGTTCGGGGTTCGGTTTTCACACAGACACAGACATATAATTATTACTAAGTAGCAGACCCAACATAAGGATTAAATAGCGTGGCAAGTTTCCATACAAAAAATAAGCTACATATAGGCTTCATGGTACGAAGAAACGTGTAAAAGTGGGTTGTTTTGGCTGCCTTATGCTTGGAACATATTTGTTAATTCCTAAACTAATCTCTTGTATATATTTTGTTTGGAAACAAGCAATATTTATATTTAAAAGAGCCCGTAGCTAAAATTGCCACGCGTCGACTATGCGTTTATTATTAATGTTAGGTCTGCTAGTATATTATACGTCTGTGGGTTTTCAGGCTTGATTCTGATAAGTAACTAACGCTATTGAGCTAGATTCTCGGACGCGATCCTGTATCGAGCGCTCTCTTTGACTTTGAAATCGCATTATGGCTTATTATTTTCTGGATATTAATGTAGTCCATATTCATTGTGAGACTTAATGTTAGAATACAGAAAGATTTCTTTAAAGTGGTTCAATGGTTCCAAATGAGATTAGCAAATAAACATTCTTTCGATTCATGTTTATTATATCAACCAGTGTAGATGTAGATTGCATATGACCTTGATTTTGATAAGTAACTAACGCTATTGAGCTAGATTCTCGGACGCGATCCTGTATTGAGCGCTCTCTTTGACTTTGAAATCGCATTATGGCTTATTATTTTCTGGATATTAATGTAGTCCATATTTATTGTGAGACTTAATGTTAGAATACAGGAAGTGGTTCAATGGTTCCAAATGAGATTAGCAAATAAACATTCTTTCGATTCATGTTTATTATATCAACCAGTGTAGATGTAGATTGCATATGACCTTGATTTTGATAAGTAACTAACGCTATTGAGCTAGATTCTCGGACGCGATCCTGTATTGAGCGCTCTCTTTGACTTTGAAATCGCATTATGGCTTATTATTTTCTGGATATTAATGTAGTCCATATTCATTGTGAGACTTAATGTTAGAATACAGAAAGTGGTTCAATGGTTCCAAATGAGATTAGCAAATAAACATTCTTTCGATTCATGTTTATTATATCAACCAGTGTAGATGTAGATTGCATATGACCTTGATTTTGATAAGTAACTAACGCTATTGAGCTAGATTCTCGGACACGATCCTGTATTGAGCGCTCTCTTTGACTTTGAAATCGCATTATGGCTTATTATTTTCTGGATATTAATGTAGTCCATATTTATTGTGAGACTTAATGTTAGAATACAGGAAGTGGTTCAATGGTTCCAAATGAGATTAGCAAATAAACATTCTTTCGATTCATGTTTATTATATCAACCAGTGTAGATGTAGATTGCATATGACCTTGATTTTGATAAGTAACTAATGCTATTGAGCTAGATTCTCGGACGCGATCCTGTATTGAGCGTCTCTTTGACTTTGAAATCGCATTATGGCTTATTATTTTCTGGATATTAATGTAGTCCATATTCATTGTGAGACTTAATGTTAGAATACAGAAAGATTTCTTTAAAGTGGTTCAATGGTTCCAAATGAGATTAGCAAATAAACATTCTTTCGATTCATGTTTATCATATCAACCAGTGTAGATGTAGATTGCATATGACCTTGATTTTGATAAGTAACTAACGCTATTGAGCTAGATTCTCGGACGCGATCCTGTATTGAGCGCTCTCTTTGACTTTGAAATCGCATTATGGCTTATTATTTTCTGGATATTAATGTAGTCCATATTTATTGTGAGACTTAATGTTAGAATACAGGAAGTGGTTCAATGGTTCCAAATGAGATTAGCAAATAAACATTCTTTCGATTCATGTTTATTATATCAACCAGTGTAGATGTAGATTGCATATGACCTTGATTTTGATAAGTAACTAACGCTATTGAGCTAGATTCTCGGACGCGATCCTGTATTGAGCGCTCTCTTTGACTTTGAAATCGCATTATGGCTTATTATTTTCTGGATATTAATGTAGTCCATATTCATTGTGAGACTTAATGTTAGAATACAGAAAGATTTCTTTAAAGTGGTTCAATGGTTCCAAATGAGATTAGCAAATAAACATTCTTTCGATTCATGTTTATTATATCAACCAGTGTAGATGTAGATTGCATATGACCTTGATTTTGATAAGTAACTAACGCTATTGAGCTAGATTCTCGGACGCGATCCTGTATTGAGCGCTCTCTTTGACTTTGAAATCGCATTATGGCTTATTATTTTCTGGATATTAATGTAGTCCATATTCATTGTGAGACTTAATGTTAGAATACAGGAAGTGGTTCAATGGTTCCAAATGAGATTAGCAAATAAACATTCTTTCGATTCATGTTTATTATATCAACCAGTGTAGATGTAGATTGCATATGACCTTGATTCTGATAAGTAACTAATGCTATTGAGCTAGATTCTCGGACGCGATCCTGTATTGAGCGCTCTCTTTGACTTTGAAATCGCATTATGGCTTATTATTTTCTGGATATTAATGTAGTCCATATTCATTGTGAGACTTAATGTTAGAATACAGGAAGTGGTTCAATGGTTCCAAATGAGATTAGCAAATAAACATTCTTTCGATTCATGTTTATTATATCAACCAGTGTAGATGTAGATTGCATATGACCTTGATTTTGATAAGTAACTAACGCTATTGAGCTAGATTCTCGGACGCGATCCTGTATTGAGCGCTCTCTTTGACTTTGAAATCGCATTATGGCTTATTATTTTCTGGATATTAATGTAGTCCATATTCATTGTGAGACTTAATGTTAGAATACAGGAAGTGGTTCAATGGTTCCAAATGAGATTAGCAAATAAACATTCTTTCGATTCATGTTTATTATATCAACCAGTGTAGATGTAGATTGCATATGACCTTGATTTTGATAAGTAACTAACGCTATTGAGCTAGATTCTCGGACGCGATCCTGTATTGAGCGCTCTCTTTGACTTTGAAATCGCATTATGGCTTATTATTTTCTGGATATTAA
Organism: Ypsolopha scabrella; assembly: GCA_910592155.1. Lineage (NCBI taxonomy): Eukaryota > Metazoa > Arthropoda > Insecta > Lepidoptera > Ypsolophidae > Ypsolopha > Ypsolopha scabrella. The sequence continues at coordinate 51,745,341 of OU342960.1, forward strand.
TGTAGTCCATATTCATTGTGAGACTTAATGTTAGAATACAGAAAGATTTCTTTAAAGTGGTTCAATGGTTCCAAATGAGATTAGCAAATAAACATTCTTTCGATTCATGTTTATTATATCAACCAGTGTAGATGTAGATTGCATATGACCTTGATTTTGATAAGTAACTAACGCTATTGAGCTAGATTCTCGGACGCGATCCTGTATTGAGCGCTCTCTTTGACTTTGAAATCGCATTATGGCTTATTATTTTCTGGATATTAATGTAGTCCATATTCATTGTGAGACTTAATGTTAGAATACAGGAAGTGGTTCAATGGTTCCAAATGAGATTAGCAAATAAACATTCTTTCGATTCATGTTTATTATATCAACCAGTGTAGATGTAGATTGCATATGACCTTGATTTTGATAAGTAACTAACGCTATTGAGCTAGATTCTCGGACGCGATCCTGTATTGAGCGCTCTCTTTGACTTTGAAATCGCATTATGGCTTATTATTTTCTGGATATTAATGTAGTCCATATTCATTGTGAGACTTAATGTTAGAATACAGGAAGTGGTTCAATGGTTCCAAATGAGATTAGCAAATAAACATTCTTTCGATTCATGTTTATTATATCAACCAGTGTAGATGTAGATTGCATATGACCTTGATTTTGATAAGTAACTAACGCTATTGAGCTAGATTCTCGGACGCGATCCTGTATTGAGCGCTCTCTTTGACTTTGAAATCGCATTATGGCTTATTATTTTCTGGATATTAATGTAGTCCATATTCATTGTGAGACTTAATGTTAGAATACAGGAAGTGGTTCAATGGTTCCAAATGAGATTAGCAAATAAACATTCTTTCGATTCATGTTTATTATATCAACCAGTGTAGATGTAGATTGCATATGACCTTGATTTTGATAAGTAACTAACGCTATTGAGCTAGATTCTCGGACGCGATCCTGTATTGAGCGCTCTCTTTGACTTTGAAATCGCATTATGGCTTATTAATTTCTGGATATTAATGTAGTCCATATTCATTGTGAGACTTAATGTTAGAATACAGAAAGATTTCTTTAAAGTGGTTCAATGGTTCCAAATGAGATTAGCAAATAAACATTCTTTCGATTCATGTTTATTATATCAACCAGTGTAGATGTAGATTGCATATGACCTTGATTTTGATAAGTAACTAACGCTATTGAGCTAGATTCTCGGACGCGATCCTGTATTGAGCGCTCTCTTTGACTTTGAAATCGCATTATGGCTTATTATTTTCTGGATATTAATGTAGTCCATATTCATTGTGAGACTTAATGTTAGAATACAGAAAGATTTCTTTAAAGTGGTTCAATGGTTCCAAATGAGATTAGCAAATAAACATTCTTTCGATTCATGTTTATTATATCAACCAGTGTAGATGTAGATTGCATATGACCTTGATTTTGATAAGTAACTAACGCTATTGAGCTAGATTCTCGGACGCGATCCTGTATTGAGCGCTCTCTTTGACTTTGAAATCGCATTATGGCTTATTATTTTCTGGATATTAATGTAGTCCATATTCATTGTGAGACTTAATGTTAGAATACAGGAAGTGGTTCAATGGTTCCAAATGAGATTAGCAAATAAACATTCTTTCGATTCATGTTTATTATATCAACCAGTGTAGATGTAGATTGCATATGACCTTGATTTTGATAAGTAACTAACGCTATTGAGCTAGATTCTCGGACGCGATCCTGTATTGAGCGCTCTCTTTGACTTTGAAATCGCATTATGGCTTATTATTTTCTGGATATTAATGTAGTCCATATTCATTGTGAGACTTAATGTTAGAATACAGGAAGTGGTTCAATGGTTCCAAATGAGATTAGCAAATAAACATTCTTTCGATTCATGTTTATTATATCAACCAGTGTAGATGTAGATTGCATATGACCTTGATTTTGATAAGTAACTAACGCTATTGAGCTAGATTCTCGGACGCGATCCTGTATTGAGCGCTCTCTTTGACTTTGAAATCGCATTATGGCTTATTAATTTCTGGATATTAATGTAGTCCATATTCATTGTGAGACTTAATGTTAGAATACAGAAAGATTTCTTTAAAGTGGTTCAATGGTTCCAAATGAGATTAGCAAATAAACATTCTTTCGATTCATGTTTATTATATCAACCAGTGTAGATGTAGATTGCATATGACCTTGATTTTGATAAGTAACTAACGCTATTGAGCTAGATTCTCGGACGCGATCCTGTATTGAGCGCTCTCTTTGACTTTGAAATCGCATTATGGCTTATTATTTTCTGGATATTAATGTAGTCCATATTCATTGTGAGACTTAATGTTAGAATACAGAAAGATTTCTTTAAAGTGGTTCAATGGTTCCAAATGAGATTAGCAAATAAACATTCTTTCGATTCATGTTTATTATATCAACCAGTGTAGATGTAGATTGCATATGACCTTGATTTTGATAAGTAACTAACGCTATTGAGCTAGATTCTCGGACGCGATCCTGTATTGAGCGCTCTCTTTGACTTTGAAATCGCATTATGGCTTATTATTTTCTGGATATTAATGTAGTCCATATTCATTGTGAGACTTAATGTTAGAATACAGGAAGTGGTTCAATGGTTCCAAATGAGATTAGCAAATAAACATTCTTTCGATTCATGTTTATTATATCAACCAGTGTAGATGTAGATTGCATATGACCTTGATTTTGATAAGTAACTAACGCTATTGAGCTAGATTCTCGGACGCGATCCTGTATTGAGCGCTCTCTTTGACTTTGAAATCGCATTATGGCTTATTATTTTCTGGATATTAATGTAGTCCATATTAATTGTGAGACTTAATGTTAGAATACAGGAAGTGGTTCAATGGTTCCAAATGAGATTAGCAAATAAACATTCTTTCGATTCATGTTTATTATATCAACCAGTGTAGATGTAGATTGCATATGACCTTGATTTTGATAAGTAACTAACGCTATTGAGCTAGATTCTCGGACGCGATCCTGTATTGAGCGCTCTCTTTGACTTTGAAATCGCATTATGGCTTATTATTTTCTGGATACTAATGTAGTCCATATTCATTGTGAGACTTAATGTTAGAATACAGAAAATGGTTCAATGGTTCCAAATGAGATTAGCAAATAAACATTCTTTCGATTCATGTTTATTATATCAACCAGTGTAGATGTAGATTGCATATGACCTTGATTTTGATATATTGCTAATCCTTATAAAAGATAAATTATACTGAGGTCTCGGTAAGTGGCAGGACTAAGGTTCAATTATACTTTTTGTGAAATATTATATTTAAAGCTGGATGCTTCGGGTCTCGTTACCAAACGCACAACTTTGATTGTTGTACTTTTTTTTTCATAATTCGTATTATATTTATATGATTAATGGTATCACGCGACAAAATTGTTTAATGTCAGTTAGGGTTTTCTAGCAAAGTAGTGTTATTTTATGCATTACTTTGTAAATTATCGTGCAAAACAACTATAAACTAGCTTTAAAGTTGTGCAAGATAAATATCACAATCACCTTGCCTTCTTGGTTGACGCGAATTGAGATCTGTCTATTTCTGCCTCCAATGTTCTTGTAAGTGTGCCGAAACATGTGAATATAATAACGAACTAAATGATCGGCTAAAAATTTAAGTACAATTTACATTGCGATTATATACACATGTGTTTTGAGGCCGTGGGTGCGGGTGGGAATGCGGATGACTTATATTTATTTTGGGCCAAATTTTATAACTATTCAAAATAAGATCACTAAATATCACAATCATTTTTCACCTGCGCCCATATCGTAACGTTACGGTACCCGCATACGCTGTTTTGGATCTTCTAGTAATAAAAATAAAGATCAAATTGAAATAACGCACCCGCACCCGCGTCGTCGTTGGTTGTTGTTGGTCCTAGACAACAATTTTTGAAATATTTAATATGTTTTAATATGTTGGCTAAGTTTCTTGCCCTTCTTCTTAGCAATACTAATCGAATGGTGCGGATGGTTAGGCATTATGTATATATAATTTTTTTTTTTCCTATATTTCACTATCTTATGCAGGTGTATAACTTTATTACATTTTAGTAGCCCAACCTTAATATTTATTTATCAACTTATTTGTTCGTTGCATCATTTATATGTAATATTTTTATTCCTAGATTTCTCTATTTTATGCAGGTGTATAATTACATTTTAGTAGCCCAACCTAAAGATTTTTTGTATGTCTTTCCCTTATTAGTATATATATTTTTTATATTCTAAAGATATATATTGTAAAGATTAACTTTGACTTGTAGAAAGTATGCTTTATGTATCTATTTTACAAAATAAATATTTTGATTTTGATATCTTTTATTATTTTTATCAAAGTCCATTTTGGTATTGAATTTTTTCTGAAGAATTTAAACTGTTATTATTACTATTACCGATGTAGAGCTTAATATAGATGGTGCGACCACGGCAGCTACTCCCTATCAACGCACTTTCGAACAATAAAAAAAAGTTGCTTGATTAGTTTCCATGTAGATACGTCCATTGTGTTTCTGGTTGGTTTGGTCGTTAGTGTGGGGAAGGGAGCGAGCTTACAGACTTACATAACAGTAATCCTAGCTTTAGACACGGATCTTATCTAGGCAACTAAGTAATACTAATTGTTCTAGATGATTTGTGGAAATAGGTAATTAGCAGTTTAACACAACCGTTATTCTAAATTAGCTGATAGAAGGGATATGTTCGGTTCTACTGTTGCAAGAAATATTGTATTGGGCATCGGTTAACAATGTTAGGTCTTGCTTTGTACTTTTACATGTCTTTTTGTACAATTTAACGTATTTACACGGATAATATTTGCAAATTCTCAAAACAAAATATTGCGTTTTCGTAATTTAATCATCATCCCAATTTTTTAATGCAATGTATCTACTAATACACTCAATCCATCGAAATTGTTATACAATCTACAATTACATACTCAGGCCCGAAAAATTTTCACTTTTCTATCTTTGTCCTGAATTTTTACCTTGCGTAAAACCCATCCGAACTCAAGTAACATTCCCACGACAGCGTTTGCGGGTACGCGTGCGTTCAAAGCATGGAGTTGCGTCGGCATATGCTCCGACACACCGGCGTCAAGCCGTACAAGTGTCGGATCTGCGACCGCCGATTCGGGGACTTCGGCTCTCGGCAGAAGCATGAGAGGTGCGTCCTTGTGGCGTTAGGGGACCGGTAGGCTTGTTATGGGTTTTGAATGGTGTCAAATATTAGGGGTGATAGTGACAAGCCTATCCTAGGAAGCGGGTTTGACTGAACAGTCTAATCCGCTTACTCGCATAGTTTTGTTGCCTTCACCCATAAAGGAACGGGTCTGTCTAGTCAAAAAAACGCGCGACATATTCACTTTCAGTCCCGGTCAGCTTTTTAGCTATCGTTTACTCATAATAGGCGTGCAAAGTTCTATGTGTTTCCTATCTATTTAAAACCCACATCAAACTAAATCTTTCCCCTAGCGCTGCAAAATCAAACAAACCATATATTTTCTATACAAAACAGCGTATGCGGTAAGAGTTTCACGTGGAAACTGGGTCTCAGTCGGCACATGGCGTGGCACTTGGACCTCAGGAAGTACAAGTGTCAGTTCTGCGATCGCAAGTTTGTGGAGCTCGGCGATAAGCAGCGACATGAGAGGTACACGGGATAAGGTCCTAACGAGGGTTCCTTTTTGCTGATTTTGAGTCGGAAATCTAAAAATACTTCAGTGAAAAAAAAACCTGTGTTACAAAGTCGGTAAAGTTAATAAATCGCCAACATAAATGAACGTTATCCTGGCAGAATGTTGTGGTTTTTCAGAATTTAGGCTTTATAGATAATTGGAGTGTTGTAACGTGTCAATATGCCCGTAATTTCAAATTAATGTGTCCATCCGTTTCAAAGATAACTACGGAAAATACATTTTTAAGAGAGTAAAGATTGAAACCCCAGCAAAATATTTTCATTAGTTAAGGTAGCTCAAATATAATTAGGTATTTAAATAACTCGTATAAAAAACTCGGGATGGCACCTATATCCAAAATATCTTAAATCCATTTGTGATCTCCGCAAAAACCTTATTAACGACACCCATTTTTAATTTTTGATAATAATAATTTGGTGCACAAATTCGTTCATGGCTACTCAAGAAACATTGAAAATGACATTCATATTGCAATAATTATAATTTGGCGCTGCGGCTAGTTTGGATTTCCAATATAATCCCAAATTCGTTCTTGGTCAACCCGAAAAAAACCTGTATTGTTGAATTGAAGAAGGTTACTAAAGGACTTGTGATGTAGGTATATTTGATATGATAGTTTAGGATTGATTGAGGGTTCAGTCAACGATAATATCGTTGGGTACAGTGCTCATTACTATACTGGTTAAAAATGAACCCGCTAGCTATGTAAAAGATTACAAAGATAAAACTCGTTTTAGATAAATAACAAAGGAAACTGTTCTATATTGGAAATAAAAAACCTATATTGTGGAATTGAAGAAGGTTACTAAAGGACTTGTGATGTATGTTTGATATGATAGTTAAGCATTGATAAAGGGTACAGTCAACGACAATATCGTTGGGTACAGTGCTCATTACTATATCGGTTGAAAATGAACCCTCTAGCTATAACAAAGGAAACTGTTCTATATTGGAAATAAAAAACCTATATTGTGGAATTGAAGAAGGTTACTAAAGGACTTGTGATGTGTGTTTGATATGATAGTTAAGCATTGATAAAGGGTACAGTCAACGACAATATCGTTGGGTACAGTGCTCATTACTATATCGGTTGAAAATGAACCCGCTAGCTATAACAAAGGAAACTGTTCTATATTGGAAATAAAAAACCTATATTGTGGAATTGAAGAAGGTTACTAAAGGACTTGTGATGTATGTTTGATATGATAGTTAAGCATTGATAAAGGGTACAGTCAACGACAATATCGTTGGGTACAGTGCTCATTACTATATCGGTTGAAAATGAACCCTCTAGCTATAACAAAGGAAACTGTTCTATATTGGAAATAAAAAACCTATATTGTGGAATTGAAGAAGGTTACTAAAGGACTTGTGATGTGTGTTTGATATGATAGTTAAGCATTGATAAAGGGTACAGTCAACGACAATATCGTTGGGTACAGTGCTCATTACTATATCGGTTGAAAATGAACCCGCTAGCTATAACAAAGGAAACTGTTCTATATTGGAAATAAAAAACCTATATTGTGGAATTGAAGAAGGTTACTAAAGGACTTGTGATGTATGTTTGATATGATAGTTAAGCATTGATAAAGGGTACAGTCAACGACAATATCGTTGGGTACAGTGCTCATTACTATATCGGTTGAAAATTAACCCTCTAGCTATAACAAAGGAAACTGTTCTATATTGGAAATAAAAAACCTATATTGTGGAATTGAAGAAGGTTACTAAAGGACTTGTGATGTATGTTTGATATGATAGTTAAGCATTGATAAAGGGTACAGTCAACGACAATATCGTTGGGTACAGTGCTCATTACTATATCGGTTGAAAATGAACCCTCTAGCTATAACAAAGGAAACTGTTCTATATTGGAAATAAAAAACCTATATTGTGGAATTGAAGAAGGTTACTAAAGGACTTGTGATGTATGTTTGATATGATAGTTAAGCATTGATAAAGGGTACAGTCAACGACAATATCGTTGGGTACAGTGCTCATTACTATATCGGTTGAAAATGAACCCTCTAGCTATAACAAAGGAAACTGTTCTATGTTCGAAATAAAAAATACATGTTTTGTTGCTTTTGTCATAATTCATAATTAATAAAAAAAGATATCGACCGCCAAAAAAGCACTAATACTTTTCAACCTGTATAATGGGAAAGAGAAATTTCAACATTTTTGAAAAGTTCGAATGCAAGCAGTGTTGATCTTTGATAATACTACTTTGTACTAATCATAAATTAATAAATGTACTCATTTTCACAAATGTACTTCAAGCCAAGAGGACACCTTGACGTTAATGTACGTCAAGACAAGAGGACACCTTGACGTTACCCCAGCAAAATCTTAAATAACTCTGGTACAGGGGTCGAAATATAGCACACTTTATAGTCCATCAAAAAAGTGTTGAAATGAAAATTGAACTTTAATGATTTTTTTTTAACCTCAAATGGTTAAGTAGTATAATTAAGGTACTATATTTATGAAATAACGTGGTAAACTCGATTTAACTGATTTTGTACTTGTTTGTTTGGTTTAACCAGGCGAAATAAAAATAGTTTCTTCAATATTCATTTCAACTCTTTTTGGACAGACTGTACTTTATAATATTTTTGTGTGTTCATTAATAAAAATAAAAATTAACTGATAATTTACATCACACTTTTAAATTTATACACGCAAATTTACGCGTAAATACAAGCCATTTAAATAGCTAATTAGTAATATATATATAATCGTTACTTTAGCAAAATCTGATTTTTTGTATAAATTTTTTTGAAACGGTCGGTTTTTTACCCGTTTAATTACATTTCAATTATTTATAAAGCTACATCCTGCCAGAATAAAGCTCTTTCAACACGAGACTGTTAGCAAATATATCCATTTGTTCCACCGCGTTTTGCGTGAAGAGAAAGTGATAGCAATATGCTAACGTGGCTTTTGCTTTGTGGATTTTATATTAGTATTTCCACATTACATTCTCGAGTATTTTTAAAGGTTCGTACAAACACAGTGAAATGGAATCTAAATACGTACGATACTTGAAGCTGTAATGGTTAAAACAGCGTCTGCGGTTACTCGTGCGTGCTGAGAGAAGCGCTAAAGCGGCACATGCTGCGGCACACCGGCGAGAAGCCGTACAAGTGTCGGATCTGCGATCGCCGGTTTGGGGACTTTGGCACGCGGCAGAAACATGAAAGGTATTAAAACCCATATCAGTAGTTCTTGGGATTAAAAATGGCTGCTCAATCTGCCTGTTCTATCAGCATAGAGTAACCGCATATCCGACATATTTACATATCAATAATATTGACTTTGACTGCTATTATTCTTTAGGCGTCGTCCTAATTGGCTATCGCTCGCACGATCATGCGATGCGATTTCATCGTGCGATGAAACTGATCGCGCGATCAGAAAACTTGTGTCCTAATTAAGCGGTTGCGCGATCGCGTCGCACGCACGATCAGTCTCAAAACGGCCACCCAAACTCATTGCAAACTCGGCGGTATTAGAATAATATAAAGTTCAAATTCAAATTGCCAAAGAAGCACGCGGCATTTTCAAAGGTATTTTCGCGTACACGTGCCGTGTCGCAATTTGTGTTTTACCGTTTGCGAAATAAGCCTTGACGCAATGGATTAAGTATTATGATTGTTTGAATAAACAATTAAACATGGAAATATGGAGTAAATAGGCTTTTCTTTTGATTAAAATGATACCTTTTACAGGTATGTTTGATCACGTGGTCGTCCGATCTGGCTTATTCCACAAATCCCCTGCGGTGGGGATTTCTGGACAAAAAGTCCAAAATCCCCTTCGGATTTCCTTGAGCGTTGGAATAAGAGAATAAGATATAATAAGAATGAAAAAGGGGATTACTGGACGTTCTGTCAAATACAAGTTCAAATAACTAGTTAGGTAATCAATCACAGTCTTTATTTTTAAGCGATGGTATATAATAATTAAAATTAACGATGACACTGTTTAATTTGCATAAAAATCTGTTTTATCTTCACTTGTGTAGACATAAAATCTCTCATATATTTACATTGAATTTTAGGAAGTAGTATATAAAGTGAAATTATAAATATGTACACAATTAAAGCTTCTCAAGATATATCACGGGCCCTACGTGGGCCCGGCATCAGTTGAGTATAAAAAATTATTGACAGATAAAAATAAACTGTGATTATAGCACTTAATACATATTAGAAGGATAACAAAAAAAATATATTTTTCAGTGATACCACTACTAGTATTTTTTTACATAACTCGTAGGTTTAACTGCATAATATTATTATACAAATGATCTATGATCATAGAACTTATTTATGGGAAGATTAAGAAAACCTATTTTCTCTGATATTTTAATTGAATTGAATTGAATCTTAATGAATACAAAATTTCGTTTATTATTGTTATTATAATAACATGAGAGATTTTATGTACACACATGTAAAAGAATTGTAAGTGATTTATCAGTGATACCACTACAGGTATTTTTACGTACCTTGTATAGTTTTAATTTTAACTATTCAAATTATTTGTGAATATAGAACTTATTAAATTTTTAGTATTATTTAATTTTATAGAACTAATTTAACTGTTTTTCATTTTTCGTTTATTATTGTAAATATATGAGAGATTTTATGTATAAACTAGTGAAGACAAAACAGTTTTTATGTCAGTTAAACAGTGTCATCGTTAATGGTTATATACCTATGTATAAAAAATAAAGGCTGTAAATACCTAATTAGTTGTTTTTATTTGATTTTAAAAAGACAAATAAATAAGGGGATTTGTGGAACTTTTGTCCAGAAATCCCCTTCGGATTTCCTTGAGCGCCGGAAGGAAAGAATTTTTTGACAGATGTCAAAGTGACAGATGTTTTTTTTAAATGTTTTTTGACAGATTTTTAAGTGATAGATGATTTTATTTTTATTTTTTGACAGATGGGAATTCCTTAAATTCCCTTCGCAGATCCGATTTTTCAGAATCGCCTTGACGATGCGTCAATGGTCGCACGACGAAAATAGAACAATTTGGTCGCATCGCATGATCGCGCGACCATCAATTAGGACATTCAGTAGAGAACGAACGATCGAACGACGATCGCATCGCATGATCGTGCGAGCGATGGCCAATTAGGACGACGCCTTATGCTATCTGAATTGTCAGGTGCGAATGCAGACAAAGATAGTGTGTAAGTGAAAAGTGCATAGAATGGCCATATTTAATCCCGAGACATATTGATACGAGAAGGAATTTTTTGGCATAGTTTCGTTTCGTCATATACAGAAAAAAATATTGTTTCGATCCTCTATTTATCTGCAGTTTTACTCTGAAACTACTTGCCTGATAGAATTAAAATTTGGCATGTAGGTAAAATATTCTACAAAAAGGAACCCAGAATATAAATACGCAGAAATCCGAAATATGTAACTCCGTTTTTCAACATCTATCACCAGAAAAAGGTAAGTGGTCTTGACTTATTTTGTAAATGGCTATAATTGAAAATATTGTTTCGATCCTCTATTTATCTGCAGTTTTACTCTGAAACTACTTGCCTGATAGAATTAAAATTTGGCATGTAGGTAAAATATTCTACAAAAAGGAACCCAGAATATAAATACGCAGAAATCCGAAATATGTAACTCCGTTTTTCAACATCTATCACCAGAAAAAGGTAAGTGGTCTTGACTTATTTTGTAAATGGCTATAATTGAAAATATTGTTTCGATCCTCTATTTATCTGCAGTTTTACTCTGAAACTACTTGCCTGATAGAATTAAAATTTGGCATGTAGGTAAAATATTCTACAAAAAGGAACCCAGAATATAAATACGCAGAAATCCGAAATATGTAACTCCGTTTTTCAACATCTATCACCAGAAAAAGGTAAGTGGTCTTGATTTATTTTGTAAATGGCTATAATTGAAAATATTGTTTCGATCCTCTATTTATCTGCAGTTTTACTCTGAAACTACTTGCCTGATAGAATTAAAATTTGGCATGTAGGTAAAATATTCTACAAAAAGGAACCCAGAATATAAATACGCAGAAATCCGAAATATGTAACTCCGTTTTTCAACATCTATCACCAGAAAAAGGTAAGTGGTCTTGACTTATTTTGTAAATGGCTATAATTGAAAATATTGTTTCGATCCTCTATTTATCTGCAGTTTTACTCTGAAACTACTTGCCTGATAGAATTAAAATTTGGCATGTAGGTAAAATATTCTACAAAAAGGAACCCAGAATATAAATACGCAGAAATCCGAAATATGTAACTCCGTTTTTCAACATCTATCACCAGAAAAAGGTAAGTGGTCTTGACTTATTTTGTAAATGGCTATAATTGAAAATATTGTTTCGATCCTCTATTTATCTGCAGTTTTACTCTGAAACTACTTGCCTGATTGAATTAAAATTTGGCATGTAGGTAAAATATTCTACAAAAAGGAACCCAGAATATAAATACGCAGAAATCCGAAATATGTAACTCCGTTTTTCAACATCTATCACCAGAAAAAGGTAAGTGGTCTTGATTTATTTTGTAAATGGCTATAATTGAAAATATTGTTTCGATCCTCTATTTATCTGCAGTTTTACTCTGAAACTACTTGCCTGATAGAATTAAAATTTGGCATGTAGGTAAAATATTCTACAAAAAGGAACCCAGAATATAAATACGCAGAAATCCGAAATATGTAACTCCGTTTTTCAACATCTATCACCAGAAAAAGGTAAGTGGTCTTGACTTATTTTGTAAATGGCTATAATTGAAAATATTGTTTCGATCCTCTATTTATCTGCAGTTTTACTCTGAAACTACTTGCCTGATAGAATTAAAATTTGGCATGTAGGTAAAATATTCTACAAAAAGGAACCCAGAATATAAATACGCAGAAATCCGAAATATGTAACTCCGTTTTTCAACATCTATCACCAGAAAAGGTAAGTGGTCTTGACTTATTTTGTAAATGGCTATAATTGAAAATATTGTTTCGATCCTCTATTTATCTGCAGTTTTACTCTGAAACTACTTGCCTGATTGAATTAAAATTTGGCATGTAGGTAAAATATTCTACAAAAAGGAACCCAGAATATAAATACGCAGAAATCCGAAATATGTAACTCCGTTTTTCAACATCTATCACCAGAAAAAGGTAAGTGGTCTTGATTTATTTTGTAAATGGCTATAATTGAAAATATTGTTTCGATCCTCTATTTATCTGCAGTTTTACTCTGAAACTACTTGCCTGATAGAATTAAAATTTGGCATGTAGGTAAAATATTCTACAAAAAGGAACCCAGAATATAAATACGCAGAAATCCGAAATATGTAACTCCGTTTTTCAACATCTATCACCAGAAAAAGGTAAGTGGTCTTGACTTATTTTGTAAATGGCTATAATTGAAAATATTGTTTCGATCCTCTATTTATCTGCAGTTTTACTCTGAAACTACTTGCCTGATAGAATTAAAATTTGGCATGTAGGTAAAATATTCTACAAAAAGGAACCCAGAATATAAATACGCAGAAATCCGAAATATGTAACTCCGTTTTTCAACATCTATCACCAGAAAAAGGTAAGTGGTCTTGACTTATTTTGTAAATGGCTATAATTGAAAATATTGTTTCGATCCTCTATTTATCTGCAGTTTTACTCTGAAACTACTTGCCTGATTGAATTAAAATTTGGCATGTAGGTAAAATATTCTACAAAAAGGAACCCAGAATATAAATACGCAGAAATCCGAAATATGTAACTCCGTTTTTCAACATCTATCACCAGAAAAAGGTAAGTGGTCTTGACTTATTTTGTAAATGGCTATAATTGAAAATTTTGTTTCGATTTCTAAGGCTTGAAACACTTCAAAATGAAATTAATTCACTATGCATTTTTGTAAATTCAATAGGCAGGGCTATCTGGGAAGCTAGGCGATACCATAAACACTTCAAAATTAAATTAATTTATTATGCATTTTTGTAAATTCAAGCGGCAGGGCTATCTGGGACGCTAGGCGATACCATTTCTTGCAAACGAGATAGGGTAATAAAATAACTTTTTCTGTACAGCCCTACAAAATGTCCTAATTAATTAATGAAATCATTTGTAAATACAACATATCGTTGCTACGTACATATATCTGAAAAGGTGTCGAGACACAACCACGTTTCATCTACGATTTTTGCGTCCCAACGTTAGAGGGAGTGAGTTTATTGCCGTACTTCATGCACAAATGATTTTTAGGGTTCCGTAGTACATGAAAGGTAAAAAAGAAACCTTTATGGTGAGACTCCGTTGTCCGTCCGTCCGTCCTTATGTCACAGCCTCATAACTTTAGCACCGTTAAAGATAAAGACTTGAAAATTTTCCACTAAAATAGAATTGACTCGCTTACATAATACGGTAAAAATATATATATTGAAATAATTGAAATTGTTCAAAATATTTCCAACACAAAAGTGAGAAAAATAAAAATAAATTCTTAAAAATACAATATTTTACTATAAATATAGGCTCAGATTTGGAGAAATCTTTGAAAAACCACAAAAAAATGCATGTCCCGCCTTATTTCCGAAACTAATGAACCGAAAAATATGAAAAAAATCATGGAATTTAAGATTATGTAAAGATTACAGGAAAAATATAGCGGGTGAGAAATTCACGATAACTAAATGACAAAGTTAAATTTTTCATCCACGAGTTTTATTTCGTACGGTATAAAAATATTTGATTCTCTTTTTTGTGGTACAATCAATTCTTTTTTTAGTTATCATAAACAGTTATGGGCAAGATTTTAAATACCTTCTTCCTGACTGTTCCCAAAACTGTCGAATTACGGAACCCTAGGTATGCGAGTCTGACTCACACTTGACCGGTTTTCTTTTACCAAGTTTTACTCCCTGGTGTATCCATTCACCGTTAAGCAAATATTAAGTACAAAAATAGTATCTCCTTAGATTCTGTAAAACCCATTAGTGCACGCTCGACCAGGTTTCGAGATTGTGACGCCTGAATTATTTATTAATTCATTCATTTGTACTAGCGGACGCCCGATAGCCTTGTTCAGGTGGATCCTGTTTTTTTCGATCCCATGGAATTTTCTCAAATCCCTTAAATGGTGTCAAAGTCTTAAAAAACCTAAGGTCTTGGTCTATGATCTAGGCGTTGATAGTATTCTATTCTTTCATTCGTTTTTTATTTGTTGATAATAATATATGTGTTGCATATCCAGGTTGCACATGGGCGTGCGCCCATACCAATGCTCGGTGTGCGGCAAGGCGTTCACCTACTCATACGTGCTGGCTAACCACATGCTCACTCACACCGGAGAGAAGAAGTATTCGTAAGTATTGTACTTTAATATACATAGGTGAAGTCATCTAAAACGTCGTTCCTCGATAAGTTTGAAACCGAAAGAGCGCTACTGATTCTTGCTGCCCTGCTGCGGGAACCGCAAGTTGCTATACTCATTATAAATAAATGGATCCGTGTTACTGATCACTTTACCAAGCCTCCAGTATGAGTTTCACTATATAAATAAAAGTCACCTTATATATTTACAAAATTAAGGAAGAAGCTCGTACAAAATGCAGTGCTAGTAAAGTTCTGTTTTATATGCGTCTAATCCGTTGTCAAAGTCAACTTTACCGCACGAGTGTTTAATGTTTTCATTTTTTATAATTTATTTTTTTAGTTTTGTTCCCCTACATAGTAGGAAGGCAAATGGAACTTAACTCAAACAGCCATGTCTGAGGTATGTTTTATTTTTTTAATTTATCGAAAACAATTGCCAGTCTTACCTTGTGTACCATAGATATACTTGACAGAAATGAGCGGGTACAACCCGGTCACATTATCTCGAGACCTCGCTGGAATGCGAACCACCCGCCCCGTTCTCCTTTCACCTCCCCGCGGTCGCCACGGCGCGTCAGTACGTTTAGCACTTTCGTTGCCGATACGCGTCGACTTGTTTTCGTGGTATATTTTTAAACATTCCATTGTTACGTTTGGAATTTTATTGTTATTTTGTTATTTCTGTTACGTTAAAATATTGTTTTTGTTGCAACGTTGGACATTTTTGTTAAGTTTGGACATTTTGGTTTAGTTTGGACATTTTTGTTACTATTTCGTTGCTTTGAAGTGGGACAGTGAAAGTTTTTTCAAATAAGGGAAAAACTATTCACAGTGAAGCAAGAAATTTAATCCTGAAAGTTCTCGCTTTCTTTGAATCAGAGAAAGCTAACAAGCAATTCGTAATACCTTCGAGCCAATCATATATTCTGAAGACGATTTTTAGTCTGTAGTTTTGTGTAATAAACACTTCTTGTACCCACCTAACCAAGATTGTTTCATTTATTTTTCATCATTTTAATCATATCATTATAATAATATTACCTACATTAAATTAATTAACACAATATTTGTTTTGTTGGAAATCTTATTGTTTATAATAATATCCTACCAGAGGATGCTTGTTTTGCGCACCATATTTGAGCGCCGACGCGACGTGACGTCATCGACGCCAGGTCTCGAGATAATGTGACCGGGTAGTACCTAGGATAGTGGACCATATTGAACTTTGACAGCTCGATATACACTGTCCGTCCCTCATTAGGTAGATCAAAAGAGTGAGACAGAGCACTGTATCAAGCGCCATCGAGCTCGATATGGTTTGCTATGCTAGACTAGTGTTTCAGTTTGATGCCTTCGTAGGCTGATGAAATGAAGACGGTTTAGACGACATTTTGCGTAGGTAGTAACTTTACAAATTGAAAATTCAGATGAAACATAATCAACGATTTAGTGCCTGATTTTTACTTTTGAATTTCTTTATTAATATCATGGATCGTAAATGTTTTCTATGGTTAATATATATAAGGTGACTTTAATTTATGCAGCCAAACTCTTATTAGAGGCTTGGTAAGTGATCAGTATCACGGATCGATGACAGTTTTTGATAATTTCGCAAAATAAAATCTTGACGTCTCATCGTAATTGACTCGGGGCTGGGCTTGCGTTTGTAACGAATACCAAAAGAATCATTAACGAATTTCACAAAAAGGGTCATTGAATCTTGTTACTGAGCACTTCCCGAGTCTTCAGTAACAATTTGGCTAAATAAATTAAAGTCACCCTATATAGGTAACAAGGAGGATCTGGTTAAAATAAACTTCTTGGTAAGTAACCTCATTTAATCGTAAAATGAATAAGAACTTTTTGGTTATAATGCCAAAAGACAAAAAGTTTGAAATAAATACAATGTTATCGATCGGTCTTCCTTGTTTACAACATTCTTTGTATCTAAAGAATATACAATATCGGGCAGCCATTGTTGCTTACATAATTATGTAGAATAAGCTCGAGGAGTCGAATTCATGTTATGTATGACTGAAAGCAGCCTTCAAACGCATCAAAAATTCCGTCAAGTCGGCAAGTTGCGTGCAAAGAAAAAGAAAGCCCGCCTTAAGTTCATTTGGAGTATATATTTATTGTTTCTTTGTTTATTTAATTACATTTAATTTATTTACTCACACTGTGCATTGAAAAACGTAGTATGATACTCGTGCGTAAGGGCAATAACTTACTCGTAACGTTTAAAACACTCTCTTATCGCTCGTGTTTCAAATCGTTCCTCGTACAAGCTATTGCCTCCTTTACGCTCTCGTAGCATAAGCTACTATTTCCTTACTTTTGAATAAAAAGTATGAAATAAATGTGTTTTAAAGCATTTTGCGGAAACAGTTTATTAATAATAAAGTCTTCACAAAAAAATTACGTCCTTTAATGTATTACATTTTGTTTGCATTACATTAACAAACTTAAAAGCGTGTTTACAGTTGTAATGTAATGCAGCTAAAATGTAACGCATAAAATTTAATAATTTTCACGTGATCACCTAACTATTAACAAGCAGTTTGCGCGAACTGCTATAAAACGCATTTATTGCAAACTTTTTATTCAAAAGCAACGAAAACAATATTATGATGTGCAATTTGCACCGAGATCCTCCGTTAACACCTTAAAAGTTACTATATTTTTATCACAGACACATAATTATTACTAAGTAGCAGACCAAACATAAGGATTGAATAGCGTGGCAAGTTTCCATACAAAAAATAAACTACATTGAGGCTTCATGGTACGAAGAAACGTATAAAAATGGCTTGTTTTAGCTGGCTTATGCTTGGAACATCTTTGTTAATTCCTAAACTAATCTCTAGTAGGTATATATTTTGTTTGGAAACAAGCATTATTTATATTGAAAAGAGCCCGAAGTTCACTGAGCTAAAATTGCCACTCGTCGACTATATGCGTTTATTATTAATGTTAGGTCTGCTACTATATTATACGTCTGTGCCTTATATATATATAATTATACCTATACAATAAAATAAAATGTCATATAAATGGTTTGGATAAATTGCAATAATCTCAAGATATATTTCGGGTTCGACCTAAACTTCGGTTGAGTATACAACAGAATTTTTTGCCATTTAAGGTTGTCTTCCCCAGGAAATCTGGTTCGTATAGACGAGCACCTGTCCATAGTTTCCGGCTTCCCTGCGACAAAAAAATCTGGCGTGCTATCTAGAAGACTAACCAGTAAAACCGAAACTTGCAGTTGCGGTCCGTGCAACAAGAAGTTCACGAAGGCGCACCACCTTAAGTACCACAACAAGGTGCACCACAAGGACGTGTACGTACAGCAACAGCTGGAAATGGAGGCGAAGAAGGTCCGCCAGCAGATCAACGTGTCCGGACTGTCTGGCGTCATCTCCGGGCAGATCGTCGACGGGAAGCTGCAAATCGTGCAGATGCAGAACGAAGGTACTCTACCCTCTTCTTCTATGCTGTAGGCCGAGATCCCTCGTCGTAGAGGATCTCCGAATGGGTGTCAGAGATGGACTTTCACTGAAACAACACCCGTACACTCCTTTTCACCGACGTGCCCACGTGATAATGGACGAGCCTTATCGCTGTACTTTGGACATTAACACACGCTTTCAGGGCACGTAAGTTTAGCTTCACGGTGTTTTCCTTCACAATTCTGTTTCTTGTTTTGATATTTCCCAGATTTGCATTGACCTTAAAACTGATGAGCGTATCTGTCCGATCCTTTTGGTGGGGGCAGTGTTTTCTTGCCCATTTTGGTTGAAGTTTTTCTTGGAAATTAAGTTAGTTGTCTGGCTTGTTCCTTAAGAGGCTATGTAAAAATATATGGATTCTTCGTTTCTGTGTATTTCATGAAGTACACGGAAAATTTTAGTGAATTTTTGGTATATACATTTTGACTATACAATCTAGGGTTTTGTTTTTGGAAAACACGTTTGGATACATTTTCTTCCATAGAAATGATTATTGAAATGAGGTCTTCAAACGTACCTTTTCCCTCGTTTGACGAATAAGGATCATGCACAGAACTCAATCATATTTTATTAGATGGGTTTTAACAATATCTAGATATTTGATTTTGGAAATTTTGCTAGCCATTTTAGTTTTTTAAATAAAATTAAGAAACATACTTTTTCTCTCTTTCGCGCTGAATCCCCCCTCTCGCACTACGCGTTTTTTCGCTTGGAGCGAGAGTGACAAAAATAAAATTTACTTAGTCAGTTTTGTAAATTTTTCTTCAGAAAATGCGCGTGTCCGATTGGTGAATTAAGTTATGAAAAGTCAAATTATGAGGTACTGGCAACAAAAATAAATGAGAACAATAATATCTTATGTCGGACCATCCTGACCATCCTAATCTGAATTAGTATTCAGCTGTTGGTAAGAATTGTTGGTAAATAAGGTCTCTATCAAAGTAGAGAAAATAAAAAATTTTTTAGTAAATCCTTTATTTATTTAATAATCCGTTGAAGAGTACTGATGACGAAATCCAAAAGCATAGAATATAGTACTCTTCTACCGAGAGTTTAGAATCGTACTGAAGAAACTCATTTCCTTCTGACTCTGGCCCTGGCGCACTGACAGTTTACCGTACCCATAGACAGTGAACCACAATCAAGTCATTCCTAGTGCAACTATAGTCTGTTTTTTGCACGAAGGAGGAAACTGACAGTTCATGCGAGTGGGAAATGCGTTTTTAACTCCTATGATGTATGAGCTATTTCACACTGTCGCGAATTTTTGAATGTTGCAATGTAAAATAGCTCATACATCATAGGTGTTAAAAACGCATTTTTCACTAGCATGAACTGTCAGATTCCTCCTTCGTGCACAATAATATACTTTCCTACTAGATGGCGCATGTTCACGAGCGCTATCTCAAGGTGGGTCAAGTCTGTAGACGTGAACTTGAACTTTACTGAAACCTTTTTGTTGTTAATCGTTTAGAAACAGATCAGATGGAGGGCGAGGGGGAACAGATGCAGGTCGTGGAGATAGACCCGGAGCACAAGGAGACAGACCGCGCCGTCGCCGATATGCAAGCTGTAAGTATTATTTATTACACGACTAGCTTTTCCCGCGTTGATTTGTATTGTTTTTGTGTAGTCCATCAATATTTTTCAGACCCTTAATTTTATAGCACGTATTTGACCCTTTAGATTGTTTTTGGTTCTCATGGTATGATCTCTTATTTGATCCCCCAGTAAAGTGTCTTTGGCGAAGCCGAAGGCCAAACACATTGCCAAAGGAAATTATTTTCTTGATCTTTTACATTTGATCTCCAGCAAAAATATCTTTGTTTTCGAACGTAATTAATTCTTGACATATTTGGTCTCCTCGCAGCAATTTTTTGTTCTCAGAGTGTCTTTGGCGAGGCAAAAGACCGAGTCGTGTTTTAGAACCAACTTATTCCATGATCTTTGGCGAAACCGAGCCACGTTAACGAACGAAGATATTTTTTGATAACTGTTTTCATCCCCTAAAATTTTTACGGCGAGGCCGAAGCCTTAGTCGCGCCATATGCCAGTAGTACTGGCATATGGCGACTCCAGTACTGTATTATGTAAAACTACAATGGTTCTATATGTGGAATTCAGAGGTATGGGCGTTGGTGTCAGGATGCCGATGGTTAGAGTCACATGCCACGTCTGATGACAGGTTCAGGTATGGGTGTCAGGATGCCGATCATCAGATTCACATGCCACGTGGTCGTTGATACGCCAATCTCGTAAATAATAGCACTGCCAGATGGTTCACAATGTCTGTATTGATAATTTAATGTTACACACTTGAAATACAACGAGATGCACTAGGTAAAAGGCGATATCATGGGTATCGGACATGATGAAATTACAGTAAGAACACAATCAATAACTAAAGGCTCATAGGGGGAACAGACAAGTTTCTTCGCACTCAGTTACTTCGACCACGCACCAAAAAAAGTCACCAGTTAATTCAATTTCAAAAATCGGATATCTTCTCCAGTCGGACGTTCGTGTAACTATGCCAATAACCATGTCCAAGCGCGTTATAACCAAACCGCTTGCGTTCCCACCAATCAAAACAAATAAGTTACAGTTACCAACTTAACATAACAAATCTTTCAAATCTGATTGGGTAACTCAATCAGTCTAGCCAACTTTACAAAACAAAATAAAATATCACCATAGACAAACTTGACAAATTCAAGGACTAACATAGCGCCATCTTTCGTTCTTGTGTGGCTACATATTTCTATGCATACTACTTTAATAGTCTACATAAACTAGTTATTGGTCTCGGAATTGATCCTCTGCTAAAGTTTCTTTGGAGAAGCCGAGGTCAGGGCCGCCTTTCGGAACGAAATTATATCACAAACATACATATATAAATACATGAACCCTGAAATCATAGCTCTACTTTTGTTCGGGCAGTCGTGTTTAAATTCCATCTTTAGATTAACGGAATTCAGATACAAACATTCATGCTACAGTTTAATCCCTTAGGTTTAAACTTTAAGGTTTAACCTAACCAAAAATGCTGAAATATTTCATTCTTAAATTCTAACCCAAAGGTTCATACTAATTTTCATAGTTTTAACTACAAAACTAACAAGATTTTCATACAAACTTTCATCCCCTATTTTATCTCCTAAAATTCGCCCTAATTCCTTGTTTACATTATAAAGGGAACCACGGGCTTCATGTCCAAGGGTTTGGGATGTGCGTTATCGAAGCGGTAAATCAGTGAGTGCGGACTTATTTTAATATACATAATTTGGTAATGCGTTAAACATATAATTTTTTCCTTTATTTTTAGTTTATGTTAGTATATTATTTTATCAAATTTAAGCAAGCTTAATTTTGATTAATTTTATTGTATTTTCGGGTTTCATATTTAGTTTGATTATTTATTTTTAAATAAAAAATTGGCCATATGGTCATATCTGTGTATAATGTATTGTATAAATAAATCTATTTCATTTTTAATTCGCTTTCTGATGATTGAGAAACCCAATCCTCAATCATCATCATTTCTTTATTGCCAAGTCACAAATTTAAAAGATGTGACAAGTAACGTCCTGTAGGGACGCAGCAAACACTAGAAGGGCTAATGTTGCCATATTACTTAAATCTAATTATGTTAAGTACATATTTATCAATGTTAATCATAAATAGGTATTTATTATCTATTAGTATTAGGTATGAGGCATCCATATTATGTTGTAATATATTTAATGGCAATGTTATATACTAGTAGAATAATATTTATTTATTATGATTTTTCCCCTTTTCGAGCCATTGAAGTATTTTATTTAATAATGTTATCGTAAAAAATATCAGTTGTATGGTAATATTATAGTGCTATAAGGAACTTTTTTGGGATATTGTTGAATGAGTGGGATTTTCTATACATTTTAGATAGTTAGGTATATACTAGTTGTACATTTTTGTTAACATGCGATGTGGGCTGGTTGATACTAATTGAATTTGTTGTATTGTAATAGCAGTTTGAGGAAGTTTTTTAGGATATTGTTGAATAGAGTGGGGTTTTCAATACATTTTAGGTACCTAGTTAGGTATATGGTTGTACATTTTTATTAACATGCGATGTGGGCTGGTTGATACTAATTTTATTTGTTGTATTGTGATAGCATTATAAGGAACTTTAATCTAACCTCATGTCGTAAACTCCTGATTATTAACTCAAAAATAGAGCATTATGGAGGAAAAAAACGAACGTCTCTAATACAGAAAAAAATAGTAGTTCATGAAACTGGTATGTACATATAGACGTTAATACCTAGTTATATGCAGCAACGATTATTTTGGGATATTGATGAATAGGGCGGGGGTTTTCGAAGACATTTTAGAAAGTTACGTACATGGTACATGGTACTTTAGGTGGTAGAGCTAATGCCGGGCTTGACTGTGGAGGTACCACCATCTTACTCGGAAATCCTCCCGAAGTTATTCGGGGGAGAGTAAGAGGACAGCTCTCAGGCAAAAAAACCAGGCGGCCCACCATTGCCTGGGACCGATGGATGGCGGTATATCCATGCCCAACTACCAGGCCTTATATAAATCAGACTGGTGACGGGCAGCGGCGTCACTGGTGCAAGGGTTTCGGCACCGCGCTCACCAACCCGCCTGCCCAGCGTGTGTGAGTATGGGCATTTCTTTCAGGAGGACCGCCAAGAGTGGCGAAATCCTGGAAAGGCCTATGTCCAGCAGTGGACGAAACAGGCTGATGGATGGATGGATGGATGGACGTACATGGTTCTATATTTTAACAAGTTCCTTCGTTTTTCGGCTTGGTCGTTATTTTATGAACAGCCTAAATGTTGACCGGGGTCACTAAGTTGATAATTAAGAAAAAGCCGCATCCAAATCTGTTGAGTGGTTCTCAAGTTAAAACTGAACTGAACATACATACAGACAGGGAGACAAAAATTATAAAAATTGTGGTTTTTGCCTCTGCATAATACTAATAACCCATTTCATTACAAATTTCGCGATAATATTCAATATACAGACAGACCTTTTTGCTACTTTATTAGTATTTACCTATTTACCCGTTAACTAATATTTAGTTAGATTTATATAAGGTGACTTTTTTGTCATCATTTGTACATCTAAACTTATATTGAAGGCTTGGTAAGTGATCAATTGATCAGTAAGCCTCCGGACCACTAGTACCATTGAACAGTACCATCAATGGTACTAGTGGCACTGATTTGTCCCACTAGTACCATCAATGGTACAAATGGTACTAAATTTTTTTTAAATTGATTTTACAGGGGTTATTAACTTATTAGCTTATCAGCTTAATGCGGCCAGTGTCTTGGGTACTCTGCCCAGTGACAGCGACGACTTAAATAAAGTCTTTTATTTAATTTAACTTTTATGTTTATATAACTTAGTTAAATTTTTTTTTTTTTATATATTATAATTTTAGAATAATTCAGCTTATTATTTATTATTAACTTATTTGACAGATGTCAAAGTGACAGGTGATTTTTTCAGATTTTTGACAGATGTCAGTGAAAGATTATTTTTTTAGATTTTTTGACACATGTCAAAGTGACAGATGATTTCTAAAAAGAAAACATCTTTCACTGACATCTGTCAAAAAATCATCTGTCACTTCGACATCTGTCAAAAAATAAAAAAATAAAACATCTGTCACTGACATCTGTCAAAAAATCTAAAAAGAAAACATGCCACTTTGACATCTGTTAAAAAATCTAAAAAAAAAATATCTGTCAAAAAAAAAATCTGTCACTTTGACATCTGTCAAAAAATCGGTATAATATTAACCATCTTTCATCGGTACTAATGCTAATTTTGATATTCAGAGTAGCTTCATTACATAAATATGTGCTCCACTTTAGTTGTAGTGTACTGAGCTAATAAGTTAAAAACCCTTCTAAAATCAATAAAAAAAAAAATTGTACCATTTGTACCATTGACGGTACTAGTGGGACAAATCAGTGCCACTAGTACCATTGATGGTACTGTTCAATGGTACTAGTAGTCCGGAGGCCACGGCTCGATAACACTTTTTGCTAATTTCTCAAAATAAAATCATGATGTCCCATACCCGTAGTAATTGACTCGGGGCTGGGCTTGCGCTTGTAAGGAACACGAAAAGATTAATTTACGAGCTTCACAAAAAGGGTCATTGAACCTTGTTACTGAGCACTTACCGAGTCTTCAGTAAGAGTTTGTCTGCAGAAATTAAAGTCACCTTATATAAGGTCCTACAATAATAAGTCAAAATAATTCTAGGGTAGAATATGTATCGTTTACTGATCACATTCCAGTAGAAAAAATATTTTTTCCTTGAATTATTTTTTTCGCTTTCCAGTACAAAGTGATTCAATCAGCTGACAAAGTTTCTAAGAAAAGGTGAAAAAAAAGTTCGCGAAGAAAGTTTTATTTTTGGTGGATAGTGGTCTATTAGGGATACTCTATCAGCTTCTAATTTTTTTTCACTTTGAATTGTAGGACCTTATATATACCTCCTTTGATAAAAAAAATTGCAGTCTCTCGGCCCGTTTTACGTGGAAATCGAACGACAAATTCAAATTGTAATAAGGTAGTGACTAAAGGGCCGTTAGCGGTTCTTTAATTTTGAAAATTATTGAACCCTACGTCATTATTTAGCTGTTGGAATATCTTCCTTAGCACGAACTGATAAAGTTCAATTTGCAATGTAGAGTTCGAAAAGGGAAGCGGTCCTTTAATTTTATAAATTATTGAACCGTAAGTCATCGGAAAGTGCTCGGAAAATGTTTTTTTCTGCATATCGTGAATTATTTTAAAACTACGGGAGTCGCCTCGCTCCGCTCCGCTATGCTGGACTCCCTAATATGTACTTACATGTCAGCCTAACCGCTCCTCCTCGATTCGCTCGTCGTCACAACCTATCCCTAGCGGTCAAATAGAATTAAAACTAATGTAGCCGCTAACGGCTATTTAGTCACTTTCTTGTAATAATATAAAATTGTCTATAGTTAATAAGCATCTGAGTAGGTAGGTACAATTAAATAGATATCTCAATCCTGTGTCCAATGTTCGTTAGGATTTTAACACATTTTAAAAATAATAAATACATGATCAGCCTCGGCAGTTTTCCCATATTATAATTTCCTTGAATGTCCATATGCGTAATAGGTTGTTAGGGCAGGGGTAAAGTTTGTAGCTCGTTAGTTGGTGGAGAGCGTAATAGAAGAGGGCAGTTTGTTTTTTACGTATGTACTTAGTGTATATATGGTTCGGGGTCATATTAGTGTCGAGGTCATTTCCTAATAAGGTAGCAGTATCTACAAATTCCAAGCTTTATTTTTGTAGGTACGTGTATACGTTATTTATAGTGATGTTTTTGAGATGGCTTATTTAGATGATTTTAGTTTACTAAATTGTATTTTTCAAACTGGTCGAAAATAAAGTTAATTTTTTAATTAATTGATCCGAGCATAATATCAAAATAGAGATATCAATCTGCAAGGAGGATACAACTTTAATAAAATTTAATTGGAAGTTGTTGATGTAGATGAGTAATAGTACATATCCTAGGCCCCTCTACGTTGAGGGATAGAGCCAGTTGACAGGACACTATTGGACCTTATGTAGTCGATTTTCCCCGATTCGAAATTAGTATTTTTTATCTCCACATTGAAGCGGTTCCATAGGTACGATTTAAGCCTTTTATGGGCAACTCCTTTTATTTCTGAGACGTACAGCATATCTAATAGGCGCGTGGCAGACTTTATCATAGGCTTTACTCATATCTAATGGAAGGCCTACCTGCACATTTCTTATAATTATTTTCACATATTTATATACAGCGGGATCTTCCTGGATCTTTCTGAAGCCATCTTGATTTTCGTGTAGAATTTTATATTATTCTAACAAGTTGTGATGGGTCCTTATTTATGTATCGGATTTTTAATATAAATTTTAAATGCTCCCTTCAGCAAAGGTTTGGATAATTAGACTTGCATATTTTTTTTTTAAATAAATAATATTTACTCATGTAGGAGCTTTCATTTAGTATTTTATGAACATGAACAATAAAAAAAAACGGCCAAGGGTTCCGTACCGTTGTCTATAAAAACGGCAAAAAAATCATGTCCGTTGTATGGGAGCCCCAATTATATCATCCATCCATCAGCCCGTTTCGTCCACTGCTGGACATAGGCCTTTCCAGGATTTCGCCACTCTTGGAGGTCCTCCTGGAAGAAATGCCCATACTCACACACGCTGGCCAGGCGGGTTGGTGAGCGCGGTGCCGAAACCCTTGCACCAGTGACGCCGCTGCCCGTCACCAGTCTGTTTTATACAAGGTCCGGCAATTGGGGATGGATATACCGCTATCCATCGGTCCCAGGCAATGGTGGGCGGCCTGGTTTTGCCTGAGAGCTGTTCTCTTACTCTTCCCCGAATAACGTGGGGAGGATTTGCGAGTAAGATGGTGGTACCTCCACAGTCGAGCCCGGCATCAGCTCTACCACCTATATTGACTTATATATTTATATTTTTTTTTATTATTCTATATATTTGGTTCATTTTTAAAGTGAATATATAACTAAATATTCTGTGGATATTTCAAGCGTGTACCTATTGCCGTTATCAATATCGAGCAAAAACAAGCAAAATAATCACGTTTGTTGTATGGGAGCTCCCTTTAATATGCAATTTATTCTGTTTTTTAGTATTTCTTGTTATAGCAGCAACAGAAATACATCATCTGTGAAAATTTCAACTGTCTAACTATCATGGTTCATGAGATACAGCCTGGTGTGGTGACAGACGGACAGCGGAGTCTTAGTAATAGGGTCCCGTCAAAGGGTAATCTTTGGGTACGGAACCCTAAAAAAATTGGCTCGAGGTATATTTCCCCTGCAACAAAATTACATAATATTATAAAATACTTATTATCAGAGAGAAAGGAGGTTTATTTACAACTAACCTATCTACCTAACTAATTCTTAATTTTGGTACCATCTAGCAGACGTATTGTCGTATTGTGTTTGTTCTTGCTTATAAGTTGCATATTTTTTATATATAGATATAATTAATTGGAAGAGTTGCGATTGCTAAATGGTACCACAGTTTTTTTTTTTTACCTTGATCGGAGTTTCCCATATATGTAGTAGTATGCTAATTTATGTCAGAAATCATGTCAAGTCAGAGTCAGTGTTGTCGTTTGAGCCTAGCGGGCCTATTATGTAACTTTGTATCGGTTGCCAACTGGTTGCCGAACACTGAAAACATAGGTTTAAAAAAAACAGAGCTTTCAAAATTGCCATGAGTGTGTATTGAATGGTTCACGCACTGTCACGTTACTTTAAGCACGAACGTAATCATAGATAATCGGAATTCGATAGTATATCTATGTTGTCGATGGTAAGCAACCAGTTGGCAACCGACTCAAATATACGTTATACTGTAGTGCGCACCAAGTAAACGAGGACTTAAGATTCGGACTCTGAAGCATTGGTTAAATGTGTGTTGTGTCGTCATGTCTGTGTTGGTATGGGCAAGATGTTGTTTCGTCATCTAGAATAAGATTTCTCAGGGGTTAAACTATAAAAATGTATTTTTCAGGTCGCTATGGAGTCTGATTTCTGTATCCGAGACGAAAAATGAACAGCCGCAACAGCAAAATTAATTAGTACTAAATTTGTTATTGTCTAAATAAAAATAAGCCGTGTATCATAATGAAATAATCCTGTTCTTTTAATAGTAGATTACACAAGTGAAAAAAAGGAGAATTTCTTTCGAGGCTCAAAAGTGGATCCCGAGAGAAGCGAAGGATTCTAGAGTAGAATCCTGAGCGGAGCGAGGGATCCAAGAGCCGAGATGGAATTTTTTTTCACGAGTTATGTAATCTACTTTTCACCATTGACTATGAGAAAATAAACAGTACCATATTAACTATTTGAATCAAATTTTATTATACTTACAACCAATCGGTACATAGTAAATTAATAAGAGAACAAAACATAAAAATGGCGGTTCTTTTTTTTTTTTTGGTCTTTTTTCCAAGCGGCCAGCCAGTACGTTTGGTAAGATATTTTTTTATATTGTGCATTGACGCTTGTTCCAAATTTAAAATGCTTTATTCGGGCATTTTTGTGAAACATAAAATGTAGTGATTGCAAGATTTATAGTTTACAGCTTCTCGGGTGATTATGTTTTAAGATGGCTGTATGGTCACAGATACCTTTGCCGTGCCTTTGCCTATCCAAAAAGTTTAAAAAGTTACTTGTTCTCACTCAGTGAGGAAAAGAGCGTTTTATTCACTGTTTTTGGTGAACCAATAACCCCTTTTCGAATAGTAATGGTGAAAAAGCTATTTTTATGAAGTTCATTTTTAAAACATGTTTGTTTTTTTCATGAGAAAATGTATTACGGATATTTGTGTATTTACCACGTATCAAATGTACGAGGCATGTTCACAACATAATACAAAAATTTTGTAGGTAATTTTTTTATTTATTGCCTTCTGTATATATGTCAGCTATTTTTCCACAATGCCTCTCGATTCGATGCATTTAGTGTGACGAGAGATACATTTTTTGATGCCTTGATCATAGAACTCTCCCGCCACGTCTTTCGTCCATTTCTTCACTTGCTTTATCACTTTCTGGTCGGGAGAAAATCTGAAATGAAAATCTGACGGCGGCAGGTCATCCCATCCAAACGAGTCCAGAAGTTGCTTCGTGACGTTGGCCGTCTGGGGCCTGGCATTTTCGTGCAGAAGGAAAACTGCTGCCGCATTGGGGCCGTTCAAGTATTACGTAAGCAGATTTATTACAATTATTTACCCCCCCATCCCCCTTGTCAGCAAAAGTAAGCAAAGCTCTTACCCCCTCCCCCCATGCTTACGTAAACATTTTTCAATTATAAATATATTTTTTTAAATATTATAATGTTATAATTATAATTTTAAAAATAAGAAAATAGATTTAGGATAGAGATTAGATTTTACTGATACAGTATTCAACATAGAGTAAGGGGCAAAAATATACCGATGACGTAATCATCATCTAGACTCCCCTACCCCCCATGTCATCGAAAATAAGCAAAACAAAGACCCCCCCCCCCCCATAGTGCTTACGTAATACTTGAACGGCCCCATTCCCCTCTTTTTCTTTTGAATGCCCTACGCGATTTTTTTAGGGTCTCACAATACCGTGCAGCATTTACTTTTCGAGATTTCTCTTGACGAGATAGCAGATGACCCTTCGAATTTCGCACCTAGCGGAAGCAAACAATGACATTGCTTACGCAAAATGGATCCCTCGTCGAGAGTTCTGAATGTACCGAACCCCGCGTGCTCTCGTTGGAAAGGCAACTAACTAACTTACACGGCAGTGTGACCAAAATAGTAAAAAAAGCCCTCTTCTGCCCATGAGAGCCCTAACACACTTACTTTGTGGACATGCTTCGTAATTATCACATTTTACGTGAAGATAACCCGATGCAGATTTATCTTAAATTACAACATTAGATTTAGTTTAGGTGTAATTTTATTTTACTGTTTAAAATAAACGTAATTATCGGAATTAATCGTTTTCATTTTAAGGCGAGGTCCTTATTATCCTATATTTGACGCCAAGTTAAGGGCTACTGATCAAACATTTTGAATTGGTCCTAAAAGATTCGTCGGTTAAACGTAAATATAAACGTCAATAAAATGCGAATTTGGCACCAATTACGTAGAAGTCGGCCCATAGAAGTTAAATAAAAGTATATCGACCGACTCTTCGGTCTGATACTGGATATGTTAAGACCCTTTTGTGTCGACTTAA
The DNA here is from genome assembly GCA_910592155.1 of Ypsolopha scabrella. Taxonomy (NCBI): domain Eukaryota; kingdom Metazoa; phylum Arthropoda; class Insecta; order Lepidoptera; family Ypsolophidae; genus Ypsolopha; species Ypsolopha scabrella. The sequence continues at coordinate 51,775,820 of OU342960.1, forward strand.
GCTAAATGTTAAGCAGTTAACATGACGTTGTGAAATGACTGATAAGTGGTATTAGTGTCAAAGAACGACTCTAAGACAACACTATTTTCACTCCATATTCATGTGTGCTCATAAGCGTATCAAAAAATTCTCTTTTACATTTTTTATATTACATGATAACAAAATATCATCAATGTAGATAATTTAAATGCAGCAATGAGTGTGTAATAGTAGTAGTGAAAAACCGTGTTTAATGTTCAGGAAACTTAAGTTTTATGACGATCTGATTTCTTTGTAATTCAATAATTTTAGTTAACTATTCAAAATGTGTTTTCATAATAAAGCTTCAACCATTTTGTTTAAGTTACGTGGTGACGTCTTTAATAGACTTATATAACAAAAAGTTCGCATAGACATTTCCTTAAGACTACGACGTGCCGGCTATTACAGTCAAATTACCTAAATAGGATCTTATAAACATTTATTCATGAACAGAGAACAAACACAGCCTTTTATTTGGATCCTTAATTTCTATAAAATCGTGTTTGTTTATGTACAAAATAAAATGGGAGATCATTTTATTAAAGCGTGGGCTTGATCTTTAAATTATATTACACTTTTCACAATCGTTCAACATTTTAGTCGTATACTAGCCTTAAGTAGCCTATCATACGACAAAAAAAATGTTATGTAAAAGTCATGGGCAAACGTTTATACCGTGGTTTAATTATATAAAAGGTACTTTGAGGATATGCACTAGACGACAGTTATCTTACAAAAACCTTTTATTCAACTGAAACGTTCATACTCACAATACCCTGTCTAATAAACTTCATGGCGGACTCCATTATATGACGTCATATAAATTAGTCACAAAAACGTTTATTCAATCTATACACTGACACCCTTATACGATTCCGTAAAAATTATTCATTAAAACGTTTATTCAACCTATACAATAAAACCATTATATGACATCGTATAAATAAGTCGTAAAACGTTTATCTAACTTATCCGCTGACACTATTATGTGACGTCATATAAATGTGTTACAAAAATGTTTATTCAATCTATATACTGACACCTTATGTGATGTTGTATAAATTAGTCGTAAAAACGTTTATACGATATACATAATAAGACATTACAGTCACAAGGTACTTCTATACAACGTGATAGTTAGCAAAATACCACTATATAACTGTTACGTAACTTCAAGTCGTATAAGGCTGATATACGACGTTTTTGCTTGTTGGGTATTTTTCGGAAACAATATAGCTACCAAAGGTACGAGCATCATTGTACTTAATGCAAAATCGAGCATTTTCTTTAGCCTTTGTTTTCCATAAAAATACGAATTATCTGCAAGATAATGCAATTGAAATACGCCCTAGCTTGTACCACAGGAAACTCATCGTTATAAGCGCATTCTCTCAGTTGTGGACGTAATTAAATGTGATGCCATTTCATTTCTTTATTACACGCTCAAACACGTGCACGCTCGATAAAAATTGCGAAAGCAATACATTTGCACCGATTTCATCGCGGGCACAACATTTAAAACGTGTGAAGGTTTCTAAACATATTACTAGTTAGAGTTAATTAATTAATCTAGAAAGTATATGTAATTATTTTTTAAAGATTTAATTGTAACGGTCACTATAAACATTATCATGAGTCCGTGTTAATGAAATTTTTCCGAATTTTCGACAGAGTTTTATCAAAACTTGGGAAAATACGTGGGACACTAAGAAGGTTTTGCGAAACTAAAAAAAATGGTTCTATAGGTACATTTTTTTTTAAATCTTTTCAAAGTACTCTCCACCAGAGCCTCTATACAAAGTTTCATACGTCTAAACCAGTTTTCAAAACACTTTTTCCAGTCCGCCGCAGACACCTCGTTTACAGCCTGCTCGAACGCAGCCAGCGCATCTTCCGACGACGAAAATTGTATTCCTTTGAGCTGATTTTTTATTTTTGAAAATATAAAGAAGTCACACGGTGCTAGATCAGGGCTGCAAGGAGGGTGACCCAGGAGTTTGACTGGCGTGCTGTCCAGGAAGTCCCTCGTTTTGAGTGCGGTGTGCGCAGGTGCATTGTCGTGGTGGAGCAGTAGCCCGCGGAGCCCTGTTTTTGGTCGCTTGTTGCTAACAACAGAGAAAACTTCTGGCAAACATTTGGTAGTATACCATTCGGCATTAATGCTTCTTCGATCCCGTAAGGGAATTGAAACCAAGTGGCCAGTCAAATTAAAAAAGCTAGCGAAATCTTCCCCCCGCTTCTAGATCGCTTCACTTTGGTAGGCGTTGGTTCATTTTGAAACACCCAAACAGTCGACTGGCGCTTGGTTTCTGGGTCGTATTGATAAATCCAGGACTCATCACCTGTAACGATGTCGTAAACACGCCGAGACGAGCCTGCTTCAAATTTGTTTAGCATATCACGGCAACATTCCACCCGGGCCTGCTTCTGTGCATCGGTGAGGTTGTGCGGCACCCAGCGTGATACTATCCTCCTCACGCGAAGATGGCTTTGTAGAATCTCGTGAACGCTTCCCGATCCAATCTTCAATATGTGTTAAATCTCCTGATATGTGATTCGCCTATTGTCTTGGATTAAATTTTTCACTGCCAGCACGTTTTCTTCGGTAACAGCCGTCAAAGGGCGACCGTTTCTTTCTTCATCCCCCAAAGTTGGTCGACCGCGCTTGAATTCGTTATACCAACGATACACGGTTGCCTTGGAAGGGCCTCCATCCATGAATGCCATTTGAAGTCTATCGTACGATTCATCCGGTTTCATGCGACACTTGAAATCGTAAAAAATCATAGCTCTAAAATGTTCCCGGCGCAGATCCATATTTCAGCGAGACACACACAATACTTTGAATTAGCTCGCAACAACTGTGGAGGGAAATTTTGAAATTAGAAAATACCTATTTTTACTTATAAATAATAATATTTTCGAAAAACATTATAACTGGCCAGTCTCCCATATGTAAAAACTTTTTTTCGCAATACTTTCTGAGGGGCCTTGTACGTGGGACGCACTATAAGTTTTCGGAATGAATATGAAAAAATACTATTAAAGGTACAAAATTAATTTATTGTTTTTCAAAATAATCTCCCTTGGCGTCTATGCACTTTTTCATTCGATCAAACCAGTTTTGAAAACTTTTGTGCCACTCCCCTGTGGTGACCTCTGAAACGTGTTTTTCATACTCCTCGACAGCCTCTTCTGGTGATGAAAATCGTTGACCGCGTAATTGGTTCTTAATTTTTGGGAACAGAAAAAAGTCACAAGGTGCCAGGTCGGGACTGTATGCAGGATGACTCATGAGTTCTACATTTTTCGTCTTCAAAAAGTCGTTTGTCTGTCTGGCCGTGTGAGAACTAGCATTGTCGTGGTGCAGGATGATACGGTGTTTACGGTTATTTTTACGGAGTTCGTCAATAACTTCCGGCAAACAAATGGTCGTGTACCAGTCACTATTCATGGTACGACGATTCTCTAAAGCAACAGTAGCCACGTGTCCAGTTTTATTAAAAAAAGAAGCAATCATCCGCTTAGATGCACTTTTCACGCGCGCCACTTTGGTTGGTTTCGGCTCATCTTGAAAGACCCATACGCTCGATTGCTGCTTTGTTTTGGGATCGTAGCAATAAATCCATGTTTCGTCACCTGTTACTATGTCCCACACCAAATTTGACGCACCTTCGTTGAATCTGGTAAGCATGGCACTGCACCAAGTGACGCGGTCCGTTTTTTGAGCCTCGGTCAAGTTGTGTGGGATCCACCGCGAGCACAGCTTTCTCACACCCAAATGTTTGTGTAGGATTGATTGTATTTGACTCATGCCTATTTCTAAGGATGCGCGAATTTCATGGTAGGTCACATGCCTGTCTGTTTCAATCATACGGCGCACAGCATCGATGTTTTTGTTGGTCACAGCGGTGGACGGGCGACCATCGCGAGATTCGTCACTGAGATTGATACGACCACGCTTGAATTCTGCAAACCAGCTATAAACAGTCGTCTTGCATGATGCTTCATTGCCAAAAGCTGTTTCAAGCCGAGCGATGCTCTGTTGAGCTGTCAAATTACACTTAAAATCGTAGAAAATCATACTACGAAAATTTTCCCGAGTTAAATCCATGTTGATGCAGACACACAATTTTTTAAATGGCGCCACAAGGTAAAAACAAAAGACAGTCAGATGAAACAAACTGCATTCTACAGCCAAAGAGTTCTATTTTCAAATGTTGCAATAAATTTTTAAATATTGTTTATGTAAGTGGCCAGTTCTGGAAACTTTTAGTGTTACCTATGTATAATAAACAAACACGGTGAGTTTCATACTCTATTTATTTTTACTTTATGGAAGAAACAAACAGACAATTTATAAAGCTTATAAATACTGATAGTTTTGATTTTTTTTACTGTGCTACATATGGCCCAGGAAAACCTATGGTACAAATTTCTTGATCAGCTTGAGTTTTTGGGTGAATTCAAAGAAATATCAGAAGAAGATTTGCTGCTTTTTTCATAAGTTCTACCCCTCCATACTTATTGTCTTGGTAATTTTCAACGGAATGATGGAGTGTGGTCTGAACATCGACAATAGAGCCCCAATACCGATAATGTTCAATATCTTGCGAACAACCGATTCTGTCAACTAGCCGAGGTATGAGGAAGCGGGACACCTGCAATCCCATTGGCCCTGCCAAGTTCATTCCGTCTTGCGTACAGAGCCACAAACTTATCTGTTGCGCTGACGAAGACTCTCACGTTATAAAGATAGAAGCCATTTTTGCTTGGCCTAACGAAACTGATAAGTTTCTGACGCTATAGGGATAGAAACTAAACATTGTAGGATTAGGGGTGGGACAGGTTAATTAAAACACGAAATATTTTATCGATATAATTTATGTGTTACACAAAGTATTTTAATTAAGCCATGTAGTCAAACTGGTTGGTAACTACCTATTGCATGAGTTATCCCATTAGGGCCCTCTGTACTCACGTGGGTACAACTGTATGATGCGTGATTGCGTTTTTTTATCAATGGTACTACGGAAGCAATGGATTATTTTCAATCTATATAGGTATAGCTGTCTTTGAAATGAAAATTATTGAGGGTGGCTTGAAAATAAATACCCGTTATTTTCCTTTGTTTTACGGGATGTGAACTGATGAGTTAAGCAAGATATTTTTTGGTGTTTTTATTATAAATAATAACAATTTTTAATTGTTTTTCAGTATAACGTATAGGAAGTCTTATTTTGAAGTATAATATCGTTAAAATAACAATCGGCTCAGAGAAAAGTACTATACCCGGTGATGTACAATGGGCGAATATATTCTGAAATTATTCGTATTTTACAATTGTGTTCAGAAACACTATAATGGTAACCGTCACGTAAGTATTTACGTATGAAAATACCCCGGAATCCATAATGGCTGATTAAAATTATGATGTAGAGAATCGACGTATTCCTGATGCCACAATATCCAGAATTTATAAGTGACTAAGAAGATGGTTACTTCCAGGAGCTGTACCGATAATAATTGTGGTAATTCTACTCGTTCTGATTATGATGTTTCGGATTGGGACAGTGGTGATAATAAGTCATTATCTACTCATTCAAGACCTGCAAAACAAGCTATAAATCAAGATTCTAACGAATCTGTGTGAAGAAAAGCTATACCCACTTATACTCGTAGTACGACCCATGACGTTACCAATATTATTCAGTGACGACGAAAAATTATCGTAAAATATTTAAAAGGCTAACAGCCCTGATGAGGAGGTTGCAAGCTTGATAGCAGAAAGTAGCATGAAGTAACTATGCTGTTGAAAACAATATAATATTTTGAAATCAAGAGAGCCGTTTTGACTCTTACTGGATAAACCAAGAAACTGTCTGACCTGGTGTACCGTTTTGATAACCTTTCTGGGCATATTGACTCTTACTGGATAAACCAAGAAACTGTCTGACCTGGTGTACCGTTTTGATAACCTTTCTGGGCATATTGACTCTTACTGGATAAACCAAGAAACTGTCTGACCTGGTGTACCGTTTTGATAACCTTTCTGGGCATATTGACTCTTACTGGATAAACCAAGAAACTGTCTGACCTGGTGTACCGTTTTGATAACCTTTCTGGGCATATTGACTCTTACTGGATAAACCAAGAAACTGTCTGACCTGGTGTACCGTTTTGATAACCTTTCTGGGCATATTGACTCTTACTGGATAAACCAAGAAACTGTCTGATCTGGTGTACCGTTTTGATAACCTTTCTGGGCATATTGACTCTTACTGGATAAACCAAGAAACTGTCTGACCTGGTGTACCGTTTTGATAACCTTTCTGGGCATATTGACTCTTACTGGATAAACCAAGAAACTGTCTGACCTGGTGTACCGTTTTGATAACCTTTCTGGGCATATTGACTCTTACTGGATAAACCAAGAAACTGTCTGACCTGATATACCGCCATCCATCGGTCCCAGGCGATGGTTGGCCGCCTGGTTTTTTTGCCTGAGAGCTGTCCTCTTACTCTCCCCCGAATAACTTCGGGAGGATTTCCGAGTAAGATGGTGGTACCTCCACAGTCGAGACCGGCATTAGCTTTACCACCAGTTTGCACATATTAGGAACTAATTAAGACGCACCTTAGTAAAAAAAATCGTAGTTGTATGTCATACCGTTTAAGAGATACAGCAATTGGCTAAACGTTGCCCCAGCGGCATCTTGAATAACTCTGAAACCTCTGAACGCACTAATTTTCTTTTTTGGGCACAATAAGGCACTAATTATATCTACCTAAGTAGCTAATTTTAATTTAGCTACGACCACAGGATAAAAAACATGCCGCTGGGGTGACGTTCCTCCAGCGGAATCTGTTTTTCGTGAATATCTTTGGATCGGCTGGAAGCACTAATTTTTTATGTCGGGCAGAATTACACAAGATGACGCTCTAATTATCTGTCAAGCTGAAATCCTGAAAAACGCCAGCATTCCGCTGGCGTAACGCACACAAAGAAATTACACTTTTCTAGATTTATCGTAAGACCATGACTTTCGAAGGCTTGAAAATTTCATTAAGTGTTTCCGTTGAAATAAGTAGGTCATCCATGTAGCAAATGACTTTTCCAAAACGCAAATTACCCAACACAGTGTTTATTAGCCTTTGAAAAACCGATGGTCCATTCCATCGACAAAACGGCATTCTAACAAATTCGTAATGTCCATCGCTAGTTATAAACGCTGTTTTGTACATCGAATCGGATTTCACTGGATATTTTTCTTTAATCGTGATCTTATTTAAACGCCGGTAGTCAATACACATCCGTTTTTCACCTGAACTTTTATCTACTAAGATTGCTGGACTCGCATAAGCTGAATTGCTATTCCATATGATTTTATTTTTTAATGAAACTTCGATTATCTCCCGAGTAATTGTTTTTTCTGACTCTGACATTCGATATGGACGTTGATAAACAGGTTTGGTTGTAGTTAACTCTATATCTAACTCGACACATGTAGTTTTTCCCAGATCCGACAAATCCCGCGCAATAATATATGAGTACTTCACAAAAATATCATTTGACAATGAAATGCGCTCATCTGACTCCACATTAAATTCAAGAGTTGAACTAACGACCGAAACGTTGCACACAGATCTAAAGGTCAATGTATTTCCAATGCGAGTGTACATAATGTTTTTATCTTCAGTAAAGTTTGTCCCTATTAAAATGTCGAATCCTGTTAAGGAATCGATAATGTAAAAACTTACAATCAATTCTATGTCATCAACTTTCAGATTAATTTTTACTCCTTCCGTTACCTCCATGCAAGGATCGATTGTGAACCCTACTAAACTGACCGGAGTGTTCAATTGGAACGGTTTAAGGTTGTAGGTTTTTGCTAAATGAGCTGTTATTAAAGAACAATCACTACCCATATATATCAATGCTTGTGAGCATTTGCTATTCAAAAACACGTTTTTGAAAAATTTCTATTTAACTTCCGCATCCTTCTCGGTCTTTGTTATCGTTTTGGATTTACAAGCAGCTGCTAAATGACTCAGTCTGCTACAAAAAGTACATTTAACACTATCTTTCAAACTGCAGACATTTCTGTTATGTCCCTTGTCCCCACAACGATAACAACTGACGTTAGACTGTGATTTTGGTGTCGTTTCTTCAGATTTTACTTCTGTATTTGACTTAAAAGATCGAGAAGTATGCGGTTTGGTACTATAACTAGTATGTTGTTTACTTAATTTCTTAGTTTCTTGAGCGGTGTACGTTTCACTATGCAAAAAGGACGCTTAATCCTCGCAATTTCTAAAGCTGCCCGCCTCCGCAGCAGTACTGATACACCGATTGACCCGACAATTATTAAAATAATGTGCGCCTCTGAAAAATCCAAGCTTAATCTCTCAATTCTATCGTTGGGTTTAGTTTCCACTAGCTCTTTCAGCAATTTAAATGCATAACGTTGAATTTGAAACGTTTCTCTTCACTTTTTACACCAATTTTGCCATTACCATGTGGCCCACATCGTATGATTCTTTTGTAATGAATTATACCACGTTTTTGCGGTATTACGTAACTTTTGCAAGGCTTGAAATTTGATCATTTCGGCTGACTAATTGAATGCCCGAGCATTGGGATCTATTAGGTTTATCCACATGTCTATTTCATCAACTAAAGGGTCGAACTCAGGAATAACCGACGATAAAACGACATTTTGACTCACGGTTTTCGAAGATTTGCGATTCTCCTTCGATTTCTTTCAGCTGCGGCGATCGGTACTGCTGCTTGAAGACGTGGACGAGCTTGAACTCGATGTGGACGTACTAGAACTTGAGGGAGATCGAGCCTTCCGTGTTTTACGACGTTTACGGGTTGGAGGCATTTTATGAGCGCGATTCCTCCCACTGCTGATTTAAGAAAAACTACTCAATTTACAGTAAAGCGTGTATTTTATAATATTATGAGAATATTAATTTATGATTTAACAAACGTTTACAAATCTTCTAAAGTGCAAAATAAGAGGTTGGTTTATACTAAAACTACGATAAGAACTTAACAGAATCTGAGACAACGTAATTTAAATAAACTAAGAATAATCAGGACAAAGTAAGGGATATAGGCCACGCAACAAAGATTTCAAACTACAACTGTCCACACCGAGCGTCAAGTAAAAAGTGAAAATGAAATGCGATACCAAAAATACTATTGTTCCTAAATCCCTTCCAACACATTGGTCCGACCACGGATTTCATTTAAATCTGTCGGTCTGACCAGCCACAGATGATGCACAGCCTGTCACGAAACCCAGATCCGTGTAAAACGGTCGGAATGAACATCCTGAGACCGCAAACAAACACGTTGGTTGCAATCTTCGACATTTGCTCTCTGAAGTACAGCACGACGACAACAGGTCGGTTACCATATTTTACTTTACTCGATATAATGTCCAAACGGCTCGAGTTTTATGTCTAAAATTACTGCTATAACAAGAAAACATATGTTAAATAAAAGATAACTTGTGGTCAGAATATTGTTATTTTAGAACCACATTGCGCGTTTTTCATTTTATTATCCCAAAAGTTTATCTTTTTCCCAGTAGTTGTCAAACAGTAGTCCCCGCGCTGCTGCGTTCAGAATTAAGCGTCCACCCCACTCGCTGCATTCCGTAACACGTGGTTTATTTTCCGTGTCCGGTGAAAAATCTCCCACATCAAATACATCAAATACTACATCAATGGCTTCGTTTATAATTCGAAATCTGGGTGGAAAAGCACACTTTATCCGCTAGCGTGGAAAGTGTTTTTAAAATTCGAATACCTATTTTTATTCAAGAAAGGTTTCGTACAATAATATTACATATACGTGGGACGCACTATAAGTTTCCGGAATGAATATGAAAAAATACTATTAAAGGTACAAAATTAATTTATTGTTTTTCAAAATAATCTCCCTTGGCGTCTATGCACTTTTTCATTCGATCAAACCAGTTTTGAAAACTTTTGTTTCACTCCCCTGTGGTGACCTCTGAAACGTGTTTTTCATACTCCTCGACAGCCTCTTCTGGTGATGAAAATCGTTGACCGCGTAATTGGTTCTTAATTTTTGGGAACAGAAAAAAGTCACAAGGTGCCAGGTCGGGACTGTATGCAGGATGACTCATGAGTTCTACATTTTTCGTCTTCAAAAAGTCGTTTGTCTGTCTGGCCGTGTGAGAACTAGCATTGTCGTGGTGCAGGATGATACGGCGTTTACGGTTATTTTTACGGAGTTCGTCAATAACTTCCGGCAAACAAATGGTCGTGTACCAGTCACTATTCACGGTACGACGATTCTCTAAAGCAACAGTAGCCACGTGTCCAGTTTTATTAAAAAAAGAAGCAATCATTCGCTTCGATGCACTTTTCACGCGCGCCACTTTGGTTGGTTTCGGCTCATCTTGAAAGACCCATACGCTCGATTGCTGCTTTGTTTTGGGATCGTAGCAATAAATCCATGTTTCGTCACCTGTTACTATGTCCCACACCAAATTTGACGCACCTTCGTTGAATCTGGTAAGCATGGCACTGCACCAAGTGACGCGGTCCGTTTTTTGAGCCTCGGTCAAGTTGTGTGGGATCCACCGCGAGCACAGCTTTCTCACACCCAAATGTTTGTGTAGGATTGATTGTATTTGACTCATGCCTATTTCTAAGGATGCGCGAATTTCATGGTAGGTCACATGCCTGTCTGTTTCAATCATACGGCGCACAGCATCGATGTTTTTGTTGGTCACAGCGGTGGACGGGTGACCATCGCGAGATTCGTCACTGAGATTGATACGACCACGCTTGAATTCTGCAAACCAGCTATAAACAGTCGTCTTGCATGGTGCTTCATTGCCAAAAGCTGTTTCAAGCCGAGCGATGCTCTGTTGAGCTGTCAAATTACACTTAAAATCGTAGAAAATCATACTACGAAAATTTTCCGGAGTTAAATCCATGTTGATGCAGACACACAATTTTTTAAATGGCGCCACAAGGTAAAAACAAAAGACAGTCAGATGAAACAAACTGCATTCTACAGCCAAAGAGTTCTATTTTCAAATGTTGCAATAAATTTTTAAATATTGTTTATGTAAGTGGCCAGTTCCGGAAACTTTTAGTGTTACCTATGTACTTATAATTATAATAAAACAATAAAGCCGATTTTGAAGGTTTTAATTTTAAGTTAAGAAACTTACTAAAAAACGTAATTTTAAGTAACAGCACTATATTTTGCTATTCTGAAGGGCACACCAACTAAAATTAGCAGGTGCCTTTTGACACTCATAAATTGAATTCACAGACAAAATCGGATTAATAGACCACAGATTCGAATGCAACATTACCGGTAATTTCATTCGGTCAGTATTGAAAACTTTTATATTTCTAGTTATTCTAGTGATATTTAGTATACATATGTGTACATGTATATAGTATACATATGTATGTATATGTTGCAGTCATAACTCTTAACCAGTCAAAAGTACTATTGACTAGCAAAACCAGTCAAAAGTAGTTTTGACTGAACAGGTTGGTCAAAAGTGGTTTTGACTGAAAATTATTGGTTATTAATACTTTTGACTGCAAATTTGCGGTTAAAAGTACTTTTGACTGACGCTCTTCGTCAAAAGTAGTTTTAACTGCAATAAAGAATCAGTCAAAAGCACTATTAACTAGTTAGATGTGAATAAAAAAGATATTTATCAAATGTGAAATCGTTTATTACGAAAAATTTGGCATTACAATCAATACAAAGAAGACATACACTTAAAAATAGTAATTAAAATAGGTAATCAAAAAATTTACAGGTTATAAAAACACATTACCTATATTACGTGAATCGCTTTTTTTAAATAATTTTTAATTTTAATTGAAATAAAAAAAAACAAAACATAATTCGTGATTATATAATGAAAACCTTGTAAATTATATATGTTTTACTTATTTATGCATCTTAAGCAACATACGTGTTTTTTTTAAATAAACAAGTCTACAATAACGAATTATTTATTCATGCATTTCAAACTATTATGCCACTTTGAATTACACTCCCTTTTTCTTGCATAAACATTAATTGTTTTTACAGCCCGTGGAACATACACATCGTGCATAACCTTGTCCTGTTCCGATAGCAGCGTTCTTTGCAGCTAAAAATATTTGACAGGTTCTGAGTTTGTAACTAATTTTTTTATACCACAAACTTCAATGATGTTAAAGCGTTTTAGTCTACTGTACTGTAATGGTGTTTTCTTTTCATCAAATTTCGCGTCTTCCACATCCATTGCAAACTTTTCAAATTTTTCTTTTGTCATCACATTGAAATGACTATCTTTCATATCTTCTATTCCTAAAATTCTTTGCAAAAACCGTTCTTTCTTTTCGTAGTCACTCATTTTTGTTCTAATATTAGCACGTTCTCCACTAATTCAAAGATTCAAAATGTTTATTTGTAAAATAGATACATAAAGTATACGTTTTACATGTCAAATCTAATCTGTATAAAAATAATATTTTATAATGAAACAAATATGATACGGGAAATATATTTAAAAAAAACTATATTTAAGTTGGGCTACTAAAGTTATACACACGCATAAAATAAATACTTATTGGAATAAGAATATTATACATAACGCAATTAATAAATAAGTTGATAAATAAACTGAATAGACCATAAATAAATATAATGCCTAACCAAATATATATACATATGTAAAAAAATTAAAATATTATATATACCTACATAATGCAATGAATAAATAATAATGAGTAATATAAAAGTTTATATGTGCGTTTGTCGTTATTTTTATCGACCACCTTAACTTTTTAAGAGTTTTGACTGATACAACCAGTCAAAAACACTTTTGACGGAATCACTTAGTCAAAAGTACTTTTAACCAGCTCCATTGGGCAAAAGTACTTTTAACTGTTATTTTAGTCAAAAGTATTATTGACTAAAGCATACGGTCAAAAGTACTTTTGACTGATTTTGCTAGTCAATAGTACTTTTGACTGGTTAAGAGTTTTGACTGCAACATATATATGTATATGTATACTAAATCTCACTAGAATAACTCATAATAAAATATTGTATTATTTTCCGCGATCTTATCTTATTTTATTCGTAAAATAAAAGCTCGTTTTCAAAAAGGCTTTTTGTATAGTATATGTATACATTATATGTATATGTATACTAAATCTCACTAGAATAACTCATCATAAAATATTGTATTATTTTCAGCGATCTTATCTTATTTTATTATCCATATATATGCATAGTATATATGTATATAGTTAAAGGTGGTAGAGCTGATGCCGGGCTCGACTGTGGAGGTACCACCATCTTACTCGCAAATCCTCCCGAAGTTATTCGGGGGAGAGTAAGAGAACAGCTCTCAGACAAAACCAGGCGGCCCACCATTGCCTGGGACCGACGGATGGCGGTATATCCGTCCCCAATTGCCGGGCCTTATATAAAATAGACTGGTAACGGGCAGCGGCGTCACTGGGGCACCGCGCTCACCAACCCGCTTGCCCAGCGTGTGTGAGTATGTGTATTTCTTCCACGTGGCCCGCCAAGCATGGTGAAATCCTGGAAAGGCCTATGTCCAGCAGTGGACGAAACAGGCTGATGGATATGTATACTAAATCTCACTAGAGTAACTCATCATAAAATATTGTATTATTTTCAGCGACCTTATCTTATTTTCGTAAAATAAAAGCTTGTTTTCAAAAAGGCTTTTTATGATTTTATTATTTATACAGTCAAATACGACATTATTTTAGAATCTACCGGTCGGTGTGACGAATCCCATAACATAGGTTTCAAATTACTTACTTTAAAATAACAGGTAAATATCAATACGCATAAAACAGCGTGTATATTTATTATTACCATTCGCCTAAACAATATAAAATTAAAAGTTACATGGGTAGTTATAAACTTCATAAATCAACACTTGAAGTTTATTCTCGATAGCATGAACACAGCACTTATTTTACTTTTGTTTATTTCAGCCACTGCTTTAAAGGACCCAAAATACTGTATTACTAAATTAATGGGTAAGTATTAAATTATTTCTTTAGATATAGATAACCCAATTTTTGCAGACTTACATATTAGCGTTATCGTAAAGAATACAATATTTAATGGTTTGTTTCAGGCTACAAGTCAAATTTCCCAGTAAGGTATTACTATTACATCAAGAGCGGTCAGTTTGCTGGAATCGAAAGACTCACATTTACGGTAAAATCTCTCATTTCATCGATCGGTCATTAATTATATAGGGCTGTCTGGGCCTGAACCTACGAGTACGTCGTGTTAAGGGGGCACCGTGTATGTGTGCGTGAGCCACATCAGCAAAAGGGAGCGACCGTTTTAAAACCGTGCTTAAGGGTCCATGCCACCTAAACGTGCCCCACCGTATTGCTGATTCATGACAGAAAATATTTGTTTAATGAGAAATAAATAATCACACAAGTTGTCGAAGAGTTGTATTACAACCTAATTAATTTGATTTTTGCATAGAATTCATAGCAAGCTAGAAAAAAATATCTAAAGTTGCTGAAAATCACGTAAAACTGTTCTTCGCGTATTTCTCATTGGCGATTTCTCAGATAATTTTGGAAACTGAAATTCAGGCTCCCGTAAGTTAAAAGTGTACAGAATGGTGAGATTAATTTATTTTTGCCAAACAAAAATTGTAACTTGGTGTATTTATCCATTAAACATCACCAACTTTTGCGTGCGATTTCCCCATACAAATTACTATAGAGGGCGGCATCGAAACGTGATTCTTTAGAGCGCGCGATGTTTCGGTTGTCGTAACCAGTCGTAACAGGCACGGCTCATAGCGCGCTATTTTAAACAATAATGAAACGTCATAGAGTTCAGTTCTGCCTGTCGCAACATGAGGTGCTCAATGTCAGGGAGAACGGGTCCTTAAATCGCAAGCAATACAGGCTCTCCGTCCTACAGCCAAATTAGGATTGCGGACAGGGGGGAAGCGAGGCGGCTCTGCCTAGGATGGGCGGAACGCGCACGAATTTAGGTATTTCCTTCGTATTTTTCAAACAAACACACTTTCGAAAATGTAAAGTGTATTTTGTTATTATTCAAAAACTGATGGCCTTCTGTGAAGTACGAGTATTTACGCCGTACCATAGATTAAATAATACTTGTATTTTATTTAGTATATGGCCATACTAAGGGTTTATGTTGTTTTTAGAGATAACTTTGTTTTTTTTTTCGATCGATGGATCTACAATTTACAGTGTTTCTAAAGTGTATGATTTATGGAGTGAATCCTTAAATATCTTCCATTTTAATTGCATAACGAAACCTTAAGGCGCATAGGCATGCCACCGTTTTAGTACAAATTTCAATAATCCGTTTCTCTGTTGTTTTTCGTTATAGACTAAAATATGAGACATCAGTTTAATACAGCTCGTATTTACACAGTCAAAGCCTGAAATGTCAAACGAACGCAATTATTTCGCAAAAAGCTCAATGCCCCCTTTATAGTATGGCATAAGCCAGGCATAAAACGTGAATATTTTTTATTAATCGTCCAACACAACAAGGCTAACGTTTAAGACTTTATTAGCTTTTGGTAGAAGTGATTATTGATTAGATCATTGGCCTATTTGTCTTGGACCGGTGATACTAATAATCTCGCAGTGAAACTACAGATTGAAATGTTTTCAGCCATTTCGCCGTTCTCTTGGTCTTTCTAATGTACATGGCTAAAATAAGTTTTCAAGATTTACGAGTATGTAATAAGTAGTACTTTGTATACTAGATACTGAATGCTGATGGAAAACACCATGATTAAACCTGCATGCTCACAGCGAAAGGATAAGACCTGTAAACCTGGGTATAAAGCTGCTGTAAATCCTCTTAACCTTGGAGATACATGCAACACCAGAATGTGCGCAAATGTACGTGACAGTTGAACCAACACAATGTGCACTGACAGTAGGTGTTGGTTGAACCTAGCGTCGTTTGTGATGTGTATACTTATATTAAATATGTTTTGACAGAAATGCCCCCCGGAAAACGCGACAGGTGTTGAGGTGACAGCTTGTGACGCAAGTGCTACCAGTGTATCCTTATTTTATAATAAATACCTGCCCTTTTATTACGAAGTGGAGCGGCATGGATCCACCGAAGGAGTGGCTACTGTCACAGTCATCGTATACTGCAATGAAATTTCGGGGCTCTACTACCTCCCGGATGAAGTGTTCGATGAAAGGAAGGTGGACAAGTATAACGTAAAGAAAGAGTTGTAATGGCTCCGTCAAATTCAGATTCGATTGAATTGATACATTTTTTAAATAAAAATGAATTCTTGCTTCTTGTTTTCTTTTTTTCATAATTTTCCGTAATTATGTTACTATTAATAATAATTCAATAAATATTATATAATTGACTATTGGAGTCTTTAATTGAGTGAGATTTAATATATATATATTTAGAGAAATAAAAAAGTTCAGAAATATCTCGATATATATTTCGACCAGCTTGACAGACTAGGATGAGAGGGCTTGCAGGGGACTGGTTCAGAAGTTATTTACATGGGCGGACACAGCAAGTTTCAATTAATAAAAATCACAGTAATGAGCTTGCTTCATCGTACGGTGTACCACAGGGAAGCATCCTTGGACTCAAACTCTTTCTAGTCTACATTGATGGATTATGCAAGTTAAATCTCGGAAGAGCACAAGTAGTATCGTTTGCCGATGATACGCTTATAATTTTTAGAGAATCCAATTGCTCAGGTGTTTTTAACAAATCGGAACTAGAAATGATCAGGATTTCCAAATGGCTAGAAGATAATTAACTCACCCTTAATGTAGATAAAACTAAATACATATGTTTCAGCATAAGGCAAAAAACTCAAGCAGACACTAGATTATCATTAAAACTTCACCATACTAATTGCTGCACTATGAAATCCAATTGTAAATGCCCTCATCTTCAAAGAACGGATAAAATAAAATATTTACTTATAATTATTAATAAAAACTTACGTTGGAAACCACATATAGAAACCTTAGCAGGAAGAACTCGTAAATTAATGTATACATAGTATGTAATGTAGCAGATCCTTTTTAGGGTTCCGTAATCAGACAAGGAACCCTTATAGTTTCGCCATGTCCGTCTGTCCGCGGCTTAGCTCAAAGGTTATTAGTACTAGAAAGCTAAAGCTTTGGCATGAATATAAATATTAATCACGTCGACAAAATGGTAAAATGAAATATTTAAAAAAAATTTTTTTAGTATTTCCTCTCGTACACCTAAACCGGGGATAATTTCTTTTTCTCGTC
Source organism: Ypsolopha scabrella (assembly GCA_910592155.1). Lineage (NCBI taxonomy): Eukaryota > Metazoa > Arthropoda > Insecta > Lepidoptera > Ypsolophidae > Ypsolopha > Ypsolopha scabrella. The sequence goes on from OU342960.1 coordinate 51,793,196, forward strand.
TATCCTATAGTGTCGGGTATCGTTGGATAGCTCGTTTAAAACATTGTGGGTAAAATTTTAGTTAGAGTGGAGCCCCCCCCCCTGCTGGCTAAACGGTTGTTTATAGAAATGCGAAAAAATTCACAGAAGAAGTATATATAATGAATTTAAAAGAAAAACTAACACAGCTAAGTAGGCTTTACATGTTTACGAGTACAGGTCGCGCCAAACTTTTGATCCCCTCTAATGTATGGGACTAGAAATTTGGCGCGGTCTGTATTAGAAGACCAACTTCTAAAATGTATCGGGCAACTACGGAATCCTTCATTTTAATTAAAACCTTGTACACAGCACTAGCACATTCACTATAAATATATTTTAATCTGGTCAAAATATTTATTGTTGATTTTAGAACGCTCACAAAGAGCTTTACTTAAAGTAATGGGAAACCTTTCCCGTAGGTATCCCACTACAAATTTATACATAGATTGGGACATACTTTCCGTCCGTAAACAATAATAAGTTCACTTTTACAGTCCCTCCCTACATAAATCTAAACATTTGTCAACACATCATTCACGTAATATATTAATATTTAAAATAGTTAGAGTAAGAACTAATTTTACAAAAAGTCAACCATATTTTGTGGGTCCCTACATATACAACCAAAATTAACAGAACACTTAACATCTTTGAAATGACAGCATCCAACCTGAAATCATCTCTCAAAAAATGGCTTGCTCCTTTAGACTATGACGATTGTGAACATCTACTACTTGCACAAAAATAAGAAAATCCACGAAATTTTGGTTATTATTTTTTTTTTGTCTAGATAGCTAACATTTTGTATACATTTTTTTTAGTTATGTTTCTGACTACATAGCTGGGATATATCTAAATTTATACCTTTTTATAATAATTACGAGATTTAGAAGCTATTTTTTTAGCTGTCACTAGACTAACATTCGAAAGTTTAACACTTTACACGTAGTTTTATTTCCTCATTTTAAGATAACTCAAAAATATTACAATAAGTTTTTCTAACCTGTAATGGTCTTTATTAAACAATACAAAACTGTTGTGATTCCAAAATTTTGGTTATCATTATCATCTTCTTTTCTTTTGGACAGATTGCTAACATTTTGTAGAAAATACATTTTATAGTTTTATTTATGTTTCTGATGATATACTTAACTGGGACATGTTTAAATTTGTACCGTTCTGTAGCAATTACGAAATTAGAAGATATTCCTTTTTATTTTTTTAGCTTCTTTAAGACTTAACTTTCGAAACTGTTAAGCATAGTTTTATTTCCTCATTTTAAGATAAGTTGAAAATGTTAAAATAAGTTTTAGTAACGTGTAATGCTCTTTAATAAGCAATACAAAACTGTTGTGAATCTGATTAGCCAGTAGCCGCAACACAGATTTGTCAAATGCGGGTACTGCGGATCTATATGTGTACCATGTATTGTGTTTTTTTTAAAATAAACCTTTCTTTCTTTATTTATGGTAATGTCGATAATTAGTACCGATTTTGTCAACAGCTGTCAATTTGGTTTATTGTAACTCAAGGTAATTTTGCAAATGATTAAGTAAAATAAATGTGATAATAAGTACTTGTCTACTTGTTTATTGCTAACAGAGAAAAATATTTTTTTAAATGCAATTTAATCATTATCAGATGCAAAGACAACCGACAGAGCAGATATCTTCGCCGTCGCTGACTTCAATTACGTGTTTTCTATTAGTCCGTCTTTTCAATAGCTACTAATTTTCGGTACGGTTCACCGGGCACAGGTGGTAGTGCGATTCGACACTCGACTGCAGACTAACGCGGCGAGGTGGGTGAAGGCGGGGCGAGCTGCCCCGCGCGTCGCCTCTGGCCCCGATGCACATGAACTCCGCGCTATCTGTAATAAGAAAAATGACGATCCACTTGAAAAAAATAACAAAATATCAGCACTAAAGATCGTGCTCCAGGTTCATCATAATCATGTGACATATCATGGCGTCGGTAACAATTTAATCATTATCAGATGCAAAGACAACCGACAGAGCAGATATCTATATCGTCGCTGACTTCAATTACGTGTTTTCTATTAGTCCGTCTTTTCAATAGCTACTAATTTTCGGTACGGTTCACCGGGCACAGGTGGTAGTGCGATTCGACACTCGACTGCAGACTAACGCGGCGAGGTGGGTGAAGGCGGGGCGAGCTGCCCCGCGCGTCGCCTCTGGCCCCGATGCACATGAACTCCGCGCTATCTGTAATAAGAAAAATGACGATCCACTTAAAAAAAATAACAAAATATCAGCACTAAAGATCGTGCTCCAGGTTCATCATAATCATGTGACATATCATGGCGTCGGTAACAATTTTGATTTATTTAGCCATTTTCAGAAGATAAATATATCCATCAGAATTTTATTTGAGATCTACTACATATAATGGTGAATGTTTCATTCCACCAAAAACATAAATGTGAAAAAGGGGCCGAGTTCAGTACAAGGCAGTGCAGAATTGATGGATGTACTATTATTATTATTGATAAAATTGATGAAATGAGGATTCACTGCTTTTGTACTCAACTAGGCCACTGTTTCACATTTATGTTTTTGGTGGGATCATTGTTTTTTGTAAATTTCACACGCGCGAATTGATTCAATGGCTCAGAAAACAAACTATACGAGCAGATGGCCTTTACCCAAGTGAAGAGTCCAACCATTACAACAGTGAAAGATTATTTTAAATAATTTCATTGGTTCCACAGGCTACTTCATATATACCTACAAACAAACAAATTTCACCTCCTTAAAATATTAGCGTCGATTTGAATGCATTGCAAGATGGAAAAACCGGTCAAGTGCCAATAAGACTCATGCCCTGAAAGTGCCAACGTACATACCGTTTAAAACATGAAATAATTCCACGAGTACTATAACCATCCAACTTAACTTTACGTGTACGATTTATTAAAGTGTATGTATCCAACGGCTCTAATTATGTTGGACATGAATAACTTCCGGAATAATTAAATATAAGCAATTTGCCGAATTTTACCTCTATACTCAATCTGAAATTTCAAGATTTTTAGTAAACATACATAAACATAAACATAAAATATATTTATTGACCATAATACATTTACATAAAACAATGAGTATCCAACTCCTATAAAAGTATAAACTGTAAGCTAGGAGTCAGTACATTCCCATAATTTCAGTTTTTAAATATATTATCTAGCCAAAAGGTACAAAAGTTTTTTTTTTTTTAACTAAGGGTTAGTATTATAGCTATACATGATTTAAGACCAGTAGTACATAATTATTAATTGTAATAATAACTGTGAAATTATCTTTTGTTATTTTAAATTAAAAAGATAAATAAAAGAGCAAAGCTAAAATTTACAACATTTAAAGTAGATTAGGTTTGTTTACGTTTAGTTACATTCATTGGTAGTAGTGTTTGTAAATGTTAGAATATAACTTATAATATTATTAGTCTAAACAAAGTTAAAAGAGGTTGTACTTATACTGTATGTGAGAGGTGTGGGTGGGTATTGAGTGTGTTGCGAGTGATATTATGAGATCGGTTGAGTGTATGTGAGAGTGAAAGATCGTGCGTGTGTGTGAAGGCTATTTGTGTCTGAATAGTTGGTTTAACAAGCCAATTAATAATCTACAACAGTTTTTCAGTCTGCTCATAAGTTAAGTCGCTTAGCCATTGGAAAACCCTATGACGCACCTGATAATTACTTAGTTTTTTTAATCTTACTGTACAATTTATAGCATTGTACAAATTTGGAGCCTGAAAATCGTAGTGAGCACGTGCAAACACGCTTTTGACCGCAGGTAAAGGACAGCGATCTGTGCGTTGCCTTGCTTCAGTAAGGTGTGGAACTGTATATCGATGATACCTTCTAAGGCATTGATATATATAAGACTTACGCACACTGAGAACTTCAGATTGTTCATATACTGATATTGTAGGATGTCTCCATGGTAGGTACAACATGACCTTAAGTACAGCGCGTTGGGCACGTTCCATCTCAATCAGATGGGATTTTGAAGCTCCACCCCATGCAGTTATACAATAATTAATCACGCAGTGACCCAGAGCATTATACACATGCACAAGGTTCTTCTTTTCGGTTACAGTACGTAGGTTTTTAAAAACAAAAATTAACTTTCTTAGCCGTTTGGCAGTACTTGAGATGTGAGAGTGCCAGTTAAGCCTATTGTCGATAATTACTCCAAGATATTTTAAAGTGCTAACTTTATCCAGATGTGGACAGTTACATGTTTGTAGATCGGTAGGATTAGTATTGCAAGGATAAGTATGAATCCTTATTTTGAAATCTTCTTTAGGGAGGCACACAATAGTTTTACTGAAGCACATGTATTTTGTCTTGGTCGTGTTTAGTGACAGAAGGTTTTTCTCTAACCAGTTAGTTACTTTAGAAAGGCCTCGTTCAGTAATACTCTGTACCTCGTCCCAACTAGCTCCATGGTAGAGTATGACCGTATCGTCGGCAAACATGATAAGATTTGAACCAGCACCAGATAGTTGACATAGGTTGTTGATGTATAAAAGGAACAGTGTTGGTCCCAGAGTGCTTCCTTGGGGGACACCATAAGTGCAAGTAGCACTATCACTGAGCTGATTGCAAACTCTAACACGTTGCTCCCTGTTTGTAAGGTAATCTCTAAACCACTGTAAGGAGGTTCCTCTGACACCTACATTCTCCAATCTAGACAACAGGATAGGGATCGAAACCGTGTCAAAAGCTTTTTGCAGATCGAGAAAGACTCCCAAACACTTATTGCCTTTATCTAGGTATTTCGTTATTAATGATGTTAATTTAAGAACAGCGTCTTCTGTTGACCTTCCGGTTCTGAATCCATATTGGTTTTCAGATAAGTAGTTATTAGTTTCCAAATATTTGGTAAGTCTTTTATTTACTAATTTTTCAATAATTTTTGAAATAGTTGACAAGAGAGAAATAGGTCGGTAGTTAGAAGCTAAGTTCTTATCACCACTTTTGTAGATGGGAGCTACAATGGCCTGTTTGAATATTGATGGAAAGCAGCCTGTTTTAAAGCTTAAGTTACAGAGGTGTGCAATAGGTTCAGATAGTTTGCGGCAATACGTTTTGAGAAAAGATGTAGATATTTTATCCCAGCCTGGTGCGGTTCTTAGTTTAAGGCCAGTTATGATCGCTTCTACCTCAATATGATTAGCAGGAAACATCATCATTGAGTTGCTCGGACCTTGATCAAGTGCATTTCCTGCCAGTACAGAATCCGTAGTATTTAACTTGTTCAATGTATTATTGGCTAAATCAGCTCCTATGGAGGTAAAAAAGTTATTGACACTGTTTAGCGAATCTTTTGGTGTTTCTTTGGTTGTAAGTAACTCTGGTGTCGACTTTTTTACATTTTGCAGGTTGCAAAGTTCTTTGATTATTTTCCAAGTCTGTTTCATGTTTCCCGAAGATTTTTGGAGTTGATTAGTATAATATTGTTTTTTAAGTGTTAATAGTCCCCTGGAAGTAGTGTAGGTTTTATATAAGTGAGCGGGTGAGTGAGTCAGTCATAAAAATTGTGATTTTTAAACGGAAATATCTCGAGTACTGATAAAGTTTAATTTATGAAATTTTGGAGTTTGGGTACTTGCGTGGACCTTAAATGTGAAATTGCAATTTCATAGGTCTAACAGGAAATGAGTTATAGGGGGGGCGAAAGTAGCTTAAAATGGTTTGAGTTATGTAAATAACAACACGGCATGCCTATTCTTTTACAACTCGGCCGGACACGCTGCCGCATGTCTAGATATCGATCCACCGAATATCTACTTATATCCGTGATTGCTAGGATCGAAGTTACAACAAGTTTACTTACCTACTTGTTAAGCTGACTGTACCTCTCAGCTATTCGAAACAAATATGTTACATACAATTATAATACCTATTTTAGCGTTTTAATCACATATCTCTCTTTATAAATTAACTAATGGGAGCTCTTACTTCGTAAGTTTATAACGACTTCAACATACAATAAGGTACTCGATCACTAATCCAGAGGGCGCAGGTTCAGATTACGTATAGGAATGTTGTATCTGGTCTGCGTCTTTGTGATTAATGATTAGTGATTACTAGAGGCACGGAATTTTCGCATGTAAAAAACATGAGTTTCGCATTTATTTTTTTAATGATAAGGAAATTTCGAAAGAATTTCGCATTTTTTCAAGTACCTATCCTATCGTAATAACAAAAAAAAATGTATATTTTCGAAAGAAACACTATATTAACATTAATTAAATGCTAACATAGTTGCAATTTCAACATTCGACTCCTTAAAAAAGCTGTTCTTCGGTCTGTTACCTACGACGACATTGTACAGTGGAGCTCACATCAAGCTATACACATTGAGTATTAGCTGACCTCTCATTGTACGGCAAACCTATACAATTAGAGGTCAACTTATACTGAAAGTGTTTAGATTGATGTGGGCTCCACTGTACATGCTGAAAAACAGTTCCGCGTCTACATTGTTGGTTGGTTGGACTCCAGATGCTCTGTAATGCTGCTTTAGCAAAAGATGGAAAGCAGCATTGTGCAGCGAACAAAATATCTTTCACATTGGGATTTTTGTTTCTGTGTATCGATAGATTGAAGGATTAATCTATGAAAGTGAGTGTATCCATCTATTTGCCCATTTGCATATTTGCTTTGCGACTGTTCTGAAAAAAGGAATTTTAGAAAAACTTTCTAAAAGAACATCCGGGTTAAAAGTCAAAATTGTCCAATGTGAAAGAAAGCCTCGTTTGTCTCGTTTAATCTCATTATGAAGAGCAAGTTTATTGAAGCACTCTGCGTTACTTGAGTGGCGCCAAAAATGAGTCAAATCAGAATTATCTACAGTTATTGTTTATTTCGCGGAAAATACTCAATTTTTAAATTCGCATTTATATCTTTTATATATTTCGTAAATTAAATACGAATATTCCGTACCTCTAGTGATTACCCATCATGCAGGTAGAGATACTCGTCGGTGAAACGTGGGTGAACGAGCTTGATGAGCAATTGCAATCGATTTTTTGTTTATATTATAATTTTCCACTAATTTTCGAAAAAACTAAATGCATTTTTTGTACCCGATTTTCCCAAATATACCCAAAATTACCTGAAATTCGGTAAACGTACCTGTACCGGCAACCCTGAATAGATTGTCTAATTTGTTGTCATCAGGTTGACATTGATAAGGCAAAGACAATATGTTTTATATATTTTTTTGCAATAGACCTATTCCTAAACAACCTAGCCTGTGACGTCATTTAGAGGTCAAATGAAAGTGATGTTGGTTGCTGTATTTTTGTAAAAATATACACGATCTCATATTTTTTTAACTATAAATACAAAAATACGATCTATAAACCGAATATCTCGAAGTTATTTCGGAATCAACACCGTGTACCTGTTACTTTACTTAGCGAATTCGTATATATAGGTAGCTCAATACCCATTGAAGGTTATTTTAGAAGTACATTTTCATATTTTCTTGGGGAATAGCAACCATAGATGGCAACCGACATTGAGTTACATAATACCGCAGCCCGCAGCCCGTGCTGTCCAACCTGTCCGACCGGCTTCACTCTTTTCCGATTGATCTCCTAAGCCAATAGATGGCGCAGTAGGATGCGCCGTCATATACATTAGGTAATTAATAATAATATGTACTTTATTAGATAAATATATTAAATATATTATTTACAACAAGTAAGTATATTATAATAATATTACATTACACTGAGTGTTTTCTTATTTATTAGGCAGTTCACAAATCAACTGTATTTATATTAAATTGTGAAAACTATAGGCTAACTTGCATTGCCATGTTATGTTAAGTTTCGATTTAAAGCTGTTTGTTTTCCTATCATAAATAAATAAATAAATAAATAAATAAATAATAATGTCTTGCGACCTTAACACATTTTCATAGCATTTTCGTAGCATTATTTACTAGTTGACGTTGTAGAGAATGTATGGTACTGCCCAGAAAACAAGAGAATCGGCGTTACCTTAGCGGATTAGGGCAGAAATTTTTGCATACGGCTAAGAGAGTGCAAGGAGGCAAAATATTTTTTACTAATTTTCTTACAATAAGTCTGGGAGCCATTGAATATTTGTAATATGTTAGCACGTACGTGTGAAATGAATATTTGTACGTGGGACACTCAGAAAATTTGCGAAACTAAAAAAATTGTTTATATATGTACATTTTTTTTAAATCTTTTCAAAGTTCTATACAAAGTTTCGTGCGTCTTAACCAGTTTTCAAAACACTTTTTCCAGTCCGCCGCAGACACTTCGTTTACAGCCTGCTCGAACGCAGCCAGCGCATCAAAATTGTATTCCTTTGAGCAGATTTTTTATTTTTGGAAATAAAAAGAAGTCACAAGGTGCTAGATCAGGACTGTAAGGAGGGTGACCCAGGAGTTTGACTGGCGTGCTGTCCAGGAAGTCCCTCGTTTTGAGTGCGGTGTGCGCAGGTGCATTGTCGTGGTGGAGCAGTAGTCTGCGGAGCCCTGTGTTTGGTCGCTTGTTGCTAACAACAGAGAAAACTTCTGGCAAACATTTGGTAGTATACCATTCGGCATTAATGCTTCTTCGATCCCGTAAGGGAATTGATACCAAGTGGCCAGTCAAATTAAAAAAGCTAGCGATCAAAATCTTCCCCCCGCTTCTAGATCGCTTCACTTGGGTAGGCGTTGGTTCATTTTGAAGTACCCAAACAGTCGACTGGCGCTTGGTTTCTGGGTCGTATTGATAAATCCAGGACTCATCACCTGTAACGATGTCGTAAACACGCCGAGACGAGCCTGCTTCAAATTTGTTTAGCATATCACGGCAACATTCCACCCGGGCCTGCTTCTGTGCATCGGTGAGGTTGTGCGGCACCCAGCGTGATACTATCCTCCTCACGCGAAGATGGCTGCAATCTTCAATATGTGTTGAATCTCCTGATGTGTAATTCGCCTATTGTCTTGAATTAAATTTTTCACTGCCAGCACGTTTTCTTCGGTAACAGCCGTCAAAGGGCGACCGCTTCTTTGTTCATCCCCCAAAGTTGGTCGACCGCGCTTGAATTCGTTATACCAACGATACACGGTTGCCTTGGAAGGGCCTCCATCCATGAATGCCATTTGAAGTCTATCGTACGATTCATACGGTTTCAGACGACACTTGAAATCGTAAAAAATCATAGCTCTAAAATGTTCCCGGCGCAGATTCATATTTCAGCGAGATACAATACTTTGAATTAGCTCGCAAAAACTGTGGAGGGAAATTTTGAAATTAGAACATACTTAGTTTTACTTATAAATAGTCATATTTTCGAAAAACATTATAACTGGCCAGTCTCCCATATATAAAAACTTTTCTTCGCAATACTTTCTGAGGGGCCTGGTATATTTCGTATTTGTATTCCTTGTCAACAATAAATCAAAAAATTAAGTAAATGATTTTATCGCTATGGTATCAATTTAATTTACATACTTACAAATAAAAAATATATTAACAATAAAGTCTTGTAAGTACTAACAATTTGCCAAAATAAAAGTATTTTCAAGCTTTGTACATTCTTGAACGTACTTACTTCTATAGTAAATTGTTTACCAAGGGAGCTAACAACTATTAAAAAGGCGAGAGTGTTTCTTTGAATCCAGAGCGGAGCAAAGGGTTCTAAAGTAGAATTCTGAGCGCAGCGAGGGAATCAAAGTACGTCACTCGAGCTTAAAATAGTGTTGCTCCCGAGGGGGCTCTCTGCTATGAGAAAATAAGTAAGTGCAACTTATGACTAATAATGGTACGTTCATTTATTTACATACAATTTGGAACCATAAAACATAACATAACATTCAATTAAAAAAGCTTCGACATTTTGGTCAGAAAACATCTTGGATTCCGTCGGTTTATGCCCTTCGGATTGTCGTTTCAGATAAGCTAATAATTATTAGTATGTTTTGATTTTAATGTCTTTATTGGTACTAACCATATACAGGATATCCTAAGTCTATGGTACTAACTGTAAATTTTAGCATTGAATATACTAATACTCCAATGAGTTGTAGGTTGTTTAGATTTGGCTAAATCTTGAAAATAGGCCACAAACATATTTAATTTTCCCGATAAAGATTTCGTCTTCTTGTATTTTTCCAAAGGATAAAATTGTCATATGCTTTCATATATTGTTCACTGGGTTTGTATCACATCTTTTGCTTCCAATACAATGTTCTCTGGAGTAAATATAATACTTCCATTCTCAAAACTTGAGGAAGACAGAATATTTTTTTACCGAATTTGACTAAACAATTACGAACGAAGGCCGAGTGCATGTCGCACGTTTTTATTTTTTATGTTATTTCTATTACTATATTCTGTCTTTATAAGCTAGCTTTAGTAACGGCTAAATTAAAAGCCGCCGTATAATTTAAATTTAGTTAATTTTTCTGCCACTGTAGTGCTACTAGTTCCATAATAACCATGGCCTCAACAGTTGATACCATGTTTGGCGATTTTTGTTAAAGAATCATGTATATTTTAGTTTACTTACGTTTTGCAATGAAAAGTAATAAGAATATTATATTAAAGTCTCCTGGTCATGATGGACTTAGCATAGAACACTTTAAACATGCGGGAGCTCACTTACCTAGGGTTTTGACGCTTTTGTTCAACCTCTGCATACGACATTCGTACTTGCCGCCAGACTTGATGAGGACAATTGTGGTGCCGATTGTCAAAAACAAGACGGGAGATTCATCTGATAAGACCAACTATAGACCCATTTCGTTAGCTACAATAACAGCTAAGGTACTCGATGGTGTGCTTGATAAGCGCTTAGATGAGCATATTAGTCTGCACGATGCTCAGTTCGGGTTTAGGGCAGGCTTGTCAACAGAAAGCGCCATCTTGGCGCTCAAGCGCACCGTCAGGTACTATACGGACAGGAGCACGCCAGTCTATGCATGCTTCTTAGACTTGTCCAAAGCTTTCGATTTGGTGTCATATCCAGTGCTATGGGACAAGCTGGATGGGGTGAATCTTCCGTCTGAGCTCACTGGCATCTTCAGGCACTGGTATGAAAACCAGGTGAACTACGTCCGATGGGGGGAGGAGCGCTCGGAGGAGTACAGGTTGGAGTGCGGGGTGAGGCAGGGGGGGTTGGCCTCTCCCAGGCTCTTCAACCTGTATGTGGACCAGCTGATCCGAGGGCTCAGCAGCATGCATGCGGGATGTTCAATTGATGGCGTCAAAGTCAACAACATCAGTTACGCGGACGATATGGTCCTGCTGAGCCCGTCGATCAGCGCACTCAGGAAGCTATTGCACGTGTGTGAAACCTATGCACAAACTCATGGGTTGAAGTACAACACCAAAAAGAGTGAGCTCTTGGTTTTCACCGCGGGCAGCAGCTCTCCACAAGATGTACCCCCAGTAACGCTGTACGGGACTGCATTGACGAGAGTCAAGCAGTTCAAGTATCTGGGCCACATTGTGACAGAGGACCTGAAAGATGACCAGGACATTGAGCGCGAACGTAGAGCGTTGGCGGTCAGAAGCAATATGCTCGCCCGTAGGTTTTCTCGTTGTACAGAGCAGGTAAAGATTACACTTTTCAAGGCGTTCTGTCAATCTTTTTACACGAGCGGCCTGTGGGTGAGATACACGCAGAAGACCTACAGCGCTCTACGGGTGCAATACAATAATGCTTTCAGGATGCTGTTGGGGCTGCCGTGGCGCTGCAGCGCATCCGGCATGTTTGCTGAGGCGCGAACAATGGATTTTTATGCAATTATGCGCAAAAAAGTTGCTTCTCTCATGCACAGAGTGTGCGGCAGCCACAATACCATTCTGAAGGTAGTGGGAGGCGGGTGCGGGTGTCCTATCAGCCATCACTGGACGACACTACATGCTAATAATAATCATAATATTTAGTAATCAAAATTATATCGTTTTTATTACCGCTTTATTTTAGTTCTATTGTTAATTTTTTTTTTTTTTTTTTTTTTGTGTAATCATATGGAACCCAGTTCTGAATTAAATGATTTTTATTTTTATTTTTTTTTTTTATTTTATTTATTTTATTAATTCTCATCATATATCTTCGAAGTTTTTCTTTAAGAAAAGTAGTTTTAATGCATAAAACTTTTAGCCCATCTTGAAACTCCGGCTTTTCTACACAGTTTTAACACCTACACTTTTCTTGTTTCAGTGTTCTCATATAAAATTAAGTTCCACTTACCATAAGGTCTCTTGGCTACGCTAACAATATAATACCATTTAACAAAAAGGCTAATCGTGTCTCAGCCCTCTGGTTAAACGTTGCGTTAAACTATTTGGCCAATCATCCTCTAGCCATTTGATTGGATGCCTTTATTTATCATACAGCCTGTTAATTGTTCATACAATGTTCGCGATTGATCCCTTTGGTGATTGTAACTTTTACTAACAATATCCACATTCCAAATTAGAATCTCTTTTAGCCCCTAGGGATTAAAGAGTTATTTTAATCCCGGTTAACAAAGAATAAACTAGCTCTTTTTTAATAGATGTGATAAAAATACAATTACATATTAACACGATTTGACTGTGTCAAAGAAAATAACTTAATTTCACAGATTAACACTGGACATTGGTTGAAAAATTATTAATCTTTAATGTAATTTCAATATGGTAAATATAAAATAGTGCTTACAATTGAAGTTGGAACCTTGATCAACATGCTTGGCGCCGCTTTACTTTTAAATTTATTTATTTCCGTCCTCGCTTCAGAATTCCCAATATATTGTAAAACTCTATCAAAAGGTAAAGATTGACGAAGCGCCTTCTTTGTGTATGAATTTCCACTAACCATTTATTTTTCGTTTTTAAGGGCATGAGACATTGTTTCGACAAGTAAATACGTATTTTGTCAGAGAACATCATAGGCTAGCAAAAGCACCTCTTTTGCCCGATCCGGTAAGTACAGTGCGAATACTATTTTGGCGCGTGGATTGGTCGTGTTAAAAACCGGAACAAGCACTATTATCCAAATAAAACATACCGTTTGTTTCACAGCTGCGCCCCCCTGGCAATGTGCCATGCGCCAAAAGAGCATTTTCACGGTAGTATATACTAAATCTATGGTTGACAAAACAAAGCCCAAGCCGAAAACGGGGTAGAGATTGAATAAACGCTGGCGAAGCCGCGGGTAAAGGCTAATCTTTTATATATCATGAGTAGCCGTTCATAAATAAATAGGAATTCTTACACTGCTGGAATGGCTCTTTTTTTGGACCAAGGCTATTTTTTTCCCTGGTCACGAGCATTTAAATTACATTAATCTCTAAGTCGTCAGCCAAATTATTTACATTCGCGCGGGTGATAGTGCTGTACGAGTATAAAACCGGTTGAAAATGAACTCTCTAGCTATAACAAAGGAAACTGTTCTTTGTTAGAAATAAAAAATACATGTTTTGTTACTTTTGTCATAATTCATAATAAAAAAAAGATATGGACCGCCGAAGAAGCACTTATACTCCGGTGACAGAAACGACCGACGCTCTACAAAGCCCATGTGTACATAGCCAAATGTATTATTTACCACCGGGAATATGTACTGTCTATTGTTAGTCACATGTCGCGGCGCGTAGGTTAACATTTATTCGAAATATGACACCCAAAATAAAAATGAAAAAAATCCTTTATTTTACGGTTTTGTCTTCTTTTAGTGATTCTGATTCATAGAGTTCAATAAAGCTAGAGGGTTTATTTTCAACCCGTTTATGAGGTGACTTTAATTTATACCTAAGCCAAACTCTGGACGCTTGGTAAGTGTTCTGTAACACGCATCGATAACACTTTTTGCTAATTTCGCAAAATAAAATCTTGACGTCCTATAGTAATTGACTCGGGGCTGGGCTTGCGTTTGTAAGGAAAACGAAAAGAATAATTTGCGAATTTCAAAAAAGGGTCCTCGAACCTTGTTACTGAGCACTTACCAAGTCTTCAATAAGAATTTGGCTGTATAAATAAAAGTGACCTTATATATACGAGTAAGTATAATAATGTTGTATAAGGTGACTTTAATTTATGTAGCCAAACTCATACTGGAGGCTTGGTAAGTGATCGGTAACACGAATCGATAACACTCTTTGCTAATTTCGTAAAATAAAACCTTGACGTCCCATATTAATTGACTCGGGGCTGGGCTTGCGTTTGTAAGGAACACGAAAAGAATAATTTACGAATTTCACAAAAAGGGTCATTGAATCTTGTTACTGAGCACTTACCGAGACTTCAGTAACAATTTGGCTGAATAAAAAGTCACCTTATATAGGTAACAAGAAGGGTTTGGTTAAAATAAACTTCTTGGTAGGATCTTATAATTGTAATATGAATAAGAACTTTTTGATTATAATGCCAAAAGACAAAAAGTTTGCGTTCGCAAAATGATACTGGCCACTTGCATTCTCGATACAATATTTAAGAAAAATATAATGTTATCAATCGGTCTTCCTTGTTAACAACATTCTTTGTACTAGGAACGTCCAGATTTTATTTTGCGAAATTAACAAAAAGTGTTATCGATCCGTGTAACTGATCATCACTTACCAAGCCTCCAGTACGAGTTTGGCTGCATAAATAAAAGTCACCTTATATAGTTAGAATCTGCTTACACAGTCCTTTAATTTGCGACCAGACAGTACACAAAGTACACAGAAAAAAAATCCATGCAAAAATGTATGACGGCTTCTTGGGTGCATTTTGTCCCATACTCGTAGACATTTAGTACGTGATCTATCATCAAATAAAAAATGGGATCGTTGATTTTAATGAAATATTTTATTATTGTATATCCGAAAATTAATAAAGAACCAAGATCATCTATAATGTGGGAACCGGGATCTGCCCCCCCCCCCATGGCACTGAGAGATATCAAGTTGAAACTAATACCTCCTACAGAACTCTACGGCCGGCCCCATGGCACTGTGAGATATCAAGTTGAAACTAATACCTCCTACAGAACTCTACGGCCGGCCCTATGGCACTGTGAGATATCAAGTTGAAACTAATACCTCCTACAGAACTCTACGGCCGGCCCTATGGCACTGTGAGATATCAAGTTGAAACTAATACCTCCTACAGAACTCTACGGCCGGCCCTATGGCACTGTGAGATATCAAGTTGAAACTAATACCTCCTACAGAACTCTACGGCCGGCCCTATGGCACTGTGAGATATCAAGTTGAAACTAATACCTCCTACAGAACTCTACGGCCGGCCCCATGGCACTGTTAAAAACTCAACGCGAAAATAAGTTATTGCTCTTTGACCTATGCGGAACTACTATTTAATACACCTGCTCAAAATATGATAGATTACGTGCCTGTTTAGTGTGCGTAAAACAACATATTTCGCACTTGTGCGTTTTGTTTTTACTACTGACGCCATCTAGGTGAAACGAGCATGTAAGTCTTTGTTTTACCGGATAAGCTAAAATAAGATTATAGTTAACAAACATACACGCACCCACACACACAAACTTTCGCATAGTACGGAACCCTTCGTGCGCGAGTCCGACTCGCACTTGGCCGGTTTTTTCATGTATCTAGGATTTATATTTTCTTTTAATATTAATATGTATGAAATAACATAGCCTTGTCTTATTTCACCACAAACGATTAATATCCGTGCTAATTAGACACCTCATGTATAACAAAGCATTGTCTTATTTCACCACAAACGATTAAGGACCGCGCTAATTAGACACCTGATTTTTCAATGATATTGATATATCCTACAGGAACCATGCATTTTTCCGAGATAAAAAGTAGCCTATGTGTTAAGTTATGGTATAAGCTATATCCATTCCAAATTTCATCCAAATCCGTTCAGCCATTTCAGCGTGAAAGAGAAACAAACATACACACACACACACACACGCACATACTTTCGCATTTATAATATTAGTAGGAAGTAGGATTATTAAATATATCCATCCATCAGCCTGTTTCGTCCACTGCTGGACATAGGCCTTTCCAGAATTTCGCTACGCTTGGCGGACCTCCTGGAAGTAATGCCCATACTCACACACGCTGGGCAGGCGGGTTGGTGAGCGCGGTGCCGAAACCCTTGCACCAGTGACGCCGCTGCCCGTCACCAGTCTGTTTTATATAAATGTCCGGCAATTGTATTATAAATATATTGCATATGTTAAATTGTAAAAGTTGTTTTAAAATTTTAAAACGATTTAAGACGTCACAATTTATGTTCTATTTTAACTATCTTGGAAATTTTTATAAAAATATTTTAGAAAGAGACATTGGTCTTTGTGGTACAGATTGGCGCAAACGAGACTGCGTGTTCTTCTGTCAACTTGTATCTGTTTTGATTTGCAAAAAAATTGCTTTTATTTTATTATTTCATGTAATTTTTCGCAGGTGTATTAAAAAAGTACTATTTCCGAAATACTCCAGCACAGAAGAGAGCTGCCAGGTTAGATTAGGTAGCCTTCGTTATTATTTTTTATAACAACCCTAAACCACTTTGGCCTAGGCCAACTAGTTTGTCGTAAAATGGGGTTTGGACTGTACGGTATATAACTATTCAAGAACTTATATTATTAACGACTAACTTAATTATACCCTTGATAGATTGGTCGACGTTTCCGGAGATCCCAGGGCTGGCACATACCTCGGCCAAAGAATTGGCCTAGCAATTCAACGAGGTAATGCTGCCAGTATCCTGGGTACTCTTCCACGTGACGACAGCGATTTCGGCTCAATTTTTATCTAATTTAATTAAATATTTTTGCTAGGCAGTTTTAGTTTAGTTTAGTTTATTTCGTAGAATAATTCAGTTTTTTAAATTAGTTTATTTAAGTTTTGTAAATAAATTGAAATATATATTATACCCTTTGTATACATGGAGTTTTATGGATTTTAAGTGTCCAAGTTAAGTTGGTCATAAAAACTGCACGATCAATAAGTTTGTGTTTTTAACGGTTGGTACGGAATTTTCAAAGCACAAGTTCTATTTGCAATAAACCGTTTCTTTTACAGCAATGTGCTTTTAATGACACTGGCGGCGTGTCAGTGACTGCTTGTGACTTCGATAGGAAACCGTTGGTGGCATACTACTTCGATAGGCAAGCAGCCGTGGTGGGGCGTGTAGGATCCGGCGCAGGCGCTGCCCAAGTGAATGTCACCGTGTACTGTAAAGTTCCTCTCGGAGCCTACAACCTGCCCACGCGAAGCCATCTGTCTAGTTACTCAAACTAAGGCAACTTACCGAAGAAAACATTACATATTTGTAGTATAAAATGAATGTTTAGTACACATATCTTTCCATAAAATGGATATGGAAAAAACTGTACAGGAATTTTCTGAATAAATATGTTTATGGAATGTCTATTGCATTTATTGAATCCTGTATGCAGGTTGAAAATGAAACCCATAGCTTTATTGAAATCTATGAATCAGAATCACTAACAGAATACAGAACCGTAAAAAAACAATACTTTTTTCATGATCCCGACGGTAAATAATCCACATAGGCTATGTACACATGTGTAGGTTTCGAAGAGCGTCGTCGCTGTCACCGGAGAATTAGTGCTTCTTTTGACGGTCGATATATTTTTAGGGTTCCGTACCTCAAAAGGAAAAAACGGAGCCCTTATAGGGGATCACTTTGTTGTCCATCTGTCTGTCTGTCCGTCCGCCCGTCCGTCTGTCTGTCACGACCCTTTATCGCGCGGGAACGCGTGGAGGTATCCATTTGAAATTAAAACCATAGTGGTCTACTGTCCCTTAAAGTTGTGAAAAAAAAAGTTACGGCCGCTTATGCCGCAAACAACGTATAGTTCGACACTCTCAAGGGAATCAAAATTTATAGGGTATTTTCCGTTGACCTAGAACTATGAAATTTGGCAAGTAATACCGTCTTATACTACAAGTTTAGGAAAAATCTGAAAACTATACATTTGTAATTAAATCATAAAAAATATAGTCTTTAACGGAACCCTCGGTGGGCGAGTCCGACTCGCACTTGTCTGGTTTTTTCTAATTAATAATCATGACAAAAGCAACAAAACATATATTTTTTACTTCGAACATAGAGTTTCTTTTGATATAGCTAGGGGGTTCATTTTCAACCTCTTTATAGGTTTCTTTTCAGTTTCTTTACAGCTTTGTAACAGAAATACTACAAAAGATCCACTCTTCAGAGAGACTTGAATAAAAATCTACTCTTGCCACGGTGCAAGAAAGTGCAATTCAGCTTGCACAGCCCTGCGTGGCTGAAATTGTTTTCACGAGGCGCCTCTCTTTCTATTGAAGCAATTACTGTACCAGCAAGGCGATGGGCCATGGATGGCACTCGGTATTTGAGCAGTTCATTTCTTTGTCTTCTTGTTCTTACAGACCAGATTTATTTATTAGAGATAAATGTTGTTGGGAGCAAGGTCTATGCGATCATTATTTTCAACTTGGTAGAAGAAATCGTAATCGAAGTAAAATGTTTTTTTAAAGAAATTACGTGTTTGACTTGTAATAGCCCTTAATTATTAGCCAGGACAACCAATTTGAACAATTTAAACTTGAAGTGTGTTTTAATAGCAACAAATATTGATAAAGTCGGGGGATATTATTATAATAGTTACTATTTAACTTTTAACAAAAAAAATAATAACCAACTTCTAATAATGTAGCAGACATTCACTAAAAAGTTTAAAATAATTTCATACTGACCGATGGTACCAAAATAGCACTTTAGACGACTTCGTTTTTCCTGAATCGCACATGTTCTCCAGAAGTCGGCGCTCTCTCTGTAGCCGAGTGGTAGAGCGCTGCCCTTCTAACCTAGAGGACCCAGAGGTCGTGGGTTGTGCACATCAATAACCAACTTCTAATAATGTAGCAGACATTCACTAAAAAGTTTAAAATAATTTCATACTGACCGATGGTACCAAAATAGCACTTTAGACGACTTCGTTTTTCCTGAATCGCACATGTTCTCCAGAAGTCGGCGCTCTCTCTGTAGCCGAGTGGTAGAGCGCTGCCCTTCTAACCTAGAGGACCCAGAGGTCGTGGGTTGTGCACATCAATTTGTGTTCGGTCTGCGTGCTTCGAAAAGTAAGTTAAGCTCACCACCTACCATGTTTGGTATGTAACGACTTTCTGTGAAAAGCGGGTGTACAGTGGAGCCCACATTGAGTATAAGCTGACCTCTCATTGTACGGGAAGCCAATACAATGAGAGGTCAGCTTATACTGAAAGTGTTTAGCTTGATGTGGGCTCCACTGTACAAAGTGTGGATCCAGGAAACCATCCGTTCCCAAGAAAAAAAAACAGTAGCCTTTTTCAAAGTGAAGAGTACCACTTACGACAGGAAAGGTTTTTTTAAATATCGGTTCCTTTTATTATTTATGACTATATGTCCCCAGGGAAAAATTTATAACCTTTGTCCAAGTGAAGTGTCTAACCATCACAATAGCAAAAAAAAATTCAAAATCAGTTTATTCGTTCCAGAGATTACCTGCTTGAATTGAATGATTAGTTATGTCTCTAGGGAACTGCCCGTTCCCAGGGAATACCCTATGTCTAAGTGAAGAGTGTAAAAATTACAACAGTGAAATAATTTTCAAAATCGGTTATGAAGTTTCGCACATTGACTGCACAATGATAATTTATGGCTATGTTCCTAGGGAACTGCCAGTCCCCAGGGGGCAAAATATAGCCTATAGCACACAGGAATAATGTAGCTTTCTATTAGTGAAAGAATTTTGTCTCGACTCTTATAACAGTATACTCTAAAAGGTACCTTCATTTTTTTAGAATAGCTCTTATTGTTTTTATTAATCTCACGAAATTTCAGCTGTCGGAAACCAAAAGTATTGTAAAAAAAAATTATTAATGTTTCGTAATATAACCTCAAAAGATAGATAGATAGATAGATAGATAGATAGATTTAGTTTATTCACCAAAGACAATACATGTTTTTCTTTTACATTTCTTAAGCCAAACTGCTCAGCAGTTTATCGGCTACCGCTCTCGGTATCCAAACATGTCTTCATCTGCAAAAGCTTCTAAATCTTAAACTTATTTTTAACACAGGTTTTTAAAAATCTAAACAAAGCCAAGAAAACATGTCGTATAGTCTGATTTCATGACTTGTTTCGTAAATATTGGCTCAAAGAACTTAATACCTGTATATCGCGTGGTTTCATTCGCCGAAGCACTTGCGGAAGTAATTTTGGGTCTTTATTAGACTCATAGTAAAAAAAAACTTTCACCAAAGGAAAAAAAAATAGGTGCGACGACGAGCGAAGCGAGGTGTACATGTAAGATAAAATAAGGAGCCGAGCGAAGTGGAGCGGAGCGAGGCGACGACATTCCTAGTTTTAGCAGAAACTCAAATTTGTATTTTCAAGTCGCTGATTTAGACGTTTTTTTTTATATACCGACACTCCCCCTTTTGAGAGAGTTCTCCCCCTCTACTACCAAGTGTATAAATTTACTCATATAAAAGTCGTGCTCAGTACAACGTAATAGAAAAAAATAAAAATAAACCGACACTAGTAGAGTACTCCCCCCCTCCCCCATCCCCTCCACCCCTCAAATATATACCTATACATAAGTGAGTATACTGATAGAAGAGTCCTTCCAAAATTTTTAAGAATCGGGTCGCTAGTTCCGGATATTACCTCCTACATCCAAACTCACTAACTACAAGGGCTGCTATTTATGTATCCGGAACTGGCCAGTTACAGAACAATATCAAAATAGTAGTTTATGTAACTGGTTAGTACATAAAAAGGTTATTAAAAACTCGAGTGTCCGTTTAAAAAGCGAGCCGTAGATGAGTTTTTTAATAGTACACGAGTGTTTTAACACCTTGTCATGTATAGTTTCATACACAACTTTATCTAAACTCATGTCTACTAACCCGTTTTCATAATTTTTGTAGATTTTTCGTTAGCCATTTTTGATCATTCTTGTAAATGCTTGTTCTAAAAGTGTTCATAATTTCCTTCGTTATTTCTAGAATGTCAGGTGAAGTCAAATATCATCACCATCCCTGCTGTGAGTAATTTTAGGGCAAAATAATTCTTTTGACCCATAAAACCACAGTAAGTAATCAATAAATTTCCTCGAAAACTATGGCGCAACAAACAGTTCATCCATTGACAGACCGAGTCCAATCCAACCAATGCGCTGTAAGCCATAGACAATACTTGGCCAAAAACAAAGTTGATCTGTAACCTCGTTACTGTTTTGTACGTTTTGGAGAACATTATATAAAAACCTCATTGGTATTTGATATTAAACCTCAGACATGGCTGTATGGGCTAAGTTCCCTTTGCCTTCCTAGTTAGTATCACATGTAATCACAGAAAAAGTTATTTCATAGCATTATGTTGTTCGGAGACTTATAATATAATTTTTTTTTTGTTTTGTTTTAGAGACGTTCATGAAAAATATTTTTCATTATGCCAGTAGTTTTGAGTTCGTGATGAGAATTTTACGATATGAGGTTAGGTAAGTAGTTTATAGCTAGTTTATGCTACGAGTGCGTAAAGAAGGCAATAGCTTATACGAGGAACGATTTGAAACGCGAGCGATGAGCGAGTGTTTTAAACGTTACGAGTAAGTTATTGACCTTACGTACGTGTATCATACTACGTTTTTCAATGCATAGTGTGAGTAAATAAATTAAGCGTAGTTAAAGAAACAAACAAACAATAAATACTGACTTCAAATGAACTTCAGGCGGGCATTCTTTTTCTTTGCATGCAAGTTGCCAACTTGACGGAAA
This sequence comes from Ypsolopha scabrella, assembly GCA_910592155.1. Taxonomy (NCBI): domain Eukaryota; kingdom Metazoa; phylum Arthropoda; class Insecta; order Lepidoptera; family Ypsolophidae; genus Ypsolopha; species Ypsolopha scabrella. The sequence continues at coordinate 51,815,033 of OU342960.1, forward strand.
TAAGCTGCTTTCAGTTTGATGCGTTCGAAAGCTGCTTTCAGTCATACATAATATAATTCGTCTCCACCAGCTTAATTCGAATAATGTAAACAACAATGGCTTACACAAATCTATTCAGTTTATTTATCAACTTATTTATTAATTGCATTATGTAGGTATAACAATACTCTTATTCCAATAAGTCTTTATTTTATGCATCTGTATAACTTTAGTAGCCTAATTAAAATATAGTTTTTTTTAAATATATTTCCCGTAAGTATCATATTTGTTTCATTATAAAATATTATTTTTATACCGATGAGATTTGACATGTAAAACGTATACTTTATGTATCTATTTTACAAATAAACATTTTGAATCTTCGAATCTTGAATCAAATATATTATACAAATTATTCTTTAGATTCAAATAATGTTTTGTTAACAAACAAGGAAGACCGATCGATAACGATTAACGTTTTTTTTTAAATAATGTACATATAATGCAAGTGGCCAGTATCATTTCGCGAACTCGCATATAAGAACTTTTTGCCAAAAAATACTACGATTAAATGAGGTTACCTACCAAGAAGTTTATTTCAACGAGATTTCAGTATCCTCCTTGTTACCTATATATTATCAAAAGAAAAGCGGCGGTAGCTTAGGGGTAGAACGCTGGCCTCTCAATCTTTGAGATCCAGGTTCGATCTCCGGCCGGGGCATGCACCAATGAGTTTTTCGGAATTTAACTGCAGGGTATTTAATACTTACTACTGAACGGTGAAGGAAAATTACGTGAGGAAACCTGCATGCCCTATAAAGCGAGTATTTGTGCCCGAAGAACGGCGATGGGGCTCACCACCCATCACGTGGGGACGTAATAATCGTCGGTGAATCGCGGATGTACCGGGTGTGCACTGTGACTTGCATTTCACAGTTCACACCCGAACACCTCTGATACCCCCTCGGGGATTCATGTCGTGAGTATATATTTTTATTTTTTAAGATTAGAGGTATATTAAAAGATTTATTGGCTAAGTTTCACCAGAATATTCACTTTGTAAAGTTACTACCTACTCGAAATGTCGTTTAAACTGTTTTTATTTCATTTCATCAATCAAACTAAACGCAGCCTATTAACGCATCAAACTGAATCTGTCATGTCTATCTATGGTACATAAGATAAGACTGGCAAATGTTTTCGATAAAAAAAACATACCTCGGACATGGCTGTATGAGCTAAGTTCATTTGCCTTCCCACTGTGTAGGGAAAACAAATCTAAAAAAAAATGAAAACATTAAACACTAAAAGGTAAAGTTGACTTTGACAACGGATTAGACGCATATAAAACAGACTTTTACGAGCACTGGAATTGAAATAGTAGTTTATGCTACAAGTGCGTAAAGGAGGCAATAGCTTACGAGGAACGATTTGAAACACGAGCAATGAGCGAGTGTTTTAAACGGTACGAGTAAATGATTGCCCCTACGCACGTGTATCATACTACTTTTTTCAATGCATAGTGTGAGTAAATCGATTAAACGTACCTAATTAAAGAAAGAAACGAACAATAAATACTACAAATGAACTTTAGGCGGGTATTCTTTTTCTTTTTTTGCACGTCACTTGTCAATTTGACGGAAATAAGCTGTTTTCAGTTTGATGCGTTCAAAGGCTGCTTTCAATCATACGTATAACATAAATTCGACTTCACTAGCTTATTCTAATAATGTAAACAACATAGGCTGTCCAAAATTGTCTATTCTTTCTTTAAATACAAAGAATGTTGTTAACAAAAAAGACCGATTGATAACATTAAAAAAAAAATTACAGAGAATGCAAGTGGCCAGTATTATTTTGCGAACTCACACATTAAAACTTTTTGTCTTTTGGCATTATAATCAAAAAGTTCTTATTCTTCATATTACGATTAAATGAGGTTACCTACTTACCGAGAAGTTTATTTTTGCCAGATTCCAGTATCCATCTCGTTACCTATATATTATCAAAAGAAAATAAAAAGTAAAAATCAGGCGCGAATTGGTTGATTACGTTTCATCAGAACTTCAATTTGTAACAGTTTTTATTTCATTTAATCAAACTGAACGCAGCCTACGAACGCATCAAACTGAAACCAGCTCATTTCTGTCAAGTCTATCTATAGTACACAAGATAAGACTGGCAACGTTCTTCAATAAAAAAAAATACATCTGACATGGCTGTATGGGCTAAGTTCCCTTTGCCTTCCCACTATCTAGGAGAACAAAACTAAAAAAAGAAATTAAAAAAATAGAAAACATTAAACACTCGTGCGGTAAAGTTGACTTTGACAACGGATTAGACGCATATAAAACAGAACTCAAGAACAGAAGTAATTATAACATTTAAAAATGGAACTCTTTGGCTGCTGAAGAATACAATTTCTTTCATGTAGCTGTCATTTGCTTTTCCTTTGTGGCGTCATTTTGAAAATTGGGTGTCTATTACTCTCAGACGAAATAAAAAGTCAAGACGTAGTTTACTCTATGTAACGGGTGAGTTTTTATTTGGTCTGATCTGACTGAGCTATTGCCACCATGGATTTAACCCGTGAAAATGTTCGTGCTATGATTTTTTACGATTTTCAAAAACAGTGCAACAATCAACTCACATCGACTTTTGGCGACGAAGCACCATCGAAAACTACTGTGTATCATTGGTTTAGTGAGTTTAATCGTGGGCATTTGACTACGATAACCCTAAAGTGTTTTAATTTTATACCTTGACCGCTCCGGACAAATTTCGCTGTCATTTACAGGTTCGACCAAACCGGACTAATTAGGTTTGACGAAGGTGGAATAAATCATTTTTTTCAGGCGTCATAGATTGCACAACCTCTTTGCGGAGCCAGACCGACATATTTGGCATAAGAAAAGTGCCCTTTATTCTGTGAACCCAGATTCATCCATTTAAGATATCGTTACCAGATTTATTGTGACCTCCTAACCCAGTATCTGCATCAGTAATTTGCCTTATTCGTCTAACAGCGCGTGCGACTGAACTAAGTTTAGAACTGTTCACGCACGAATTAAATGTATATTTTTTAAAGAATAAAACAAAAAACTCACTCTAGATACCTTTGTGTATCAGTCGTGTTGCCCGCTAGCGGGCTGTCAGGACTTCTGCGCTTGGTCTCAGAGTTGGCCTCATTGTTTGTATCACGTGAATTGGGCGCAGATGCTCCTAGGGCTTTTTTGGATGTGCGAAGCTGCTTCGTTGATCGTCTATGTACTTTTTGCTCTGCGGGAACTGAGAAATTATGATTTTTAGAGAAATCTATCGCTTGGGAAGCTCTCAATTAGAGTGCATTTTAAATGGAAAATTTCATTTATAAGTGAATCTTCTCATTTTTGTAATTTTTAGATTTCGACAAAATACTAACTATGAACATAATTTTAGGTTATGTTGGAATTATCTTTAGACCTCTGAAAAACCACGACCTTATATACTGAGAGCCGACGCCTTATTTATATATTTTATTGGAATTTATTCAGGATAATACTGAGCTAAGGAACCCTTTTGCTAAAATCGTTCAACTGAAAGGCAGCACCTTGTGTTCAGGTGTTACCTTTATGTGACCTTTGAGGTCGTCGTCAGCACACGGAATACAGGATTGGGACGTTGGGACAATATTTTCTCAAGTACGCCAGAAATAAAGTTGTCCCTGTCATTTATCACTTAGCTAATCGGTGTTTTGCTTGCTATTATAACACTAGTGTTCAAGAATGGTGATGGAAACGACGTCAAAAATTATAGACCTATAATATATAAGTATTACCTGTTCTTTAAAAAAATTTAGAAAACTAATAATCAGCAGACTATTTAAATATCTAGAGAGTTTTCATCAAAATCGGCTCTGTGACTCTTTGGAGCATTTCTCGGTATTCACTATAATTTTAGATTTGGCCATCCACGCTCACTTCAACAACTAATCCTGTATACATCTGGTCTTGGGGGAAAATGTCAATTCATGCAACATCTGCATTTTCATGTCATACTTTTTGTTAATATTACTTACTAATTGGTTGTTTCCCTGCCGTTTCATTTGCAAGTTGCTGGATCGATTTGTATCCATGTAGACGTGGTCTTTTCACCTGAAAAATGACAATAAAGAAGTTGTTGTGAAGTTTGTGAAGAAACTTGACTCAAGATGCATAAAGATTTAAAATGGACGTAAGAATTAGACCATTACATTAGGGCAAGCGAATTTCCTTGGCAGGGCGCAGTCAATACAAAGTATTAATTGCATGTTATGAACAAATGTGCTCACCTTGGACGAAGTGGCTAATTCGTCCAAGGTGCTCACTCATCACTTGCTCACTCATCCTGTACCTTGTATATACTGTGCGTATATATTGATTGGTTTTGATAAGTAGTTTGAAAAACATGGTGACCAGGGTCTGATGATTGGACTGGAAGGTGAATACGGAAACTCCTCAACGAACAACAGTGACCTCTCGAGGTTGGGATTATTTGTCGGGTCTTGATAAGTGATTCTTTGAGTGTTGACCATGGCCTGATGATTGAAATGGAAGATGGATACAGGAACTCCTCAACGGACAACAGCAGACCTCTCGAGTTTGGCCTTATTTGTTCGGTCTTGATTAGTACTTTTGTAAAACATAGTGACCTAATGATGATGGGTCTTGGTATACAAGGAGGGTACGGGATCTTCTTAATTGACAATGGCAGGCCTTTTGAGTTTGGGCTTACTTGATTGGTCTTCATTAGTACTTGGATAAAACATGGTGATCAGGATCTGATGATGGAACTGGAAGATGGATACGGGATCTCCTCAACGGAAAACAGCAGACCCTTCGAGTTTGTTACTTTAACTAACTGCAAATATACGAGCATCTTTATTTGTGGGTGAAAGTCAATGCGCAAACAATTTGCTCAACTTTGAAAACGGCACATTTCCAACTCAGGATAATTTAATGGGTCGAAAAATGACCGCCAAAAATGATTTAGTAACCAAGCTGCCTTACCCCAAAAAATTATAATAAGCACAAAAAAAATGAAACCAGTACCAAAAATATGATACCTTAAATTACAATCTTTCTAGCTACTATAGTCATGCCTGCACTTCAAAATGTATTCAAAACCAAAAATTAGTAAACGATCACCAAATTTTTTACCCAACTGATGCCGGACCCAGCTAGGGCCCGAAATATATGTATCTATCGCAAATCGACAACATTTCATTTTAGTTAACCATTTGTTTTTAATATTTATATTGAAATTCTGCGTAAAAAAGAAGCTTATGTATTTTTTCATTTTGTTTTATGTTTTTCCTGTATAATTTAATGTTTTCTTATTCACTCATTCTAAAACGACGTAAGTCGCATCTGAGGATTTCAAAGGTCAATGTTCATTGACAATGGATTATTAAAAAAAAAAGCTTGGCATGTTTATGTTTGCTGTCACATGGCATGACAGTTGATTTTTTTTAAACAAACTGAACTTAAAAGCAAAGGAAATTGTTTTTAAAATCCTGTGTTTACCATATTTTTAGTTTTTTGAAAATATCTCTTTTATAATCACGATTTAATTCTGAAAAAAAAATATGATGCTCAGAAAGCCCATATCTCGAAATGGTTTTCAGTTTTGCACCAATTATTAATTTGTAATGTTGTCGATTCTCTTCTCATACCTATTATTAACTACGCTGATCAAGTAGCACACCAAGCAATTTAACTAACCACACGTGGACTTATCTAGAGCCTGCGGTTTGTTTATTGAATTACAATAGTTCATTCAACACGTTAAAGCTGGATATTAGAATTGTGTGACATTTATCACACTTTAGTCTGTAAAAAGACCATAAAATGGTTCCTTGAAGTCCTTTAAAATGCTGTTTTACTACTATTAGAGGTTAACGATACCCTAAGCATTCTAAGAGAAGGTTTAAAGTGACAGTAACATATATGGGCTGCACAAATGTACACGCCGGGTCCACTGTAATGCTTGCATTTTAAGAGTGAAACTGTGAACCATTTTAATTCTGCTAGTTCTACAATAGAATATCTGTGGACTTTTACAATGCTAACAGGTCTACAAACGAACAATTGAAGACCGTTTTAATGCACTAAGCTGTATGTGTTAGTAGTTTCAGTAGTACTTGTCAACCATTTTTTATAAAAAGTAAACAATGTTTGTTACTTGACTTTTTAAGTTAATTCAATAAGTTACGGTTTGTATTATTTTTCGTCTTTACTTCTCTAGTCCAAATGATATTCAATGCAGCAATAGTAAATAGTTATGATTTCGGGTTTTGAATAACAGATCCAAAAATTGCACAAGCATTTAAATATGCCACCAATAAACCGTTGGGATTCATGTGCACCTCTCTTATTTTAATTCACGGCATGTGGCTGCATTAAGGTCTACAAAATTACCTAAAACCAGCTATAGGCTGGACAATATATAGCTTAAGTGCATGTTTATGCAAAGCAAAGTGTAATAGGGGCTTGTTAGAGGTTCACTAAGCTGTTTTAGAAACAACGCCATTTTGTACATCTATTATAACCAGTGATAGCATAATCCGATGCTTTTTTGGTACTTATGAACGGAAAGTTAACATCTTAAGGAAGCGGCTTTTACTATACTTATTTTTTTATCTTATCCGTTATTAAAAAGAAACTTACTGTAATAGTACTATATTATCTTGCTGATGAGCTAGTCTAATGATGGGACTGGAATGTGGAAATAAGATCTCCTCAACGGACAACTGCATATCTCTTAAGTTTGGTATTATTTGATTGGTCTTAATGAGTAATTTTGTAAAACATGGTGACAGAGTCTGATGATGGGACTGGAAGGTCGAAATGAGAACTCTTTCAACGAACAACAGCAAACTTCTCGAGTTTGAACTATTTGATCGGGTTTGATGAGTATTTTTGTGAAATATGGGTCTAATGATGGGACTGGAAGGTTGAAATGAGAACTCCTCACCGAACAACTGCAGACCTCTCGAGCTTGGACTTTTTTATTGGTCTTAATGAGTACTTCCCGTATCCACCTTCCAGTTCTATCATCAGACCGGCTCACAGTGTTTTAAAAAATAAATCGTCAAGACCGATCAAATAAGCTGAAACTCGGGAGAGTTTCTGTCCTCCGATGAGGAGTTCCAGTACCCACTTTCCAGTCCCATCATCAGAACCTAGTCATCATGTTTTACAAAATAACTCATCAGGATCGATCAAATAGTCCAACCTCAAGAGGTCTGCTGTTGTTCGTAGAGGAGTTCTCATTTCGATTCAGTCCGACCATCAGACCCTAGCCACCATGATTTATATAAGTACCTATATGATCAAATTTAAATGTTGTTTATTTCATCAAGTAAATGACCTGCTTTATATTTAATACAAAATAAAATATTTATATTCCTAAATCAAAAGTCCATTCCATACAATTGAATTGTTAATACTTTGGGGCAAAAAGCATTTGAATATCCTATCACCTATCTCGTTGAATTAATTATGCAATTACAGATAATAAAATAATGTTAAAAAGGTTATAAAGATGTTTATTTTTTATGTTTATCTTGTAGGAACACACCTTGACAAAAACTTTATCATAAAAATCACAAATATAATACACAGTTGATTTGTTACGTAAATATTTTTACACATATTTCAGGGCCAGCACTGATTATTTTGAGGTAGTAATACACATTCCCAGTAAAATCACAATAGCAGTAATTTTGATGGTAGATAAAGCAAATACGGAAATACAATAACACGAACGACGCACCACCATCGTTAAACTCATTTGACATCATGCACAATAACTTATTTGATTCATCTATCATCGTTATAAACACTGTATTCCTTTGACTGAAAACCCGAAAACACATTTTTCCTTGAACTTCAACTTGCTGTGTGTATTCTAGTGCAGACCTTACAAATCCTGAGGCTATACAAAGGATGTCGCGGAGTGTATTATCAGCACTATAACCGTTGAAAATATCGCATGATGCCCCTAAGCAGCCGTTTACGAGCTCTATATTTTTGTGGCCCTAATAAATGCTTCTATAATGCCTCTGTACCGCAAATTAGCAGAAGTGTGTACCAAATACGCATTACAATGGCTGAGGAGGGGCATATATAGATAGTTCTTTTAAACGACCGGGTTATGATGCTTAGAGTTTCCATGTGATTAATAAGACGGCTACTTTACAGATATTTGTGCTACTTTGTTATTTGGATGCTAAAGAAGAGCATCTCAATAAACTGGAACGCTTGCTTAACACCTGCATCCGTTTCATATTTGGCTTGAGGAAATATGACCACGTTTCAGAGTTTCGTGCAAAACTCAACTGGCTTCCTATTGGCGACCGTAGAAACCTAAGCATTGTTTGCCTTCTTTATAGTATAATTAACGATCCAAATAGCTCCTCACCCCTCATACCTCAAGTCAATGATACATCTCTTGTCTGACAATCACGATAGAATTCTTAGATCCTCAAGTAACCTTCTTTCGATTCCTTTGCATCATTCTGGATTTGTATCCAATTCTTTTAGTGCAGTTGCTGTTCGTGTCTGGAACGAACTTCCCGATGACGTCAGAAAAGCCCCCCCCCCCCCCTCCCGTAACTCCTTTAAGTATTCTGTGCACAGACACTACCTTTCCAAAAACACACAAATATGAACTTTATCTTTAATTCTCGTTCGTTTTTGCAGTCATGGAATGTATTTATTTACAATATAGGTAGGTACGTATTAAAATTTGTATTTATTTATGTATTGGAATCTATTTTTGATTATGTACCTATTTTATTTTAAATATTATGTATTTTAAGTACAGTCTAAGTATTAACATTATATTTTTTTAGGTATATGTTACCTATAGTTATTAATTTAGAGTAGTGTCCAGATTTGATTTGTGATTTTTAAGTATTTACTCTTCTTGCACACCCACCTACCTATTTATCTTGTACCGTCTGTGGGTTGACTGGTAGAAAATGCTTTATGCATTAAGTCCGCCTTTTTCTAATTTTTTTTTGTGCAATAAAGTATTGATGATGATGATGATATATCTTGGGAAGATTTTATTCTTTACATATTATATTTCACTGTTGTTAAATAACAAAACAAATTTTAACAAGCAAATTTTTGTGCTATTTCTACTCAATAAATGCTTACCAAATATAGTCGAAGCCCGAAGTCGGTTAAAGTCCGAAAATAGGTAGCGACGACGAGCAAATCGAGGTTGACACATGAGCGACTTTAGTAAACATTTTAAGGTAAACCCGGTCATGGGTCCACCCACCGGGACCACGGGTAAACACTGAAAATGGTGAGATCAGACGAGGTTACTTACCTGTAACTGAAGTCCGATCTTCATTGTATGGCACTGTCTCATCCGAAGGGGGGCTGCTGGGTGTTTACCCATGTAAACTACTCGGTATTAACAGAGCTGTCCTATCTGTACTAGTTTACATGATCTGTGATCTGTGCAAGTAATGATCCGCGGAGCACGCAGCGCGTGGGCTGTATCATCGGCGCTTTCCTGAATGAGCAAATCGAGGTTGACACATGAGCGACTTTAGTAAACATTTTAAGGTAAACCCGGTCATGGGTCCACCCACCGGGACCACGGGTAAACACTGAAAATGGTGAGATCAGACGAGGTTACTTACCTGTAACTGAAGTCTGATCTTCATTGTATGGCACTGTCTCATCCGAAGGGGGGCTGCTGGGTGTTTACCCATGTAAACTACTCGGTATTAACAGAGCTGTCCTATCTGTACTAGTTTACATGATCTGTGATCTGTGCAAGTAATGATCCGCGGAGCACGCAGCGCGTGGGCTGTATCATCGGCGCTTTCCTGAATGAGCAAATCGAGGTTGACACATGAGCGACTTTAGTAAACATTTTAAGGTAAACCCGGTCATGGGTCCACCCACCGGGACCACGGGTAAACACTGAAAATGGTGAGATCAGACGAGGTTACTTACCTGTAACTGAAGTCCGATCTTCATTGTATGGCACTGTCTCATCCGAAGGGGGGCTGCTGGGTGTTTACCCATGTAAACTACTCGGTATTAACAGAGCTGTCCTATCTGTACTAGTTTACATGATCTGTGATCTGTGCAAGTAATGATCCGCGGAGCACGCAGCGCGTGGGCTGTATCATCGGCGCTTTCCTGAATGAGCAAATCGAGGTTGACACATGAGCGACTTTAGTAAACATTTTAAGGTAAACCCGGTCATGGGTCCACCCACCGGGACCACGGGTAAACACTGAAAATGGTGAGATCAGACGAGGTTACTTACCTGTAACTGAAGTCCGATCTTCATTGTATGGCACTGTCTCATCCGAAGGGGGGCTGCTGGGTGTTTACCCATGTAAACTACTCGGTATTAACAGAGCTGTCCTATCTGTACTAGTTTACATGATCTGTGATCTGTGCAAGTAATGATCCGCGGAGCACGCAGCGCGTGGGCTGTATCATCGGCGCTTTCCTGAATGAGCAAATCGAGGTTGACACATGAGCGACTTTAGTAAACATTTTAAGGTAAACCCGGTCATGGGTCCACCCACCGGGACCACGGGTAAACACTGAAAATGGTGAGATCAGACGAGGTTACTTACCTGTAACTGAAGTCCGATCTTCATTGTATGGCACTGTCTCATCCGAAGGGGGGCTGCTGGGTGTTTACCCATGTAAACTACTCGGTATTAACAGAGCTGTCCTATCTGTACTAGTTTACATGATCTGTGATCTGTGCAAGTAATGATCCGCGGAGCACGCAGCGCGTGGGCTGTATCATCGGCGCTTTCCTGAATGAGCAAATCGAGGTTGACACATGAGCGACTTTAGTAAACATTTTAAGGTAAACCCGGTCATGGGTCCACCCACCGGGACCACGGGTAAACACTGAAAATGGTGAGATCAGACGAGGTTACTTACCTGTAACTGAAGTCCGATCTTCATTGTATGGCACTGTCTCATCCGAAGGGGGGCTGCTGGGTGTTTACCCATGTAAACTACTCGGTATTAACAGAGCTGTCCTATCTGTACTAGTTTACATGATCTGTGATCTGTGCAAGTAATGATCCGCGGAGCACGCAGCGCGTGGGCTGTATCATCGGCGCTTTCCTGAATGAGCAAATCGAGGTTGACACATGAGCGACTTTAGTAAACATTTTAAGGTAAACCCGGTCATGGGTCCACCCACCGGGACCACGGGTAAACACTGAAAATGGTGAGATCAGACGAGGTTACTTACCTGTAACTGAAGTCCGATCTTCATTGTATGGCACTGTCTCATCCGAAGGGGGGCTGCTGGGTGTTTACCCATGTAAACTACTCGGTATTAACAGAGCTGTCCTATCTGTACTAGTTTACATGATCTGTGATCTGTGCAAGTAATGATCCGCGGAGCACGCAGCGCGTGGGCTGTATCATCGGCGCTTTCCTGAATGAGCAAATCGAGGTTGACACATGAGCGACTTTAGTAAACATTTTAAGGTAAACCCGGTCATGGGTCCACCCACCGGGACCACGGGTAAACACTGAAAATGGTGAGATCAGACGAGGTTACTTACCTGTAACTGAAGTCCGATCTTCATTGTATGGCACTGTCTCATCCGAAGGGGGGCTGCTGGGTGTTTACCCATGTAAACTACTCGGTATTAACAGAGCTGTCCTATCTGTACTAGTTTACATGATCTGTGATCTGTGCAAGTAATGATCCGCGGAGCACGCAGCGCGTGGGCTGTATCATCGGCGCTTTCCTGAATGAGCAAATCGAGGTTGACACATGAGTGACTTTAGTAAACATTTTAAGGTAAACCCGGTCATGGGTCCACCCACCGGGACCACGGGTAAACACTGAAAATGGTGAGATCAGACGAGGTTACTTACCTGTAACTGAAGTCCGATCTTCATTGTATGGCACTGTCTCATCCGAAGGGGGGCTGCTGGGTGTTTACCCATGTAAACTACTCGGTATTAACAGAGCTGTCCTATCTGTACTAGTTTACATGATCTGTGATCTGTGCAAGTAATGATCCGCGGAGCACGCAGCGCGTGGGCTGTATCATCGGCGCTTTCCTGAATGAGCAAATCGAGGTTGACACATGAGCGACTTTAGTAAACATTTTAAGGTAAACCCGGTCATGGGTCCACCCACCGGGACCACGGGTAAACACTGAAAATGGTGAGATCAGACGAGGTTACTTACCTGTAACTGAAGTCCGATCTTCATTGTATGGCACTGTCTCATCCGAAGGGGGGCTGCTGGGTGTTTACCCATGTAAACTACTCGGTATTAACAGAGCTGTCCTATCTGTACTAGTTTACATGATCTGTGATCTGTGCAAGTAATGATCCGCGGAGCACGCAGCGCGTGGGCTGTATCATCGGCGCTTTCCTGAATGAGCAAATCGAGGTTGACACATGAGCGACTTTAGTAAACATTTTAAGGTAAACCCGGTCATGGGTCCACCCACCGGGACCACGGGTAAACACTGAAAATGGTGAGATCAGACGAGGTTACTTACCTGTAACTGAAGTCCGATCTTCATTGTATGGCACTGTCTCATCCGAAGGGGGGCTGCTGGGTGTTTACCCATGTAAACTACTCGGTATTAACAGAGCTGTCCTATCTGTACTAGTTTACATGATCTGTGATCTGTGCAAGTAATGATCCGCGGAGCACGCAGCGCGTGGGCTGTATCATCGGCGCTTTCCTGAATGAGCAAATCGAGGTTGACACATGAGCGACTTTAGTAAACATTTTAAGGTAAACCCGGTCATGGGTCCACCCACCGGGACCACGGGTAAACACTGAAAATGGTGAGATCAGACGAGGTTACTTACCTGTAACTGAAGTCCGATCTTCATTGTATGGCACTGTCTCATCCGAAGGGGGGCTGCTGGGTGTTTACCCATGTAAACTACTCGGTATTAACAGAGCTGTCCTATCTGTACTAGTTTACATGATCTGTGATCTGTGCAAGTAATGATCCGCGGAGCACGCAGCGCGTGGGCTGTATCATCGGCGCTTTCCTGAATGAGCAAATCGAGGTTGACACATGAGCGACTTTAGTAAACATTTTAAGGTAAACCCGGTCATGGGTCCACCCACCGGGACCACGGGTAAACACTGAAAATGGTGAGATCAGACGAGGTTACTTACCTGTAACTGAAGTCCGATCTTCATTGTATGGCACTGTCTCATCCGAAGGGGGGCTGCTGGGTGTTTACCCATGTAAACTACTCGGTATTAACAGAGCTGTCCTATCTGTACTAGTTTACATGATCTGTGATCTGTGCAAGTAATGATCCGCGGAGCACGCAGCGCGTGGGCTGTATCATCGGCGCTTTCCTGAATGAGCAAATCGAGGTTGACACATGAGCGACTTTAGTAAACATTTTAAGGTAAACCCGGTCATGGGTCCACCCACCGGGACCACGGGTAAACACTGAAAATGGTGAGATCAGACGAGGTTACTTACCTGTAACTGAAGTCCGATCTTCATTGTATGGCACTGTCTCATCCGAAGGGGGGCTGCTGGGTGTTTACCCATGTAAACTACTCGGTATTAACAGAGCTGTCCTATCTGTACTAGTTTACATGATCTGTGATCTGTGCAAGTAATGATCCGCGGAGCACGCAGCGCGTGGGCTGTATCATCGGCGCTTTCCTGAATGAGCAAATCGAGGTTGACACATGAGCGACTTTAGTAAACATTTTAAGGTAAACCCGGTCATGGGTCCACCCACCGGGACCACGGGTAAACACTGAAAATGGTGAGATCAGACGAGGTTACTTACCTGTAACTGAAGTCCGATCTTCATTGTATGGCACTGTCTCATCCGAAGGGGGGCTGCTGGGTGTTTACCCATGTAAACTACTCGGTATTAACAGAGCTGTCCTATCTGTACTAGTTTACATGATCTGTGATCTGTGCAAGTAATGATCCGCGGAGCACGCAGCGCGTGGGCTGTATCATCGGCGCTTTCCTGAATGAGCAAATCGAGGTTGACACATGAGCGACTTTAGTAAACATTTTAAGGTAAACCCGGTCATGGGTCCACCCACCGGGACCACGGGTAAACACTGAAAATGGTGAGATCAGACGAGGTTACTTACCTGTAACTGAAGTCCGATCTTCATTGTATGGCACTGTCTCATCCGAAGGGGGGCTGCTGGGTGTTTACCCATGTAAACTACTCGGTATTAACAGAGCTGTCCTATCTGTACTAGTTTACATGATCTGTGATCTGTGCAAGTAATGATCCGCGGAGCACGCAGCGCGTGGGCTGTATCATCGGCGCTTTCCTGAATGAGCAAATCGAGGTTGACACATGAGCGACTTTAGTAAACATTTTAAGGTAAACCCGGTCATGGGTCCACCCACCGGGACCACGGGTAAACACTGAAAATGGTGAGATCAGACGAGGTTACTTACCTGTAACTGAAGTCCGATCTTCATTGTATGGCACTGTCTCATCCGAAGGGGGGCTGCTGGGTGTTTACCCATGTAAACTACTCGGTATTAACAGAGCTGTCCTATCTGTACTAGTTTACATGATCTGTGATCTGTGCAAGTAATGATCCGCGGAGCACGCAGCGCGTGGGCTGTATCATCGGCGCTTTCCTGAATGAGCAAATCGAGGTTGACACATGAGCGACTTTAGTAAACATTTTAAGGTAAACCCGGTCATGGGTCCACCCACCGGGACCACGGGTAAACACTGAAAATGGTGAGATCAGACGAGGTTACTTACCTGTAACTGAAGTCCGATCTTCATTGTATGGCACTGTCTCATCCGAAGGGGGGCTGCTGGGTGTTTACCCATGTAAACTACTCGGTATTAACAGAGCTGTCCTATCTGTACTAGTTTACATGATCTGTGATCTGTGCAAGTAATGATCCGCGGAGCACGCAGCGCGTGGGCTGTATCATCGGCGCTTTCCTGAATGAGCAAATCGAGGTTGACACATGAGCGACTTTAGTAAACATTTTAAGGTAAACCCGGTCATGGGTCCACCCACCGGGACCACGGGTAAACACTGAAAATGGTGAGATCAGACGAGGTTACTTACCTGTAACTGAAGTCCGATCTTCATTGTATGGCACTGTCTCATCCGAAGGGGGGCTGCTGGGTGTTTACCCATGTAAACTACTCGGTATTAACAGAGCTGTCCTATCTGTACTAGTTTACATGATCTGTGATCTGTGCAAGTAATGATCCGCGGAGCACGCAGCGCGTGGGCTGTATCATCGGCGCTTTCCTGAATGAGCAAATCGAGGTTGACACATGAGCGACTTTAGTAAACATTTTAAGGTAAACCCGGTCATGGGTCCACCCACCGGGACCACGGGTAAACACTGAAAATGGTGAGATCAGACGAGGTTACTTACCTGTAACTGAAGTCCGATCTTCATTGTATGGCACTGTCTCATCCGAAGGGGGGCTGCTGGGTGTTTACCCATGTAAACTACTCGGTATTAACAGAGCTGTCCTATCTGTACTAGTTTACATGATCTGTGATCTGTGCAAGTAATGATCCGCGGAGCACGCAGCGCGTGGGCTGTATCATCGGCGCTTTCCTGAATGAGCAAATCGAGGTTGACACATGAGCGACTTTAGTAAACATTTTAAGGTAAACCCGGTCATGGGTCCACCCACCGGGACCACGGGTAAACACTGAAAATGGTGAGATCAGACGAGGTTACTTACCTGTAACTGAAGTCCGATCTTCATTGTATGGCACTGTCTCATCCGAAGGGGGGCTGCTGGGTGTTTACCCATGTAAACTACTCGGTATTAACAGAGCTGTCCTATCTGTACTAGTTTACATGATCTGTGATCTGTGCAAGTAATGATCCGCGGAGCACGCAGCGCGTGGGCTGTATCATCGGCGCTTTCCTGAATGAGCAAATCGAGGTTGACACATGAGCGACTTTAGTAAACATTTTAAGGTAAACCCGGTCATGGGTCCACCCACCGGGACCACGGGTAAACACTGAAAATGGTGAGATCAGACGAGGTTACTTACCTGTAACTGAAGTCCGATCTTCATTGTATGGCACTGTCTCATCCGAAGGGGGGCTGCTGGGTGTTTACCCATGTAAACTACTCGGTATTAACAGAGCTGTCCTATCTGTACTAGTTTACATGATCTGTGATCTGTGCAAGTAATGATCCGCGGAGCACGCAGCGCGTGGGCTGTATCATCGGCGCTTTCCTGAATGAGCAAATCGAGGTTGACACATGAGCGACTTTAGTAAACATTTTAAGGTAAACCCGGTCATGGGTCCACCCACCGGGACCACGGGTAAACACTGAAAATGGTGAGATCAGACGAGGTTACTTACCTGTAACTGAAGTCCGATCTTCATTGTATGGCACTGTCTCATCCGAAGGGGGGCTGCTGGGTGTTTACCCATGTAAACTACTCGGTATTAACAGAGCTGTCCTATCTGTACTAGTTTACATGATCTGTGATCTGTGCAAGTAATGATCCGCGGAGCACGCAGCGCGTGGGCTGTATCATCGGCGCTTTCCTGAATGAGCAAATCGAGGTTGACACATGAGCGACTTTAGTAAACATTTTAAGGTAAACCCGGTCATGGGTCCACCCACCGGGACCACGGGTAAACACTGAAAATGGTGAGATCAGACGAGGTTACTTACCTGTAACTGAAGTCCGATCTTCATTGTATGGCACTGTCTCATCCGAAGGGGGGCTGCTGGGTGTTTACCCATGTAAACTACTCGGTATTAACAGAGCTGTCCTATCTGTACTAGTTTACATGATCTGTGATCTGTGCAAGTAATGATCCGCGGAGCACGCAGCGCGTGGGCTGTATCATCGGCGCTTTCCTGAATGAGCAAATCGAGGTTGACACATGAGCGACTTTAGTAAACATTTTAAGGTAAACCCGGTCATGGGTCCACCCACCGGGACCACGGGTAAACACTGAAAATGGTGAGATCAGACGAGGTTACTTACCTGTAACTGAAGTCCGATCTTCATTGTATGGCACTGTCTCATCCGAAGGGGGGCTGCTGGGTGTTTACCCATGTAAACTACTCGGTATTAACAGAGCTGTCCTATCTGTACTAGTTTACATGATCTGTGATCTGTGCAAGTAATGATCCGCGGAGCACGCAGCGCGTGGGCTGTATCATCGGCGCTTTCCTGAATGAGCAAATCGAGGTTGACACATGAGCGACTTTAGTAAACATTTTAAGGTAAACCCGGTCATGGGTCCACCCACCGGGACCACGGGTAAACACTGAAAATGGTGAGATCAGACGAGGTTACTTACCTGTAACTGAAGTCCGATCTTCATTGTATGGCACTGTCTCATCCGAAGGGGGGCTGCTGGGTGTTTACCCATGTAAACTACTCGGTATTAACAGAGCTGTCCTATCTGTACTAGTTTACATGATCTGTGATCTGTGCAAGTAATGATCCGCGGAGCACGCAGCGCGTGGGCTGTATCATCGGCGCTTTCCTGAATGAGCAAATCGAGGTTGACACATGAGCGACTTTAGTAAACATTTTAAGGTAAACCCGGTCATGGGTCCACCCACCGGGACCACGGGTAAACACTGAAAATGGTGAGATCAGACGAGGTTACTTACCTGTAACTGAAGTCCGATCTTCATTGTATGGCACTGTCTCATCCGAAGGGGGGCTGCTGGGTGTTTACCCATGTAAACTACTCGGTATTAACAGAGCTGTCCTATCTGTACTAGTTTACATGATCTGTGATCTGTGCAAGTAATGATCCGCGGAGCACGCAGCGCGTGGGCTGTATCATCGGCGCTTTCCTGAATGAGCAAATCGAGGTTGACACATGAGCGACTTTAGTAAACATTTTAAGGTAAACCCGGTCATGGGTCCACCCACCGGGACCACGGGTAAACACTGAAAATGGTGAGATCAGACGAGGTTACTTACCTGTAACTGAAGTCCGATCTTCATTGTATGGCACTGTCTCATCCGAAGGGGGGCTGCTGGGTGTTTACCCATGTAAACTACTCGGTATTAACAGAGCTGTCCTATCTGTACTAGTTTACATGATCTGTGATCTGTGCAAGTAATGATCCGCGGAGCACGCAGCGCGTGGGCTGTATCATCGGCGCTTTCCTGAATGAGCAAATCGAGGTTGACACATGAGCGACTTTAGTAAACATTTTAAGGTAAACCCGGTCATGGGTCCACCCACCGGGACCACGGGTAAACACTGAAAATGGTGAGATCAGACGAGGTTACTTACCTGTAACTGAAGTCCGATCTTCATTGTATGGCACTGTCTCATCCGAAGGGGGGCTGCTGGGTGTTTACCCATGTAAACTACTCGGTATTAACAGAGCTGTCCTATCTGTACTAGTTTACATGATCTGTGATCTGTGCAAGTAATGATCCGCGGAGCACGCAGCGCGTGGGCTGTATCATCGGCGCTTTCCTGAATGAGCAAATCGAGGTTGACACATGAGCGACTTTAGTAAACATTTTAAGGTAAACCCGGTCATGGGTCCACCCACCGGGACCACGGGTAAACACTGAAAATGGTGAGATCAGACGAGGTTACTTACCTGTAACTGAAGTCCGATCTTCATTGTATGGCACTGTCTCATCCGAAGGGGGGCTGCTGGGTGTTTACCCATGTAAACTACTCGGTATTAACAGAGCTGTCCTATCTGTACTAGTTTACATGATCTGTGATCTGTGCAAGTAATGATCCGCGGAGCACGCAGCGCGTGGGCTGTATCATCGGCGCTTTCCTGAATGAGCAAATCGAGGTTGACACATGAGCGACTTTAGTAAACATTTTAAGGTAAACCCGGTCATGGGTCCACCCACCGGGACCACGGGTAAACACTGAAAATGGTGAGATCAGACGAGGTTACTTACCTGTAACTGAAGTCCGATCTTCATTGTATGGCACTGTCTCATCCGAAGGGGGGCTGCTGGGTGTTTACCCATGTAAACTACTCGGTATTAACAGAGCTGTCCTATCTGTACTAGTTTACATGATCTGTGATCTGTGCAAGTAATGATCCGCGGAGCACGCAGCGCGTGGGCTGTATCATCGGCGCTTTCCTGAATGAGCAAATCGAGGTTGACACATGAGCGACTTTAGTAAACATTTTAAGGTAAACCCGGTCATGGGTCCACCCACCGGGACCACGGGTAAACACTGAAAATGGTGAGATCAGACGAGGTTACTTACCTGTAACTGAAGTCCGATCTTCATTGTATGGCACTGTCTCATCCGAAGGGGGGCTGCTGGGTGTTTACCCATGTAAACTACTCGGTATTAACAGAGCTGTCCTATCTGTACTAGTTTACATGATCTGTGATCTGTGCAAGTAATGATCCGCGGAGCACGCAGCGCGTGGGCTGTATCATCGGCGCTTTCCTGAATGAGCAAATCGAGGTTGACACATGAATGACTTTAGTAAACATTTTAAGGTAAACCCGGTCATGGGTCCACCCACCGGGACCACGGGTAAACACTGAAAATGGTGAGATCAGACGAGGTTACTTACCTGTAACTGAAGTCCGATCTTCATTGTATGGCACTGTCTCATCCGAAGGGGGGCTGCTGGGTGTTTACCCATGTAAACTACTCGGTATTAACAGAGCTGTCCTATCTGTACTAGATTACATGATCTGTGATCTGTGCAAGTAATGATCCGCGGAGCACGCAGCGCGTGGGCTGTATCATCGGCGCTTTCCTGAATGAGCAAATCGAGGTTGACACATGAGCGACTTTAGTAAACATTTTAAGGTAAACCCGGTCATGGGTCCACCCACCGGGACCACGGGTAAACACTGAAAATGGTGAGATCAGACGAGGTTACTTACCTGTAACTGAAGTCCGATCTTCATTGTATGGCACTGTCTCATCCGAAGGGGGGCTGCTGGGTGTTTACCCATGTAAACTACTCGGTATTAACAGAGCTGTCCTATTTGTACTAGTTTACATGATCTGTGATCTGTGCAAGTAATGATCCGCGGAGCACGCAGCGCGTGGGCTGTATCATCGGCGCTTTCCTGAATGAGCAAATCGAGGTTGACACATGAGCGACTTTAGTAAACATTTTAAGGTAAACCCGGTCATGGGTCCACCCACCGGGACCACGGGTAAACACTGAAAATGGTGAGATCAGACGAGGTTACTTACCTGTAACTGAAGTCCGATCTTCATTGTATGGCACTGTCTCATCCGAAGGGGGGCTGCTGGGTGTTTACCCATGTAAACTACTCGGTATTAACAGAGCTGTCCTATCTGTACTAGTTTACATGATCTGTGATCTGTGCAAGTAATGATCCGCGGAGCACGCAGCGCGTGGGCTGTATCATCGGCGCTTTCCTGAATGAGCAAATCGAGGTTGACACATGAGCGACTTTAGTAAACATTTTAAGGTAAACCCGGTCATGGGTCCACCCACCGGGACCACGGGTAAACACTGAAAATGGTGAGATCAGACGAGGTTACTTACCTGTAACTGAAGTCCGATCTTCATTGTATGGCACTGTCTCATCCGAAGGGGGGCTGCTGGGTGTTTACCCATGTAAACTACTCGGTATTAACAGAGCTGTCCTATCTGTACTAGTTTACATGATCTGTGATCTGTGCAAGTAATGATCCGCGGAGCACGCAGCGCGTGGGCTGTATCATCGGCGCTTTCCTGAATGAGCAAATCGAGGTTGACACATGAGCGACTTTAGTAAACATTTTAAGGTAAACCCGGTCATGGGTCCACCCACCGGGACCACGGGTAAACACTGAAAATGGTGAGATCAGACGAGGTTACTTACCTGTAACTGAAGTCCGATCTTCATTGTATGGCACTGTCTCATCCGAAGGGGGGCTGCTGGGTGTTTACCCATGTAAACTACTCGGTATTAACAGAGCTGTCCTATCTGTACTAGTTTACATGATCTGTGATCTGTGCAAGTAATGATCCGCGGAGCACGCAGCGCGTGGGCTGTATCATCGGCGCTTTCCTGAATGAGCAAATCGAGGTTGACACATGAGCGACTTTAGTAAACATTTTAAGGTAAACCCGGTCATGGGTCCACCCACCGGGACCACGGGTAAACACTGAAAATGGTGAGATCAGACGAGGTTACTTACCTGTAACTGAAGTCCGATCTTCATTGTATGGCACTGTCTCATCCGAAGGGGGGCTGCTGGGTGTTTACCCATGTAAACTACTCGGTATTAACAGAGCTGTCCTATCTGTACTAGTTTACATGATCTGTGATCTGTGCAAGTAATGATCCGCGGAGCACGCAGCGCGTGGGCTGTATCATCGGCGCTTTCCTGAATGAGCAAATCGAGGTTGACACATGAGCGACTTTAGTAAACATTTTAAGGTAAACCCGGTCATGGGTCCACCCACCGGGACCACGGGTAAACACTGAAAATGGTGAGATCAGACGAGGTTACTTACCTGTAACTGAAGTCCGATCTTCATTGTATGGCACTGTCTCATCCGAAGGGGGGCTGCTGGGTGTTTACCCATGTAAACTACTCGGTATTAACAGAGCTGTCCTATCTGTACTAGTTTACATGATCTGTGATCTGTGCAAGTAATGATCCGCGGAGCACGCAGCGCGTGGGCTGTATCATCGGCGCTTTCCTGAATGAGCAAATCGAGGTTGACACATGAGCGACTTTAGTAAACATTTTAAGGTAAACCCGGTCATGGGTCCACCCACCGGGACCACGGGTAAACACTGAAAATGGTGAGATCAGACGAGGTTACTTACCTGTAACTGAAGTCCGATCTTCATTGTATGGCACTGTCTCATCCGAAGGGGGGCTGCTGGGTGTTTACCCATGTAAACTACTCGGTATTAACAGAGCTGTCCTATCTGTACTAGTTTACATGATCTGTGATCTGTGCAAGTAATGATCCGCGGAGCACGCAGCGCGTGGGCTGTATCATCGGCGCTTTCCTGAATGAGCAAATCGAGGTTGACACATGAGCGACTTTAGTAAACATTTTAAGGTAAACCCGGTCATGGGTCCACCCACCGGGACCACGGGTAAACACTGAAAATGGTGAGATCAGACGAGGTTACTTACCTGTAACTGAAGTCCGATCTTCATTGTATGGCACTGTCTCATCCGAAGGGGGGCTGCTGGGTGTTTACCCATGTAAACTACTCGGTATTAACAGAGCTGTCCTATCTGTACTAGTTTACATGATCTGTGATCTGTGCAAGTAATGATCCGCGGAGCACGCAGCGCGTGGGCTGTATCATCGGCGCTTTCCTGAATGAGCAAATCGAGGTTGACACATGAGCGACTTTAGTAAACATTTTAAGGTAAACCCGGTCATGGGTCCACCCACCGGGACCACGGGTAAACACTGAAAATGGTGAGATCAGACGAGGTTACTTACCTGTAACTGAAGTCCGATCTTCATTGTATGGCACTGTCTCATCCGAAGGGGGGCTGCTGGGTGTTTACCCATGTAAACTACTCGGTATTAACAGAGCTGTCCTATCTGTACTAGTTTACATGATCTGTGATCTGTGCAAGTAATGATCCGCGGAGCACGCAGCGCGTGGGCTGTATCATCGGCGCTTTCCTGAATGAGCAAATCGAGGTTGACACATGAGCGACTTTAGTAAACATTTTAAGGTAAACCCGGTCATGGGTCCACCCACCGGGACCACGGGTAAACACTGAAAATGGTGAGATCAGACGAGGTTACTTACCTGTAACTGAAGTCCGATCTTCATTGTATGGCACTGTCTCATCCGAAGGGGGGCTGCTGGGTGTTTACCCATGTAAACTACTCGGTATTAACAGAGCTGTCCTATCTGTACTAGTTTACATGATCTGTGATCTGTGCAAGTAATGATCCGCGGAGCACGCAGCGCGTGGGCTGTATCATCGGCGCTTTCCTGAATGAGCAAATCGAGGTTGACACATGAGCGACTTTAGTAAACATTTTAAGGTAAACCCGGTCATGGGTCCACCCACCGGGACCACGGGTAAACACTGAAAATGGTGAGATCAGACGAGGTTACTTACCTGTAACTGAAGTCCGATCTTCATTGTATGGCACTGTCTCATCCGAAGGGGGGCTGCTGGGTGTTTACCCATGTAAACTACTCGGTATTAACAGAGCTGTCCTATCTGTACTAGTTTACATGATCTGTGATCTGTGCAAGTAATGATCCGCGGAGCACGCAGCGCGTGGGCTGTATCATCGGCGCTTTCCTGAATGAGCAAATCGAGGTTGACACATGAGCGACTTTAGTAAACATTTTAAGGTAAACCCGGTCATGGGTCCACCCACCGGGACCACGGGTAAACACTGAAAATGGTGAGATCAGACGAGGTTACTTACCTGTAACTGAAGTCCGATCTTCATTGTATGGCACTGTCTCATCCGAAGGGGGGCTGCTGGGTGTTTACCCATGTAAACTACTCGGTATTAACAGAGCTGTCCTATCTGTACTAGTTTACATGATCTGTGATCTGTGCAAGTAATGATCCGCGGAGCACGCAGCGCGTGGGCTGTATCATCGGCGCTTTCCTGAATGAGCAAATCGAGGTTGACACATGAGCGACTTTAGTAAACATTTTAAGGTAAACCCGGTCATGGGTCCACCCACCGGGACCACGGGTAAACACTGAAAATGGTGAGATCAGACGAGGTTACTTACCTGTAACTGAAGTCCGATCTTCATTGTATGGCACTGTCTCATCCGAAGGGGGGCTGCTGGGTGTTTACCCATGTAAACTACTCGGTATTAACAGAGCTGTCCTATCTGTACTAGTTTACATGATCTGTGATCTGTGCAAGTAATGATCCGCGGAGCACGCAGCGCGTGGGCTGTATCATCGGCGCTTTCCTGAATGAGCAAATCGAGGTTGACACATGAGCGACTTTAGTAAACATTTTAAGGTAAACCCGGTCATGGGTCCACCCACCGGGACCACGGGTAAACACTGAAAATGGTGAGATCAGACGAGGTTACTTACCTGTAACTGAAGTCCGATCTTCATTGTATGGCACTGTCTCATCCGAAGGGGGGCTGCTGGGTGTTTACCCATGTAAACTACTCGGTATTAACAGAGCTGTCCTATCTGTACTAGTTTACATGATCTGTGATCTGTGCAAGTAATGATCCGCGGAGCACGCAGCGCGTGGGCTGTATCATCGGCGCTTTCCTGAATGAGCAAATCGAGGTTGACACATGAGCGACTTTAGTAAACATTTTAAGGTAAACCCGGTCATGGGTCCACCCACCGGGACCACGGGTAAACACTGAAAATGGTGAGATCAGACGAGGTTACTTACCTGTAACTGAAGTCCGATCTTCATTGTATGGCACTGTCTCATCCGAAGGGGGGCTGCTGGGTGTTTACCCATGTAAACTACTCGGTATTAACAGAGCTGTCCTATCTGTACTAGTTTACATGATCTGTGATCTGTGCAAGTAATGATCCGCGGAGCACGCAGCGCGTGGGCTGTATCATCGGCGCTTTCCTGAATGAGCAAATCGAGGTTGACACATGAGCGACTTTAGTAAACATTTTAAGGTAAACCCGGTCATGGGTCCACCCACCGGGACCACGGGTAAACACTGAAAATGGTGAGATCAGACGAGGTTACTTACCTGTAACTGAAGTCCGATCTTCATTGTATGGCACTGTCTCATCCGAAGGGGGGCTGCTGGGTGTTTACCCATGTAAACTACTCGGTATTAACAGAGCTGTCCTATCTGTACTAGTTTACATGATCTGTGATCTGTGCAAGTAATGATCCGCGGAGCACGCAGCGCGTGGGCTGTATCATCGGCGCTTTCCTGAATGAGCAAATCGAGGTTGACACATGAGCGACTTTAGTAAACATTTTAAGGTAAACCCGGTCATGGGTCCACCCACCGGGACCACGGGTAAACACTGAAAATGGTGAGATCAGACGAGGTTACTTACCTGTAACTGAAGTCCGATCTTCATTGTATGGCACTGTCTCATCCGAAGGGGGGCTGCTGGGTGTTTACCCATGTAAACTACTCGGTATTAACAGAGCTGTCCTATCTGTACTAGTTTACATGATCTGTGATCTGTGCAAGTAATGATCCGCGGAGCACGCAGCGCGTGGGCTGTATCATCGGCGCTTTCCTGAATGAGCAAATCGAGGTTGACACATGAGCGACTTTAGTAAACATTTTAAGGTAAACCCGGTCATGGGTCCACCCACCGGGACCACGGGTAAACACTGAAAATGGTGAGATCAGACGAGGTTACTTACCTGTAACTGAAGTCCGATCTTCATTGTATGGCACTGTCTCATCCGAAGGGGGGCTGCTGGGTGTTTACCCATGTAAACTACTCGGTATTAACAGAGCTGTCCTATCTGTACTAGTTTACATGATCTGTGATCTGTGCAAGTAATGATCCGCGGAGCACGCAGCGCGTGGGCTGTATCATCGGCGCTTTCCTGAATGAGCAAATCGAGGTTGACACATGAGCGACTTTAGTAAACATTTTAAGGTAAACCCGGTCATGGGTCCACCCACCGGGACCACGGGTAAACACTGAAAATGGTGAGATCAGACGAGGTTACTTACCTGTAACTGAAGTCCGATCTTCATTGTATGGCACTGTCTCATCCGAAGGGGGGCTGCTGGGTGTTTACCCATGTAAACTACTCGGTATTAACAGAGCTGTCCTATCTGTACTAGTTTACATGATCTGTGATCTGTGCAAGTAATGATCCGCGGAGCACGCAGCGCGTGGGCTGTATCATCGGCGCTTTCCTGAATGAGCAAATCGAGGTTGACACATGAGCGACTTTAGTAAACATTTTAAGGTAAACCCGGTCATGGGTCCACCCACCGGGACCACGGGTAAACACTGAAAATGGTGAGATCAGACGAGGTTACTTACCTGTAACTGAAGTCCGATCTTCATTGTATGGCACTGTCTCATCCGAAGGGGGGCTGCTGGGTGTTTACCCATGTAAACTACTCGGTATTAACAGAGCTGTCCTATCTGTACTAGTTTACATGATCTGTGATCTGTGCAAGTAATGATCCGCGGAGCACGCAGCGCGTGGGCTGTATCATCGGCGCTTTCCTGAATGAGCAAATCGAGGTTGACACATGAGCGACTTTAGTAAACATTTTAAGGTAAACCCGGTCATGGGTCCACCCACCGGGACCACGGGTAAACACTGAAAATGGTGAGATCAGACGAGGTTACTTACCTGTAACTGAAGTCCGATCTTCATTGTATGGCACTGTCTCATCCGAAGGGGGGCTGCTGGGTGTTTACCCATGTAAACTACTCGGTATTAACAGAGCTGTCCTATCTGTACTAGTTTACATGATCTGTGATCTGTGCAAGTAATGATCCGCGGAGCACGCAGCGCGTGGGCTGTATCATCGGCGCTTTCCTGAATGAGCAAATCGAGGTTGACACATGAGCGACTTTAGTAAACATTTTAAGGTAAACCCGGTCATGGGTCCACCCACCGGGACCACGGGTAAACACTGAAAATGGTGAGATCAGACGAGGTTACTTACCTGTAACTGAAGTCCGATCTTCATTGTATGGCACTGTCTCATCCGAAGGGGGGCTGCTGGGTGTTTACCCATGTAAACTACTCGGTATTAACAGAGCTGTCCTATCTGTACTAGTTTACATGATCTGTGATCTGTGCAAGTAATGATCCGCGGAGCACGCAGCGCGTGGGCTGTATCATCGGCGCTTTCCTGAATGAGCAAATCGAGGTTGACACATGAGCGACTTTAGTAAACATTTTAAGGTAAACCCGGTCATGGGTCCACCCACCGGGACCACGGGTAAACACTGAAAATGGTGAGATCAGACGAGGTTACTTACCTGTAACTGAAGTCCGATCTTCATTGTATGGCACTGTCTCATCCGAAGGGGGGCTGCTGGGTGTTTACCCATGTAAACTACTCGGTATTAACAGAGCTGTCCTATCTGTACTAGTTTACATGATCTGTGATCTGTGCAAGTAATGATCCGCGGAGCACGCAGCGCGTGGGCTGTATCATCGGCGCTTTCCTGAATGAGCAAATCGAGGTTGACACATGAGCGACTTTAGTAAACATTTTAAGGTAAACCCGGTCATGGGTCCACCCACCGGGACCACGGGTAAACACTGAAAATGGTGAGATCAGACGAGGTTACTTACCTGTAACTGAAGTCCGATCTTCATTGTATGGCACTGTCTCATCCGAAGGGGGGCTGCTGGGTGTTTACCCATGTAAACTACTCGGTATTAACAGAGCTGTCCTATCTGTACTAGTTTACATGATCTGTGATCTGTGCAAGTAATGATCCGCGGAGCACGCAGCGCGTGGGCTGTATCATCGGCGCTTTCCTGAATGAGCAAATCGAGGTTGACACATGAGCGACTTTAGTAAACATTTTAAGGTAAACCCGGTCATGGGTCCACCCACCGGGACCACGGGTAAACACTGAAAATGGTGAGATCAGACGAGGTTACTTACCTGTAACTGAAGTCCGATCTTCATTGTATGGCACTGTCTCATCCGAAGGGGGGCTGCTGGGTGTTTACCCATGTAAACTACTCGGTATTAACAGAGCTGTCCTATCTGTACTAGTTTACATGATCTGTGATCTGTGCAAGTAATGATCCGCGGAGCACGCAGCGCGTGGGTTGTATCATCGGCGCTTTCCTGAATGAGGGTAGTTTGAGATTTAGTTTTAAAGATGGATTCCGTACAAACCTAGATGTAAAATTAGGATGTTTTCATTGTAAACAAAAAAGGTTTATTCGCTATTGATAAAGAGCACTTCTTATATTATAGATTACGCTTATAATTAGGATAAATATGATTACGCTTGTTGCAAGAATTCCGAAAAAATATACCTACCGCACAGCGAAAACTCAACGTTGAAATCAGAGATGTACCCAGGGTTGCCAGATGGGTATCATTGATTCTCGTACTAAATCTGTTAAATTCTCTTACCATAATACCTAAAACTTCTCGTTTATATTTATAAATATCAATGAACAAGAGTAACGTACCTACGTACAAAATGTTTTTTAGGGCTCCGTACCTCAATAGAAAAAAACGGAGCCCTTAAAGGATCACTTTGTTGTCCATCTGTCTGTCAAGACCCTTTATCTCGGGAACGCGTGGAGGTATCGAGTTGAAATTAAAACCATATACTCAAGTCTACAGTCCCTTGAAGCTGTGAAAATATCAAACTTCCAAGTTAACGTGAGAAAAAGATACTGCCGTTTATGCCGCAAAAAACGTACATTTCGACACTCGCAAGGGAATCAAAATTCATAGGGTATTTCCCGTTGACCTAGAACTATAAAATTTGGCAAGTAATACCGTCTTATACTACAAGTATAGGGAAAAATCTGAAAACTATACATTTGTAATTAAATCATAAAAAATATAGTCTTTAACGGAGCCTTCGGTGGGCGAGTCCGGTTTTTTTTTCTAAAAGTGCTGTCTCTTCATCCGATTCAAGTGTTGGCATAGCCGCTGTTGCATTTGGTTATAGCAACTAGAGATGAAATGGATATCCGGCGACCGGATATTCAGCTCAAGATAATACGTTTCGCACGCATCGAGCAAGTCTAAATATTTCGCACCGCGGTGCGTGCAAGCGCTACGGAGCGAGATTAATTGGTGCATTTGCTAATGATCGTGTTACAATCATAGAAACGGTGGTAAGCAAAGATGAAACAGTTTCAGATTCTTGAAATTTTTTGTCTGGTTGTAGCATCGTATGATGGAAAAGATAGGTATCTTGAAATGAAAATACAAGACCTGCTGATCATATAGATAAACTTTTTTTAAGAAACATTTCTGCCCAAACAAAGACAGATTGAACCTACCTATTCGAAATTCACAGTAGGTTTTAAAAATTAGTAAGGAAACATGAGTTTTTTTCTTATCGCTATTTGTTTCTCTGAGGAAGTTTTTCAGTATGATCCAAATGGATGCGGTTTTGTTTATTATCATCGTAGTGACCCGGTCAACACATAGGCTTTATGGGTTGTTCATAAAATAACGCCCAAGCCGAAAATGGGGCAAGGATTGAATAAACGCTTTAACTCTGGAACGCACGAGACGGGCCCATTGAAATCAGTAATAATAACTGAACGCCCGAACCACAGTCAACGGTAAAGGCTGTTTTTTCAACAAGTAATAAATTGTAAAAAGAAAACATGGGAGTCCAGTCCCCGTAAAAGAAACATCGAAAAAGTTGCATTATTTTAACGTAATTTGTTTTAGCTCTTACTTAAAGACGGTATATATGGACGAGTACCATCACCAGTTTTCATTTCCAAAACATCACTTAACGGGTTGGCATGCGGTTTTATTATATTATCATCGTAGTGACGCTGATTAACACATAGGCTATAAGGGTGTTCATAAAACATCGCCCAAGCCGAAAACGGAAATCGAATTATCAATGCGGTATTAAACTATATGATATCATTGCGAATTATAATATAAATATTATAAAAAATTAAACACCAGGTGGAAACTTTAACTTCATTTTATTTTATTAAACACACAAATTCATACAACACTCGTAGTTACATCAAAATGAAAGCCTTTCATATACATATACATAGAGTGACATCTTCTTAATAATATATAAATTCATTATTCAATAGTAAAAAAATATAAATAATTGATAAAACGAGTATTCGTAACAACTGTCAGTTCATAGATTTGTTGTTGTCACTGTGATTTTATCTCAAATATGCGAGTAAGAATACTCTTAGATATACCCAGCTAGAACTAGATGGAGCTGGCTAGAGCTAGACGGACTTGGCTAGAGCTAGGTGGATAGAGGTGGCATTCTGGTTAGGTTTGTACTGTCGCTTGGCTTTTAGCCCTGGGCCTATGCTTTTCCACTCATTGAATACTTATTTTAGATTTAAAAACGATTATCACCTAACCTTTGAACCAATTTATTTTATGGTTTATCTCCATTAATAACGTAAAAACAAGGTAATAGATAAAATCGATAACTAACAAACCACGGAAAGCAACCCTGTGTTTGTCTAGCTGCCAGCCTTGTGGGAGTAAGTAGGCATGCATATTGTATATACCGGGTGTAAATATACTGCTACTATTAAATGAAAACACATATTCTACTGAAACTACTGAACCACTTTTCCCAAGAGTCATACCCACGGACAGCCTTAGTTTAGGAAATAATTGAGTTCCAAACAAAAACGCGTGAACCCTAACGCACCGACATACGGACGAGGTTAGAGAGAGCGTTGACCTCAATCAGCTGCAGGTTTCACGGACGACGCTCTCTCTAAACTCGCCCGTATGTCGGTGCGTTAGGGTTCACGCATTTTTGTTTGGAACTCAATTATTTCCTAAACTAAGGGTGTCCGCGGGTATGACTCTTGGGAAAAGTGGTTCAGTAGGGTCGGTAGAATATGTGGTTTCATTTAATGGTCGCACTCTAGTTACACCCGGTATATGTTATTTATTATTTTCCAAATATTTACAGAAGTTTTTTGAATTAAATTTTTACAAAGCTCCAAGCTATATAGCTTATATTTATTTAGATTTTATAACACGTCGAAAATATCTCGGCACCTCGAAAGAATGCACTTCCCCCGCCCGGCGTCGTGTCTTTTGAAGTGACGAGATATGTCCGATGTGTAAATACTTCATAATTTTGTACCTGGATAAATTGTCTGAGTAATTCAACTCACAGTCAATATCAAACTGAAGAAAATAAAAGTGTATGTACAACAATATGTCCGATGTGTAAATACTTCATAATTTTGTACCTGGATAAATTGTCTGAGTAATTCAACTCACAGTCAATATCAAACTGAAGAAAATAAAAGTGTATGTACAACAAGTAACAACACAATGTAAAACTATACCTACATTTTATTCAAGTTTCAGAGCCAAGCTCAATCAACTAAGCATAGCCTAAACAGACGGGCAGACGAACGGAGGAAACAGAGATTTCGTAATAAGGGTTTTTGTTTTTGGGCAGCACCCTAAATAAGGTCTACAATGAGCTTTTTATGTACATGAACGACTTTCATGATACCTAGTTTCGGTACAATGAAACAGGAAAGAAAAATTGCAGGAAAAGAAAACACTTATTACAATAAATCTAATGACTGTGATATCTTTGTATTAACTACTCGATTTACATATGTAAACTATATTAGGAGTGTATTTTATGATATTATAGTGTATACAGAATGTTGATTTGATCCGTAGCTTCCGTCCCAGGGATGTGAAAATTTATTTGTTTCAAATATGGTTAAATAATTTATAAAAAAACACTAGTTCCCTGAATAGTGGAAAGTAGGCTACTGCTAAAATACTTTAACTTAAAGGCGTTATTATTAGTTTACAGTCTGAATTAGCTTTATATAGCATTTAGCTAATAAAACAATGTTAAAACCTACATGTTTATATAACTGTACGTTATGTGGCGTTAGGGTGGGGGTTGGAGGGGGTATGTATGTGTGTATGAAAGTGTAAGCGAATAAAATTCCTAAAAATTATGACTTTAATATTAATGCATAATACAAAAAGCAACCTTAAAATGTTATACATAAATAATGACAGAGATATGCCTTGTTTCATTTGTCTCTAAATGTTCTCAACGTGTGGCTACAGAGGCGCGAAGCGCTGCTTATTGTGACAATGTATCGTTTTTCTACCCGCAGTGCCACTTCGCATCACTTCTGAAGGTCAACTACTTTTTAGGGTTCCGTAGTCCGACAAGGAACCCTTATAGTTTCGTCTGTCCGCGGCTTAGCTTGGGTTCAAGCCACATAGAAGCGGCACGGCGCGCATCGAGCGCGCGGGCGTCATTCAAATTTCGTACAAAACGCATGGAAATAAAGTCGCAATTTGAACACATCGAATGGTATGTTTCAGGCGGTGTCGGGCGTGGAACGGGCGTCCGTACCATACCTCAAATTGCGACTTTATTTCCATGCGTTTTGTACAAGAGTCAATACATTGCTCATTCACTACTTCTTGCTCAAGATTGTGACTATACATTGCCAGCAATGTATATTTTTGATTTTAACACGAGTGAATTACTAGTTTTACAGAAAATCTGTGGCTATTCATAAGTTTTTAGACTTACAGATGAAAGGAAATTCCTCCTTTTGCTCGACTTGCGTTCTTGCTTTGAATTCTGCAAGTAATCACGGCACATGACGGTATTTTTTAATATTTTCCACAGAGCTATTCACTCACTCACTGTACGCCAACGACTACGAGCAGCGAGCGCGTATGTCGCTTGAAGTACGAGTGTTCGCTCCTAGTTGCGGCGAGCGTGCCACGCCGACATGGCCTTTCTACTAGTATTTAAAGTTCTGTGGTCTCTTGCCATCTTGTGTGACGTAATGTTAGATGTGAATACTTCCACGAACAATACTGCACCTTATCGTAAGCGCTTAAAGTTTAAAATAAGTTAAATTTACAAAAAGTTTAGGACGTTTTCGCGTAAATAGTAGTTTGAGAGATAGACAGCCGGTGCCAACATATCGCTTTGTTTTTGTTCTTGACTCGTCATCTTGTTGTATATTGATGATTGAGGGTTTTGTACGAAATTTGAATGACGCCCGCGCGCTCGATGCACGCCGCTCCGTTTCTATGTGGCTTGCACCTTAGAGACTATTGGTACTAGAAAGCTGTAATTTGGCATGGGTATACAATATACATATTAATTAAGCCGACAAAATGGTAAAATATAATACAGAAAAAAAATTTTGAGAGTCCTTCCCATACACGTAAATTGAGGATATTTTTTTTCTGGATAGGTCATTCAAAAACATTGCGGGTGCGTGAAATCCGTTTTTCAATTTAGGGATCCGTTGGCGAAATAGTAAGCTTTAAAGTGCTAATTTTTGTTAGAGTCAAGTGTCCCCCCCCCTGCCGGCTAAACGGTTGTTTATGAATATGCGAAAAATAATTTTATTTTACTACGAAATAATTACTAAATGTATACTTGCGAAATAATGAAGTAAAAAGGAAAACTATCACAGCAATATAGGCTTTACAGGTTTACGAGTACAAGTCGCGACAAACTTTTAGACCCCTCTAAACACGACATAATGTACGGGCCGTTCTTCGGGAGAACTTCCGAGCGGACTAGAAGTTAAGCGCGACCTGTATTAGTAGACCAACTTATAAAATGTCCTGGGCAACCACGGAACCCTACATTGCGCGTGGCCCGACACGCACTTTGCAGGTTTTTTATAGACGAAATCATCCGAAAATAATAAAAATGCATATTATATAGATAGAACAAATGATGTACCTTTTTTGGATCTGTTTCAATGTCAAGTGTATTTACCCTGCGATGGAAGTTACGGACCAAATTAACAGCCTGTATATAAAAACAGAATATAAAAACAAATACATTCTGATTTAATTTGTCTTTTTTGATTAACAGAACATTTTGGACCCAAAATTTAAAGCCACTCAATAATGACCGAGAAATATAAACAATAGTTTTCATAATTTTAAGCCTTGTATCTACAGAAACGAATTTCTATTTGAAATATATTGACACCAATTTCCGATGAAATTTGTACACCGCGTCCAGAATCGAGGAATGTCACCAGTCACCACAATTTTAATGCCTAATAATAATAAATAAAGAAAAAACAAAAAACAAAATTCTGAACGCATGCATACTATTGCATACCACACCTTCAATTACAAAATTTAGAACGCATCCAAACATAAAGCTGCGTTCAATACAATCGTTTTCTCGATTGTTCCTGTCGTTTTTGGTACCACATGATGCCGCAAACTACAATGACTATGAGAACGATAGCTACAAACATCATCCAAAGGAAGGTTTTGACTCCAGACATGGTAGGCTTGGGGTCGTCTATGTGGTCCCGAGGTGCTTCAAATGAGGCGGCTGATGGGATGATGTGGGAACGGTCTTCATCCTTGTTTTGCTGAAAAAGAAAAAAAACAGGTTTATTTTATGTGTAACCCGTGCTGAAGGAAAGGTCTAGCATTGGGGAGATTGAAAATCTAACAATAAGTATAATTAACTATTTTAAACAAAGTAGCCATGATATTAAAAACTGGTCAAGGGCGGGTCCTACCCTGCCCTGGGGATTCCGTAAGTACCATTAAAAATACTTATTTCGCGAGCAACTTGACACCCATGAGCCATTAAACTCTATGTATCCGACGGGTCTTATAAAGTTGGTCTAAGTTGGTCTTTGATTTCTTTTTTAATAATAGAGAATATGCATGTCGTTTAAATAAGTAATATATTGCGTTTTTTGTATTCTATTTACTTAGTAGCATTTAATGATGACGATGGGAAACTATTTTATTTTATAGTTTTGTAATTATTTCCATTTAAAAAATACAACATTTTGATGAAATGAAACGCAAATGAAGAACGCGTCATCATTGGCTAACTACTTTTTGTGACAAAGTGAGTACATTTCATCATAAAATATTAAGTTCAAAATTATTAAATGTAAAATAATACCCTCAAATAGTTTGTAATAGGTTGTTTTGATCAAAAATAATTAAAAATCCGGCGACTCGCCATACACCGTAAGCAAGAGCAGTATCATGTGACGTCACTTGATACGCGCTAAAATGGCAGCTGTTTGAACTGTAGAAGATTATTATGAAACTTATTTGGATTTTATAACTATGAAATATGGATAATTTAGATGTAAATTCTTATTCATAGCCCAAAATTGATCATATTCATATTTAGGTAATTTGCTGATCTTTTTTCCTAGACATGTGCTACAAGACCTAGCTGTGAAAGAAATTTCAAGATTAAGTCAATTGGAAGTATTATGTTTTCATGGTATAGGGCAATAGAATTTTACGTTGAGTTAGGAGCCTGATTTTATAACAGCACTATTGGGCCGTAGACTTTTGTAGGAGGTACTAGTTCCAACTTGATATCTCTCTAACGGGGCCCGAGGAAAAAGGTCTTTACTATTGATAGATGGACAGACAGACAGACTGACAACGAAGTGATCTTATGAGGATCCCTTTTTAATTTTGAGGTACGGAACCCTAAAAATATGCATAAGTTTATCTAGGCAATTCTACGACGAAATTATAGGTAGACTTATAACCAGCCGTACTAGCTGGCTTTTCAATATAACACCAAACATGTATTGTCATTTGTGTGCCTTGCATGGTGTAAATGTTTACATTTGTGAGTCACGGTTTTTAAAATACGTCTTATCACGGCCACAGAAAGCCTAGTTTACAACGAATTATAATATTAGCCGGGAGTACTCGCTTGTTTACATAAACAAAAATTCGTGTCAGTGTGTGACTCAAAAGGAAGATCCCTTTTTAATTTTGAGGTACGGAACCCTAAAAATATGCATAAGTTTATCTAGGCAATTCTACGACGAAATTATAGGTAGACTTATAACCAGCCGTACTAGCTGGCTTTTCAATATAACACCAAACATGTATTGTCATTTGTGTGCCTTGCATGGTGTAAATGTTTTTGTGTGAGTCACGGTTTTTAAAATACGTCTTATCACGGCCACAGAAAGCCTATTTTACAACGAATTATAATATTAGCCGGGAGTACTCGCTTGTTTACATAAACAAAAATTCGTGTCACTGTGTGACTCAAAAGGAGGATCCCTTTTTAATTTTGAGGTACGGAACCCTAAAAATATGCATAAGTTTATCTAGGCAATTCTACGACGAAATTATAGGTAGACTTATAACCAGCCGTACTAGCTGGCTTTTCAATATAACACCAAACATGTATTGTCATTTGTGTGCCTTGCATGGTGTAAATGTTTACATTTGTGAGTCACGGTTTTTAAAGTACGTCTTATCACGGCCACAGAAAGCCTATTTTACAACGAATTATAATATTAGCCGGGAGTACTCGCTTGTTTATATAAGGTAGCGTTCCAAATCACTTTTTCAAGATTAAAATATTGCTCGCTGTCGGAGAAAAGTAGCTCGATGCTGGTTCCAAAACCTAAAAGTAGATGTTTTGGAACCAGCATCGAGCTACTTTTCTCTGACAGCGAGCAATATTTTAATCTTGAAAAGTGATTTGGAACGCAACCTAAACAAAAATTCGTGTCACTGTGTGACTCAAAAGTAGAGTCACGGCATGTACAATCAATATTCTTATCCAAGCCTACGTATTTTTTTAAATATCTTAACGTTAAATATTGTTTTTAGATTTAACTGAACCAAAAAATATTTTTTTTACTTGATCACTAAAATACGAATAAATAAGTGACCGAGTTCTATGTAGTAACAGATAATTAAGTAGATACAGTTGCAGGTGCCATTTTGAAATACATGACGCCTAAGACACTTTTTAAGATCTGAAATACTATTATCTTCATTCTTCTGTAAATTCACATAAAACAAAACGTTTTTTTAGCGATGGCATTTTTATTTAAAAATTTCATCGAAAAACCATTTATCCTACGTTTTGAGTTTTTATCTGATA
Source organism: Ypsolopha scabrella (assembly GCA_910592155.1). Lineage (NCBI taxonomy): Eukaryota > Metazoa > Arthropoda > Insecta > Lepidoptera > Ypsolophidae > Ypsolopha > Ypsolopha scabrella. Next base: position 51,851,547 of record OU342960.1, read on the forward strand.
AAAACGGATAAATACTCGAATTATCCAAAAATGGATAAACACTGAGTAAATACAATTTGAGTATTTATCCACAGCCCATCTCTAGTTTCTTCATAAATATAAAATACACCGTCGATGCACATAATCAAACTATCATAATGACTTCTTTCCGTGGCAGTACAATATTTTTTTCACTAAGTTCATCCTGGATTTTCTATCAAGATGGATACGTTTATTACATGAAAAACGATATCCTATTACATTTGCGATGATGTTGGGTATTATTTCGGCACCATTTAACTACGCAAGAAGGTATTTTTATGTTTTATACATTTTATTGTGAGATTTTCTCTCGACAAATGTCAACGCAAGAATGAGGTTGGTAAAACGTCATAGAAATTTCCGGATCTTATTTCATGGGGTCATATTTTGTTTTTGGTTCTACATATATCTCCCTAAGGCCGACTTGTACCAATATTTAAATTTAGATTCAGCACGTAAGCTGAGTTTAATGTGACAGAAATGTATTGACTGACAGATCGTAAGCCCGATTTGGAAACAAAATCTAGTTTTAAGGCGACTTTTTCGCCCGAACTCCCATACTAGCGCAGTTCGCTGATAACATCCTTATTTATGTTTTATACATTTTATTGTGAGATTTTCTCTCGACAAATGTCAACGCAAGAATGAGGTTGGTAAAACGTCATAGAAATTTCCGGATCTTATTTCATGGGGTCATATTTTGTTTTTGGTTCTACATATATCTCCCTAAGGCCGACTTGTACCAATATTTAAATTTAGATTCAGCACGTAAGCTGAGTTTAATGTGACAGAAATGTATTGACTGACAGATCGTAAGCCCGATTTGGAAACAAAATCTAGTTTTAAGACGACTTTTTCGCCCGAACTCCCATACTAGCGCAGTTCGCTGATAACATCCTTATTTATGTTTTATACATTTTATTGTGAGATTTTCTCTCGACAAATGTCAACGCAAGAATGAGGTTGGTAAAACGTCATAGAAATTTCCAGATCTTATTTCATGGGGTCATATTTTGTTTTTGGTTCTACATATATCTCCCTAAGGCCGACTTGTACCAATATTTAAATTTAGATTCAGCACGTAAGCTGAGTTTAATGTGACAGAAATGTATTGACTGACAGATCGTAAGCCCGATTTGGAAACAAAATCTAGTTTTAAGGCGACTTTTTCGCCCGAACTCCCATACTAGCGCAGTTCGCTGATAACATCCTTATTTATGTTTTATACATTTTATTGTGAGATTTTCTCTCGACAAATGTCAACGCAAGAATGAGGTTGGTAAAACGTCATAGAAATTTCCGGATCTTATTTCATGGGGTCATATTTTGTTTTTGGTTCTACATATATCTCCCTAAGGCCGACTTGTACCAATATTTAAATTTAGATTCAGCACGTAAGCTGAGTTTAATGTGACAGAAATGTATTGACTGACAGATCGTAAGCCCGATTTGGAAACAAAATCTAGTTTTAAGGCGACTTTTTCGCCCGAACTCCCATACTAGCGCAGTTCGCTGATAACATCCTTATTTATAGGTACTTGCTTTTTATTTTTTATTTTTCAACATATCCCATACAATATCCATGACTTGAACCTAAAACATTTATCAAAATGAAATACATACAAAAGTTACAAGTGTATAAGTCCTGGATTTTACATATATTTTGATGAATGTTTATGTACCCGTAATGTCCCAGAAGCGATACAACAAATAAAATAATTTTAGGTTCACAACATAGTATATTTTATACTATTCAAAAATATTTTTGTTTTATTTGGGATATTATAGGAATACCCAAAACTCGAGTTTTTTCAAGACATGAATTTTGTCTCGCGGTAGCTTAGTGTTCGGTTAGTTCCGTACGAGCTCGGGAAATGAACGTTCGGGCCAACCAATAAAAGTCAGTCAGTGCTCTATAATCCGAAGTTGAATGTTGAATGAAATAGCAAGCATAGGGACCCTGTGCGCGACTGACTTCAAGCCGCCGACTACAGGCCTCTTAAGATTTTGATCCAAGTCACCCTAAGTATCTATAGCTCGCTGAGGCAAATGGAGATGAAGTCTGCTTAAAATACGCTTAATTAATTTATTACAAGACATGAACTTTCAAAACTTAAATAAGACATTATCGATTATAGCCCGGGATTTTTACTCAATCGTAGTTTGTTGATGAAGCTCACGATTTTATAACGAACCCTCAAATGACTTACCGTCTCTAGCAAATCCAGCTCGTACATTTTGACAGCGATGACGTCATGATTGTCGCTGAGGTCGCCCGTTGTCGCCGATGCTCCGAAGTAGTACCCCGTTGGTAGCAAAACGTTGTCCACTCGGAAGCATTCCTTCCACGCGTTCTTGCCTTCTAAGTCCGTTGATACTACAAAGTTAATGTATTGATTATATTTACACAATCAGGTATAGTAGGAATTTTTTAAATGTTAGAATCAATTATTTAATAAACAACAAATGTGTGTTAAATTAAAGTTTCAAAGAGACAAATGAACTTTTTTAAACTTAAATGCTGTTTTTCTTAATAACATGCATACAAAATTATGTAAAAATCTTAAAAGTTTCTGCCTGTACCACACCTGTACCTTGCTACCGCTTTCAATTTCAAAAAGTACTGTCTGGAATGCGTTGCCGTTCAAATTTGAGCCTTTTTGTTTAGGCGGTAAAGTTGCTATTAACATAAAATATTTTGTTGTCTATGCGTTTCGTTGTGCACCGCTAATTAGCGGTGAAACTTAACAATAGAAAAATGCCATTCATTGTAAGATAAGCTGTTAAGTCACTTCCGACATTTAAAAAAAATCTTCTATACAAGTGTCGCAGCGGTGTAAGAGCGCTCGGCAAAAGCGGTAGGGGTGTTTGCGCAAGGTGTACACTCGCGCACAAAAATCCTTACACACAGACTTTTAGAATAAGTATTAAAGACCTACTTCAGCGCGTTTCTTAGTCAATTTTGCGATTTGACTGCAATACTCGTATAATACTTACTAAAGTTAGGTAATGATAATGATAAAAATATATTAACATAATAATTATATTTTTTCTGTAAGGAAGTAGTTGTCCGTGCAGTTCTGCTTTTTATCTCTTCTTAACTGCCGATTATTTCTTGCGATTTTTTTAAATGTAATTGTTTACGCCATAAACCTTATTTTAGATATTAGCAACAATAACAAACAATAAGGCCGAAATTTGCTTCCCATTAAAACGAAAACCTAATACGGCAAAAGACAAAACATGGATCACGAAAGAAATCCTAGATTTAAAATCGTTGCTATTTGAATTTTTTAATTTGCAAGACCTCCTACCTAATAACGACTCTATCTCTAAAAGAAGTGCTGAATGACAAGTACAATACATTATTACATACACAAAGAATGAAACACTTTACAGCAATGATAAATGATAGCAGTAACAAAGTCAAAACTGTGTGGCACTTAGTAAACACGGAAACGGGTAAAAATAAAACAACACAGACAGACTTTACAGACATAATTAAGACTCCGGATGGTCACAAATACGATACAAAAAAGCAGTTAGAAGACAACCTAAACTTGCAGTTCAGCAGCGCGGCGTCACTATGCGGTGCTCCGACGGCCGACGTCGACGCGGCACGGAGCTCGCTTCTCGCGGCGCGCACACCCTCCGATTCCTCTCTCAGACTCCAACCTTTCACACCTCATGAGGTATACCAGATTATCACGAAAAAAGTCACAAATAAGCCGACTAGAGACATATACGGCATTTCGATCGAGCTTATAAACTTTATTGCCGGAACAATCTGCGTACCGCTCGCAATTATTGTTAATATGTGCTTAAGAGCAGGAACATTTCCGAAACCCTTTAAAGAGGTCAAAATAAGTCCGCTTTTTAAGGGCAAGGGCACAAAGAGCAACTCCCACGATTATCGACCCATAGCGGTAATACCAGCACCCGCAAAAATATTCGAAAACGGCCTCAGCACGCGCTTAACCGATTACCTCAATAAAACCGACGGTTTCAGTCCACGACAGTACGCATACCGCGCGGGGCACTCCACGACGATGGTGGCGCGCGAGGTGGTGCGCCGCGTGCAAGACGCGCGCGATGCTCACCAGCCCGTTGCGGTACTGCTCTGTGATCTGTCGAAAGCTTTTGACGTCGCAGACCACAGCGTGCTCACGATGAAGCTGAAGCATCATGGTATCGAGGGACCGGCGCTGGCGCTGCTGACTGACTTCATGCGTGACAGAACCCAATATGTCGTTGGTAGCAAGGGGTCAATAAAATCCGATGGGCTGTCAACTAGCCAGGGCGTACCCCAGGGCTCTTCTTTGTCAAATATAGCCTTTACTCTCCTTCTGAACGATCTCCCAAACGCTATAATTAACGCTGAAATATACATGTATGCTGATGATGTCGCAGCAGTTATTAGTGCCGCTACATATTCTGAACTGGAGCTTCGATTGAACAATGTAGCGCTCCAACTTAGCACTTGGTTCCTCAGAAACGGTCTCGCTCTGAATTTGTCCAAAACCAACTTCATCTCATTCGACCTGTCAGGGCGAAAAAGGGACAATGTGGCAGTAAAAGTCGAGAGTGTTTCCATTGAGCAGGTGAAGTCAGCTCCATTTCTTGGCTTTCAACTCGACCAGGCATTAACATGGAGCTTCCACATCGACAGACTCTGTGGAAAATTAGCTGGGGCATGTTTCGCACTGAAGCGTCTCTCCTCAAGTCTACCGCGAGATTCTGTCCGAGCTTGCTACTTCGCATCCGTGCAATCTCTCTTGCAGTATGGCCTTGACTTGTGGGGACGTGCCGGCCGTGCCGCGGACTGGAAGCGAGTGTTCAGACTACAGAAGCGAGCCGTGCGAGTGATCGCGTGCGTACCTCGGGACGAACATGCCAAACCACATTTTATTGCGCTCAATATCCTCACAATGCCCTCCCTACTTATCTTACATGTATCTTTGTATGTTCGAGAAAATCTCGACTCGTATCGTAGGGTTGGTGATTGCCACAACTACAGTACAAGACATGGCAATAATCTAGCGGGCACCACACGTAGATTGGAAAAAACGGCTAAAACAATAAATGTCATGGGACCAATAGTATATAATAATTTACCCGACAATATCAAAAGTGCTCCGACTTTCTCCATTTTTAAAACAAAATTAAAATCTTGGCTAGTCGAGAAGTCATTCTATAGCTATAATGAATTCTTTGAGTAATATACGTAATTTCCATTTTGTTATTTATTTTCTTTCTGTTATTATGTTTTAAATACCTATGTTTTCCTTGTGTCTTTTTAAATAATTTGTAATTTGTAAAATAGTTGACCTGTAATGAATATTACCAATAAAGTTATGTCTATGTCTATGTCAGAAAACAATCAACAAAACAAATAATCGTACAACAACGTACGCCACTGTACGTCAGGGAAGCGAGGGGTGTGAAGCATGCGCGGGAGCGGGATGCGACTGAACGAACTAATAGAATACGTTGGCGCCGCTGGCACGCCATCTCCCGCGTCGCGCCTCAGTTCCCCCGCCAAAGAGACCCAAAAAATGAATTCTGCTCATTCAAGGTCAGCGCTCTTACACCGTTGCGACACTTGTCGTAGTAGTAGTAAGTGTAACTTTGACATAATGAGAGCCATTGGGAAACGACTGCTTGTTTACAAAACGAAGTGGGTTTCGTAGGAGGCTGCACGGGTGTCTGAATGGCTAATTATGTCAAATTGGAGACAATACTTCATCTACGACCACCAAAAATATCGTCTTCGCGTGATATATTTTACAATAGTTTTAACTAACAATTTAATGAAAAGACGGAAGTGCGAGTAGGAAAAACGTCAAACAGCAGCAAACATCACGTGACCGCTATCTCTACCAGTTGCCGACAATCAACTTCGACAACTTTTCAATCATATTTTTGGGCCCAGAGGCCCTGGATCTCTAAGAATGATAGAAATATAGATAAAACGACTACTCACCAATAAGCACATCGTCCTTATAAATGATGGAGAGATGCGTGTCATGGTTGAAGTTCCGAAACTTGGCCTCGCAGCCGGCGAGCTGCGTGTGAGTGCCATCTCTGTCGTGGTCATAGTGCAGGGTACCGTTGTTGATCATCGCTGAGATGTATGGATGTTGGTGCTGCCGCAAGTAAAAAGTTATGTTAATATTAGGTAAGATTAGAGCCGAAAAGACACCAACAATTTGTCCAAGTGCGAGTCGGACTCGCGCACAAAGCGTTCCGTACCACCACATATTACAGGTACCATCCATCCATCTATCAGCCTGTTTCGTCCACTGCTGGACATAGGCTTTTCCAAGATTTCGCCACTCTTGGCGGTCCTCCTGGAAGAAATACCCATGCTCACACACGCTGGGCAGGCGGGTTGGTTAACGCGGTGCTGAAACCCTCGCACCAGTGACGCCGTACAGGCTCTTACAGGTACGGTAGGTACCCTAAAAATATTACGGTACATAACAAATTACCACTTTTTAAATCTTAGCGCCATCTATCATCTTACCAATGAACCTCGGTGCAAAAATGTTGACAAGCTGCTCTTAGCGACATTTAGAACATGAGATTTATAATAAACCTTGGACCCTTGGGTTATTTTTTTTTTTTTAATTATTACTTTTATTTTTTTATTTGTCGTTGTAGAGGCCATAGAACCACGTATTCTGTGAAAATTTTAAATTTTCTACCTATTACGGTTGAAGGTCTTACGAACAGACAGACAGCAGAGGCTTAGTAATAGGGTCCTGTTTGGCACCCAAAAAAAACAAAGTCGATATAAAATACATAGAAATATGCAATACCTATACGAGTAAGGTAAGTATTTAAGGGTCGGCATTCGTTTGGAATAAGTCTTGCTATAACGCTTTTGTTTTTAGGGTTGCGTACCTCAAAAGGAAAAAAACGGAACCCTTATAGGATCACTTTGTTGTCTGTCTGTCAAGACCCTTTATCTCGGGAACGCGTGGAGGTATCGAGTTGAAATTAAAACCATACACGAGTACTCAAGTCTACAGTCCCTTGAAGCTGTGAAAAAATCAAACTTCCAAGTTGAGGTAAAAAAAGATACGGCCGTTTATGCCACAAAAAACGTATAGTTCGACACTCTCAACGGAATCAAAATTTATAGGGTATTTCCCGGTGACCTAGAACTATGAAATTTGGCAAATAATACCGTCTTATACTACAAGTATAGGGACAAATCTGAAAACTATACCTTACATTTGAAATAAAATCATAAGAAAAATGATTTATTAAATTTCATAAAATATTTATAATTTGTATGGAACCCTCGGCGGACGAGTCCGACTCGCACTTGTCCGATTTTTTAACTATCTATATCTCGCTCTAAACAACTGTCCTGCACCCAAAACTTTAGGTATTTGATTATTTTTTTCGCATCACTTTTATAGAAAAACTACAAATCGTATTGGAAAACCTTTTTTTGGGATCCGTACCTAAAATAAAAAACAGTGCCACAATAATATCACTTTGTTGCACGTGACGCGACAAGAAATAAAAAAAACAGTACCACAATAATATCACTTTGTTGCACGTGACGTGACAAGAAATAAAAAAAACAGTACCACAATAATATCACTTTGTTGCACGTGACGTGACAAGAAATAAAAAAACAGTACCACAATAATATCACTTTGTTGCACGTGACGTGACAAGAAATAAAAAAAACAGTACCACAATAATATCACTTTGTTGCACGTGACGTGACAAGAAATAAAAAAAACAGTACCACAATAATATCACTTTGTTGCACGTGACGTGACGTGAAATAAATTTCCTTGTTGAGAAGTAGGGGGCCTGGTTTTGATGTTCACTAAATAACGATTATTTGTTTTTTACTCTCAAATTAAGTGGTGGTAGAGCTAATGCTGGGCTCGACTGTGGAGGTACCACCATCTTACTCGGAAATCCTGCCGAAGTTATTCGAGGGAGAGTAAGAGAACAGCTCTCAGGCAAAACCAGGCGGCCCACCATTGCCTGGGACCGATGGATGGCGGTATATCCATCCCCAATTGCCAGACCTTAAATAAATCAGACTGGTGATGGGCAGCGGCGTCACTGGTGAAAGGGTTTCGGCACCGCGCTCACCAACCCGCCTGCCCAGCGTGTGTGAGTATGGTCATTTCTTCCAGGAGGACCGCCAAGAGTGGCGAAATCCTGGAAAGGCCTATGTCCAGCAGTGGACGAAACGGGCTGATGGATGGATGGACTCTCAAATAATCAACCTGTGCGGTGAATGTGTTCTGACAGCGGTTTTAAATAGAAGAAATATATTTTGAAAGAGGTACTCACATTGTGAGCACCATTGTGATTGCTGTATGTATCCAGTACGATGGCCAGTCCGTCGAAGTAGTCTTTAGATCCGAACACCGGACCCGGCTGCATCCGGTCTTTGACATACCAGATCACGAAACCGTCTCCGAACAAGTCCTTGCCTCGGCCGTGGACTTTGAACTGCACTTGAAGCTCCCAGTTTCTCGTTTGACATGGCTGGAATGTGTAGAATAAATATTTAATTCTAAGTTATATATAATAAGCTAAGCCTTCTACCGCTCTTGTACGTTGAAACCTGTCAATCTAAATAATCTGTAGAAGAATAAACGTCAGTCTACCTACGCTATGATACTATTACAGTGCCACCAACTTATCCGTAGAATAGCCCGGGCCTGTCATTGGCTAATATTTAATATTATCCAATCAGATATGCTAGTTTGGTCATTTTTATCCAACAGATAAGTTAGTGGCACTACTGGCACTGTAATATGTTTTCTTAGGTTAAATAATAAAAATAAAATGGTAAAACAGTAGCTTTTTTGTGGATATGTTCCTAAAGGGGAGAAAAAAGTAACGTCGATTGGGCGTACGCAACATATTTTTTAGTACAATTTAGTACATCGTGTTTTATCGGAAAAAATGACGGTGAGAATCGTCAGGCAAAGCAAACGTTTGACCCTTCAGTAAATGTGCATACGCCATCAAAAAAAAAAATGTAAAAGAAAATAAACGTAAAAAGTTGTGAGATCTATGTAAATCCAAGTCGATTAATTTATTCAGTCCCTACTTAAGGGACCTTCTGTCTTAAGTTATTACATAATTAGCTAACCTTGCAACATCTTATAGTGACCATATCAATATTAAACATCTTTTATGTTATAAATAAAAAGATTGACTCGGCCATCGCATGAAAATTTAATGTATCTCACAAGTAATACATATTATATTAAATTAGATTATTTAGTGCGATTGCAAAGTCAATCTATTTATTTAAAACATAAAAGATTTTTAATATTGATATGGTCACGATAAGATGTTGTTAGGTTGTTGTTTTTCCTTGATTTATTGAGAAACTTCGACTAGTTATAATAATAATTATAAAACTACTGGTTCAAATTGAATGCAATTTGAAATATACCGTGTTTATAAAATGCCTGCTTGGTTACCGAAAATTCAGGCTTCTAGTTTTATCCACAACGAAGTTATATGGGGTCGAAAATTGCCTGAACTGCTTCGAGAAAAGGATGGTACGGCGCGCCGCGTTTTAGCTCGACTTGGCGGGGGCACTGCCGTGCCCCCAGATATAAAGACGGAGAACAAATTGGGTAATATGCTGAATAAGCACAAAAACATATTTGATAGTTTAGGAGAGCTTGGTTTGTCTCGTTCGTACATATTCAACTAGCGCATTCGACTCAACGTATTGTTGGACAACATACGAGTGCAACTGTATAAATATGCAAGTCAATGTCAACTAATTGTAGATACTAAAAAACAAAGGAATTTTCTTCTCCATAGACTTGCTGGTCACCTTGACGCTTTATGTAACCTATGTGTAACCTTCAAGAAAGGTACAAAAACATCAAATCAATATTTGATTGTAACTGGTAGTTTATCAATTGATTCAGTGAGAGTGGCCAGTAACATGAGGCATAGTTACCTATTGTTAATCCCATGTTTTATTTAATATCATTATTATAATATTGATCCATGATACTTGCTCAATATAAATAACATTGTGTACTCGTATGAGTGACAGCGCAAGTAGGATTACAAAAAGTAACAATAGCGTATAGTGCGAAAAAGAGCAAGTGGAATGGATAAACAAGGGGTAGGTATCAGACCGTATTAACGGTGCCCCATTCTAGATGCTTTGGGACTGCGTTTGGGATGACAAGGCTCAGTTTTAGGGTTCCGTAGTCCGACAAGGAACCCTTATAGTTTCGCCATGTCCGTACTTCAGTAAAGACATACACTTGAAAATTATAACCATAATACATGTATTAGGGTTTTGTTATAGTGATCCATGTGGATGCCTGCAGTACCAAATAACAACAAATAGAAGATTGAGCTAATAGTTGAGGTGTAGGGCGCAATGTAGATGCAACATCATATATGGGTATCAGGAAACTGTTCTCAATTAATAACAAGAAAAAAGAACCTTGACTTCTTGTTACTTGTCAGATGCACAGACATTTAATTGTGGTCAGATGTAAAAAGTAAGTTGGTGGTTTCGTCCATAGTTGCAAATTCAAATTAAATTTTCTATGCTCCCGAATATTACATATCAACTATGCATATCACACAATGTATTGCGGTCTTTATGACCGACGCTAGCATGGTATAGGCTGATTTTTGTCCTAGATTATCGGAGAGTAATCCTTACAATGATATATTTTTATGAACACTCAAGCCAATGTTTCGGATACAGTTTCTGAAACATCGGCTTGCTCCCTAACGACGCAGAAGATATATGAATCAGTACGTAAACTCCAAGGAAACGCCCTGAATCGATACACACACACACACACACACACATACACGCCGCCGTCTCGGCCATTGTCGCGAAACGTTAGCGTCGGAAGGCAGTCGCAAGCGCTGTGTACGTGTCGCCGCCCCGTCTGGTTAAATGGCGCGCCTGGTTTAAATTATTTTTTCGGATGTGCAGAAGAGAGGCGGTAGCTTAGGTTATAAGATTAGGTATAGCGAATCACGCCATACGTAACATTCGTGGTTATTTTTTTATGACTACCTAGAAGAAAAATTTAAATCAAAAGGTAAGGCATTTGGAAGCGGCTGATTTAACCAGATGGCGGCGACATATGCACTGTCTTATGTTTAGATTTTGCTTTTGCTCGATGCCAGCCCTAACGCGCCGTTAGGGCGTAGGTAATTATCTCGAGAATAGCGTCGAGTTTCCCTACTGTGCTAACGATCAGCGGGGAGCACAGAAACATGCCGATAAACACATTGATTTCGTTTCTGAAACAGCGTTTATAAACAATTGTTTCGCAAGTGAAACATGGCTTCAAAACAACATGTTTTTAATAATCTCGCATAAAGCTAAAGTTTATTTACTGCATAATGAAATTACCATTCCTTATGAAGTTACAAACATGAAGATAAGAAAAGTGTGCGATAAATACAACAGTTTGGCCTGGTAAACCTGGGTTAATTAAGAATGAGCAAGCATAAGCGTGTTGATTAGCTTGTTTGCTATGATTAGCAATCCAATAGTTTGTTTTATTCAGAATTGACTGTCTATTAGCTTATTGATAAGGGCCCTATTGACACACACAGATCAAACTTTTGTCTTTGGAGTTTTAAAACAACTATTGCTATAAAATTAATTTAATTAGCAGTTTCGTAAATAATACTAATTTGGTTTTACCAGAGTGATATACACTCCCGAACACCTGAATCGAGCCATTAATTTTGTATTATCGGGTTTAAAAGCCTGCTCATAAAACATATGAAATTTAACCAAAAAGTTTTTGACCTGTTTTAATGCTGGCACATTCAAATTATCTTACTATAAATTTCATTGAAATTACAGAACAAGCCAGATCGCTGATTTGAAAAAATAAGACTGCAAATAGTTGCAATTGAACCAAGCTTATTTTGATATTTTATAATTTCATTATAAATTAATTTGAAAAAATAATAAAGACGATTCTGAAGGCTTTAATTTTAGTTTTAGAGCTGCTAAAACTAAATTTTCTTCTGAAGGCTTTAATTTTAGTTTTAGAGCTGCTAAAACTAAATTTCCTTCATTCCAAAATAGTTGTTTAGTGTTTGCAACAGAGGCTATATTACTTTGGGAAAAATTTAAGTTTTGACAACACTAAAACTACTTTAGTTCTTTTTCCATAATTTGAAGTGATTTCAGCTTTAATATTATGGATACTCCACCATTTACGCTCAGCTATTCTAGCATAGCAAATCATATCGAGCTTGATAGCGCTTGATACAGTGCTCTGTCTCACTTTGTTGATCTACCTAAAAGGGACGGACTGTAGTATATCGAGCTGTCAAAGCTCGATAATATGCTCAACTATGCTAACCCAGGCAAACCATTCAGTGGGTTAAGAAGAGATAGAGTTACGCGATAAAAAGAGAGGCACTGAGAGGCGCCTTGTACTAGTAAATAAAATCGGTGCCGAAAGTGCTTTTCATCTTAATAAAAACTATACAATTCATTGGTTTGATGACATTCCCATTATTTTTAATCTGGGGCACGGCAGTGCCTCCGCCAAGTCGAGCTAAAAAGCGGAACGATCGTACCATCCTTTTCTCGAAACAGTTCAGGCCATTTTCGACCCCCCTATAACTTCGTTGTGGATAAAACTAGAAGTCAGAATTTTCAGTAACTAAGTAGGCATTGTATAAACACGGTATATTTCAAATTACATTCAATTTTAACCAGTAGTTTAAGAATTATAATTAAAGTTTCTCAATTTTGTCACTCACTCACTGACTGACTGACCGATCATCAAAACTCTAAAGCACTTCTAGCAGACATAGAAGCTTCAAATTTGGAATAAAATTAGTGTTTAGTGTATAAATTAAGGAAAAGCTAAAATATTTTGCAATTTCGGTCCAGTTTTCTAGATACACCAACTGCATAAATAACTTTGTAATTCCATATAAGTATATATGATAACAAAGTTACATTTGCAGTGAATGAATCAGTGTACCTGTATATTATGTATAATATAATAATGGAATAATAGGTGTAGATAGGTACCTTGATATAATTGTGTTCAAAGGTAACTTGTAAAATGGTCAATCAACTGAATGAAAAAGCAAGAATGGGACATGGACATGAAGTTGTACTAAAATCCCGCAAAGTATTAAGTAAACTAAATAAATTGCCATGAAAGAAAGAACACTAATAATCATAACCGCGGCCGGGACGGTGGCTTGCCCACGCCTTCCACGCTTCTCGTCCGTCACAGAAAGGCGGCCACTTTCTTCCAGGCAACCTTTGGGTCTTACTGCAATATCGCAGGTATACACACAACCACGTTTTATTTAACTTACGCAAATTTTATCAATCAGTATGGGTATAAAAATTTAAATAATTTTTATATAAATCTAATTCTATAGAAAAATCATGGGTTAAGTAATTTAAGTTAAGTTCAAGTTAATCCTCTTGTTTAGCTTGATGTTGTAATTTTCTGTTAGGTTCATTGACAGTATTTATAGTGAATGAGAGATAACAATTTTACATGAGGTATAACTTTAACTCTCACAAAAATAAGAAAAGCTCATAAGACAGAGAGTGGGGTTTAAGAAAATCCGTTTATGGTATTCAAGAAGTAGAAGGTACCGGGAAAGGAAAAAAAGTAGGACTATCTACAAAAAGAAATGAGATGCCATGAAAAACAAACAAGTCTCGCAACTTAGTTCTAGCGTAAAAAGTTGTGAGATCCAAGTAATACCAAGTCGGTTAATTTATTACTTAAGGGACCTTCTTGTTCTTGGACCTGTCTTAAGTTAAGTTCTTTTATGTTTTAAATAAATAGATTGACTTGGCAATCGCACTAAATAATCTAATTTAATATAATATGTATTGCTTGTGAGATACATTGTGTTTACATGCGACAATAATAACTTAAGACAGGTCCAAGAACAAGAAGGTCCCTTAAGTAATAAATTAACCAAATTGGTATTACATGGATCTCACAACATTTTACTCTAGAAGAACTAAGTTGCGAGACTTGTTTTTTTTTTACAAGTTTTGTTTTTGATGGCATATATTTTAGGTTTATAGGATTCCGTACCCAAGGCACAAAATTGAGCCTATTAATATCACTCTGCTGTCCGTCCGTCATGTCATGTGCAGAAGGAAGCTGAGATGACAATATATTGGAAATGCAAATTAGTAAAATCAACTAGAAGAAAAAAACAATTGAATAGCTGTCAGCTGGTACATATTAAAAATATACAAGCAAGAGCTTGTCAAGAAGACAATACAGAGTATTTTGCATTGCAAAATAGATTTTTGAATAATGAAAAATTGTTGGGAATATTTCACCATAGTTTGTGAATATGGAGTGATTGGTATAGGTGGAAATGGTTTTGCTGATTTAGCAAGGAAATGTAGTATCAGCTATGAAAATAATGTATGTCTCAGAAGCCAATACCAATGTATACTTAAATTATTGAAAGCTTCTGAAGTCCAACGTAATTACAGGCATCAACGGTAAGTCAGGACAATAACAGTTCGATTGTCCAAAATGCCAAGGGGTCTGCTGATTTTGGGTGCTTTTACGTACCGGCGCCTATCTACCAGCTTTAGGTGTGTACGTCGTCTATCTGCATATGGAATAAAACTCTGTTGCGTAAATACAACATAACCAAGAGGTCTCAGAATAGATTTGTATGCCTTGTTTCAGCATTTACGCGACCCGGTTAACTGGATACCGGCTTTATATGTACGGGTAGAAGCAACCTTGGCAAGCAATTCAGTATCAGCTATGAAAATAATGAGTTGGTAACAGAATATTATTATTATAACCAGTGTATCCAGATAGCATTATGACTAATAAATACATAAGTCAAAGGTCTTATATTCGCAAAATGATTAGATTACAATATCAATATACTTGTATAGTACGCGACACAGCGGGAGTGCGGGCGAGTACATACATGTCAGCATGAAACGGCCCGCACTCCTACCTATCGCGAGATATGTATTGTGAGTACTCACAGGTATAAACGGCTTCTCAAAACAAATCTTAAGCTCTAATATTTAAATGCTTAATTAATCATATCTGCATATAGAGATTTTGCAAGGCACAATTTTTTTTAATACCTTCGCCGCTTAAAAGCCTTAAATAACAATTACCCTCCACAGACCCTTAACTTTGTAGAAAAGCTGACTACAAAACTTTCAGTCAGATCTTGGGTGCAAAATGCAATTTAACATTTAGAATCTTTAACTTGGTTTCATGAAACTACTATCGCGAAATGCCATAAATCACATCCATTCAATATATCTTTATTAAAGAATGAGAAAAACAATCATAAGTTATGTATTTTGCACCAAGACCGAAACGAATCCCCTTAAATAAATAAATTTTCTGCCCAATCAGAGCATATTTACATGTGCCAGCCATTTTGAATTCGCAATTGAAAACTAGATTACAGACACAACCTTTGTCGAGTTTCAATTAGGTTCAGATTTGGGATTACTCACATATATTATTATTATTTATTCAATTGCTGTCCTAGCCAATACTAACAAAGGTTGTTTTTGTAATCAGGTGTTAGAATTTTCTTTACCCAGATTATTTTTCTTGCAGCACTTTAACAATATCAGTTTCAGCACTATTACCTATCTCTTTTACCATTATGCAGATACTCAAAGAATAGTTTAATGTAAATTTAGGTTTTGTAGTCATGGACAAATGCTATGTGGATTCTTGATAGTTACAGAACACATGCATAACCTTTTTAAATTTTGTCGTTATTCATAAACGACTTGAAATTTTTTGCTGAACACTGAGAAAATCGTTTTATTTCTAAGAACTTTTGCATCCTAACAAATTAAACAAAATAAGGACATTCTGGATAATAATACTTCGCACTTTGCAGTTTTTTTTTATAAAAATCCCATTCGAAAGCAGGGGTTCTATGTACCCCATTAGTTTAAAAATGTAATACTGCCTATTATTAAAGAAATTGAAATAATATACTAATCTGTGTCCTTATACCAAATACTCATAGGTAACCTATTTCACATGAAATATACAAAAAAATCTAATGTTAGCTACCTAAATAAGGAATCTCAATCAGCCAGCTATCTATAATATTTTTTTTGTATCACATTTCAACATTATCACAATGAGCAAAGATTGTAAGCTGAAAAACACATGGTCCACTTTTGAGCCGCAGATGGTGAATCCATTATATCATTATATATTTTATCAAAGGGTTATAAAAAAAAATGTAAGATATGTCCCAAAAAAATAACGAAATGCTCCAAATAAAGGCTTGATGGAGAAGACGTTTGAAGCGTAGATAAGGGGGCAGTATGGGGAAAAAGGCAAAGGATAAATAAGAACATTTATGCAATCATTCAACGCATAGGTGAATGTAGTGTGAATGTATGGCAAGTCGCAGAATGTCGTGGAGCATCCACCATACATAGTGGTAATTTTATTAAGACTACTGAAGGAATTCTTCAGTTGCGCCCCCTTATCGACCCACAGGTGGGTCGCAAGCAGATATTTAATGGATCGTAAGAAAAATATGAAAAATTTTAAATAAGCACAATCTTAACATCACAATATGATTATATTATATACATATCATGATATGGCTGCATTTTAAAGTAATGCACTACTTGACTTGAAATTCTCATCTGTCAAATCAACGGTATGTCTATTAGTGGGTCTTGAATCTCATGTTTTAAGTGAGTCGCAATTCAGTTTGATAACCACTGCTTAATAATGTAAATACCTACATAAAATTATGTATCCTACGATTTTATCTCTTACAGCTAATTTGTGTATTTCTTTTGTTTACTTTAGCTAGGTACTTACCACAGTGTTCCATATTGCCCCAGCCTTGGACTGCAAATCTGGCGTTAGCCGCACATAATTCGTGGTAACCATCGTGCTACCTAAGAAGTCCCAATAGGGTACCGACATACCGCTCCCTGGAATCAAATTACTTCGCTTAGATACCATGTAAATTATTGCGAATTGAATAAAGTTTAAGGTCACTAACCTTGGTATGGCTTTGTTAGAGAATGCTCTCTCCTCACGTAGTCCCTTGTGTTCCATTCTGCTAAGATTGGCTTAGCAATCAAGAACACTAGAAGTATATGTGTGAATTTTAAAATCTTGAAGAACATCTTTGTAAGTATTTACGATTATTGCGAGACTATTCGATTCTAAAATTATTGAAGCAAATTAGCAAATGTCATGAAATGTCACGTCAGTCCAGTATTGCCAGATTTAAAGTTGTCAATCTGGACTGAGTTCAGTTTGATCGCCCGCCGACGTAGGGTGCGGTTATGACTTTCAGCAGAATAATCACGTTCAACTATCGTTGCAATGTCGGTTAGGAAAATAAACGAAATAAATACCAACCCCCATTGTCCTTAGCATGGTCGTTCGTTGTGGCCTGAAGTAAACTAAACAACACAGTTTGACAGCCCATTTTCCCAACAATTTTTGACATTTGATGAGTCTCGTGACCGAATCGTGGGTGGGTGTTTATTGTAGAAAATTGTAGTTTATTGTGGATTCATAACCGTACTACGCCCTGTCTACGCCCGCCAACGCACAGTGAGCTGAAATAGAATTTTCGTGGAATTAGTGATGAATAAAAACAACTTTACTTTTCAGATTTTTGTTGATGCTAGCGTATTCTACTAATTATGACAATAATTTAATTCTTATGAATTTTCTTTCTAGTATTATTATCTTAACCGCTTCAACGTTTGCGACAAATGACCTTCATGGGCCTCGACCGATCTCTCATCTACTCAGAAATCAAGTGCTAGAGAGCTCCCGGGCTTTCCCAAGTGCGTTTTGAGTTAAAATAAACAAACATTAGTAATGGTTTCTCGTCACTCGATCCTTGAGTGTTTATTTATATAACCCGGAGCAATAAAGAAAAGATTCTAAAATGGCGCCCATCATCATCCCCTCTCACTCGCACAGTATATCTGTCTTCAGACGCACACTTGCGTACTGCATGCAAAAAAAATAGTCTGGATTTGCCGCTCAAGCTTACTCCACGCGTCTAGTTTCCCAACACATTGTTACTTGTTTCTTGTTAAATTCCACTCGTTCTTGTTGTTTTTTGTTAGGTATTGTTGTTTTTGTTATGTTTGCCTGTTATTACTATTCCAAATTATGCTCAGCCGTAATAGGTAGACAGTTAAAAAATTTCACAAAATACGTCCAATAATATTAATGGATAGTTAATATTTATTGGATAGTTAACCCACACTTAACTTCGAATATATTAATACTAGGTGAACTTAAATTAACCGACCAAATTCATACTGGAGACTTGGTTAGTCATCAGGAACAAGTTTTAATGACAATCCAGGTGAAATTCGTTTTTTTTTAACTTATTGTGCCTGCACTAGGAATTGCACTTAAACTAGTCCAACCAGTAAAAAGTAAAAAAAAAATTTTCGTAATTGTCCAAAAGGATTACTGAACCTAGTTCTTAATCACTAACCGAGTCTCCAGTATGAATTTGGTCAGTTAATTAAATTTCATCCTATATAGACCGAAAATATTACAAAAAAGTATATTAAAGAAACAACTTTTTATGCTGTCTGTATCACTGAGCAATAAAATCACAGATACATGCCGTCATTTTAGAATCTTTTCTTTATTGCTCCGGGTTATACAAACAGAGCATTAAGTTAGCTACTGCATGAACTATAACGATAAGTGGACAGTTTATTACAAACAGAGTAATAAATTAATTACGAACTTTAGTATTTTTGTTTTCGTATCTGCTTAACGAAATACGTGGCTCAACTTACCATTATTTTGGGATAATCCGATCACACGCCTCATTACGATCACGAAAACATATAACACAATACACTGTTATCCACTAATAACTTCACAATCACGAAAAATATACGACAAAACGGTGACGAAACGACGCGACCGGCCGGCCGGCGGCGGATCTATTTTTAACTGACATTCAGTTTTTTTGCTAGTGGTGTTCTGTTTTTACCGGTTAATTCGATTACTAAAGCACCGACCTTCATTCTATATTCGTCACAACATGGATTCCGATTCACAAATTCAAATGACGACGTCACACATTCTCCGCCGACTCTCGGTATGAGTCTCGACGCTAAAGCGCACGAGCCTCGAGAAATCGGGGTATGAGTCTCGCCTGCTAAGCACTCGAGCCTCGAGAAAGCTTGGTGGGAGACTTATACTGCCAAGCGTTCGGGCGTTAGGCAATAAACTACTTTGTTTATTTTTTTGTATGGAAAAAATACATTTGGTCAGTTTATTCAAAAGTCTCAAAAAGTTTTAACATATGGATTGAAGATTCTAATAATCTGTAGGTTAAGCTATCACCATACCCAAGGAGTTGCCTCGCAAATGCTCGCAATCGTGGCAATTTACTGACCAACTTAATAATAATTAATAATAAAAAAGAAAATTAATTAGAAATAAATCATCGCTGTAATTAGTAAAATACGCTAATATTACAAACAATCTGAAAATTAAAGTTGTTTTTTATTCTAAATATTATTATAAGAGTGCATTTCAAACCAGAAAAGATAAATCACAAACAAATTTAAAGACAAGAATTTGAAAAAAATCCTCGGGCCAGGATTCGAACCTGCGACCTGTTGTTTCCCAGACAAGCGCACTACCAATTGCGCCACCGAGGTACTTAACTAGAACGTTGAATTTTTCCACCATACTTGTCCACAGAATATATATATATATATATATATATTGTAACTATTTCATCCAACTAGCTTGTAATGCACATACTAAACGCTTACGAGGGCGTTATGTGATTTCACGCCTTATTCTTAAGAACCAGATGGTTCTGTCGTCACTACAACATGTGTTGCTACTTGCTACAGACAGTTAAGAAATTCAAAGTTCTCATTAACTAAGATTATGTTTTCATTTCGAAATCCATCGCTTTAGAATACTCTAAATATTATTATTGGAGTGCATTACAAACCAGAAAAGATAAATTAGATACAAATGTACGTAAAGAGAAGAAATTGAAAAAAAAAATTGAACCTGCGACCTCTTGTTTCCCAGACAAGCACGCTACCAACTAGGAACAAGGCGTGAAACCACATAACGCCCTCGTGAGCGTTCAGTATGAGTATTACTTTTAACGCATTACTAAACACTCACTAGGTACATCTGACATACTTACAGTGCGACCAACTTATCTGTTCAGTAAAATCATTCGCTGTCTCTTTCTAATTATACTCTTTTCTATCGCACTAGAAAGAGATGTGTGGATAATCCAACTGAACAGATAAGTTGGCCGCACTGTAACAACAACTTGGCGGCCTGCGATTTATGATTTTGGCCACGCGCAGACTTTTCTAGCGCGCACTCTATACCTTATTTTTTTCATTGTGTAATGGGCATAGGTTTCTTAGTCTGAGTGGGCATAGGGTTCATTGTATTTAAAATAAAATATCGATTCTGTGTTGCCAGCTAAGAAAATATTTTCAAGAAAAATCATAATAAATGGGGCAGCTATGAATCCACAATAAACTACAATTTTGCACCAAAAACATCCACGATTTTTTCACGATGTTCAACAAAAGTCAAAAAACCGGCCAAGTGCGTGTCGGGCCACGCGCTGTGTAGGGTTCTGTAGTTGCCCAGTACATTTTATAAGTTGGTCTACTAATACAGATCGCGCAAAACTTGTAGTCCGCTCGGAAGTTGCACACCCGAAGAACGGCCCATGCATTGTCGTGTTTAGAGGGGACTAAAAGTTTGGAGGTCGGGGCAATTCCGGAGACACAGTCGAAGTTCGACAGATAAAATTAGTTGTTACGGTCGAGAAAGCTAATTCGACAGACTGAGAATAACCCTCCTGTACTCGTTTAACTGCAAAGTCTACTGAGCTGTGTTAGTTTTCCTTATAACTTTATTATATATGTTACTGGCCAAACCCGACTTTAGGACAAACTAGTTTTTCCTAGGCCAAACTAAGATCGATATCATGATATGGCTGGTGAAATCGTATTTTTGTTAAAACTTAAGACGTCGCCTCGGTCCGCTCCGTTTCGCTCGGCTCCTGAATATAACAACAAGCTTCTATAAAACTTCGCTCGTCGTCGCACCTACTTCGCCTAGGAAAAACTAGTTAGTCCTAAAAATCGAGTTTGGTCGGGTACATATATACGGCAAGTAATTATATGGTATTTATTTTAAATATTCGGCCAGCAAGAAAAATCAGCTGAAAAGTTATTTTGAGAGAACAATGTTTTTGTCGGCCTTAAAAACAAACCACCAGCAATGCCTGGTCAGCAACTAAATCAAGGATTATCAGAAGATAAGTAGATATTTTGTCAGCTTGATAATGTATATGTCTGCTAAATAAATAGTTCTAATACAAAATTATTATTTGGTCAGCAGGATTATACAATCGATAAGCATAAAAATAATATTTAATAAGCCAGGTACAATCTCGAAGAGTCTGAATCTGGTCAGCTGACAATTTAAAATTTGCGCAATTTTATTGAAAAAGCGGTAATGATAAGTTAAAGTGAGCGGAGTTTCGCAACACGGGCGGCCAATTGCGTGTGAGCATTGATTGTTGCATTAAAAATAACAGTGTTTACAATTATTTTTGATGTTTGTCAATAAATTATTTAATTTGTTATTATTTTGTGACCTCTTTGACTGATATCTTTATTAAAAACTAGCGTTTGCCCGCGGCTCCGCCCGCTTTTATTCAATCTCTGCCCCGTTTTAGGCTTCTTAGGCTGATTTACGTTCCGGTATTCACAAAAATCAAAGTACAAAATAAATATTATATTTAATACCATATGAATATTGCAAGAAATAGAAATGAGTTTTTTTTTGCAATACAGGTATATAATAGAGTACCTATTATGCACGTATCACAGGTCAGGTTTTTATGTAAAAGTAAACACTCGAAGTAGATAAATCCAATACAATAGAATATCAAATTGCCTCACTTAAATTTAATAAAATCATATATTTACAATTTAACAATAATTAAGGAATGAATTGTTTATTTATAATGCAATATAATTATGTGCTCAATATATGCATTGGCGTATATTGGAAGTCCGTACCCCCCCCCTCTCTCTTAGGATCTATCATCCATCCATCAGTCCGTCGTGTTAGTCCCAGGTTTCGCCACTCTTGGCGGTCCTCCATCCTCCTCATCGGTGAGCTGCTACTTAAAACTTTCTTTAAGTCGTTCGGTCCAGTTATTTTTACCATAAAATAATATGTTATTATAAATAATAAATGTAAAATAAAAATCTTTTTTTTTTCTAACAGATTGTACCTAATAGCTCCTTCCATCGAAGTCTCTGAGCAAAATAATGTGTTGATATTAAAATTGGCTCAGTGAACTTCCCCTTCCTCCCCCCCGCCCCCCATGTGAAAGCTACTCGTATATGTACGCGCGAAAATATATTTGATAAATATATGTATTGAGCACACTAAGTACAAATACGTTAGTTAAATAAATACGAGTATATGCCTTAGCTCCGCCCATTCAATTAGTCTCGCTGAGAAGAAGGGCAAAAAAATTAGAAACATATGTCTCTTATTTTTTTAAAATCATTATTATACAATATTTTCATTATGCATATTTAACTTAAATTAAGAGTAAAAAAATACAAGACAGGAAAAATTTTCGTTATGAGGCAGAGGGTTTAATTAAATAATAAGTAATGTCGCTCCATAACATTGTTTGCCTGTCACAAATATTTGTCACTTTTTAAAGTCAAAGTATCTGTTCATAAACGTTAAGTTGTAAAATGTTTATTTATTTCAATGAGTACGTAAAACGGGAAATATTAAAAAAAAACTGTACAACAATATTATTATACATTTCATCTATCATCTATCCATCAGCCTGTCATCGTCCACTGCTGTACAAAGACGCCTTTCTAATATTTCGCCACTCTTGGCGGTCCTCCGTCCTCCTCATCCAGCCGCCACTCGCATCGTCTTTCATCGGCACGAGGTCGGCCTACGCTAAGCTTTGCTGTAGGTGGTTTTATTCTAACGCCTTTCGGCCCCAACGGCCATCACGTTGGCGACAGATATGGCATGCCCACTGCCACTTCAACTTACTGATTCGGTAGGCTATGTCGGTCACTTTCGATCTCCGACGGATCTCCTCATTTCGGATTTTATCCATTCTTATTCTTATTCTTTATTGTACACAAAACATTAATACAAAAAGTAACAGTAAAAAGGTATGTACATATGGGTAAGCTTATCTCTAATAAGAGATTTCTTACAGCAAACCATTAAGGAAAGAGTAAAAAAATATATATAACAAAAGAGTAATCATACACGTGTACAAAAAAAAACAGTTATTAATAAAAATTGCCTAACATACAAAAAGTTTAAACTAAACATAAAATAATAAAATATCAATACTTACTATTACATCTATATAATACCATTAATATACATACTATATAATAAAGTACATAAATATACATATATATAATAATTTTTAACCTGAAAGCGAGAGGTAGTGATCTTTCAGCATTTTCTTAAAAGAACTGATAGTACGACAGTCGCGACTAAAATGAGGAAGAGCATTCCAAAGTCTGACTGCATGGACATTAAAAGAATTACCATAAGCACCAGTATTGTGTGTTGGAGTTTTAAGGAGAGACGTAGTTCCAGTACGTAGGGGTCTGTCTCTAGGGATCAAAAATTCAAAACGCTCACGAAGATAAGCGGGGGAAAGTGGATTCTTGACTATGTTAAAGAGATAGCACAAAATATGAAAATTTCGGTGAAAACGGATTGGCAACCATTTTAACTCCTTACGAAAATGAGAGATGTGATCAAATTTACAAAGACCAAAGATAAATCGGATAGCTAAGTTCTGAAGACGTTCAAGTTTATTTAACAATTCCTCACTGAGGTCAAGAAGACAAACATCACCATAGTCAATAATTGGAAGAAGAAGCGATTGAGCAAGCATGATTTTGGTTTTAAATGGTAGAAAATTCTGGAGATGCTTTAGGGAGTGGAAGGCACCGTGAACTCTTCTGCTGGTCTCATTTACATGCGGCGCCCAGGACAGGTTGCTATCGATTATAATACCCAAATTTTTTGCTTTGTCTGAGAAGACAATTGGCATCCCATTGTAAATTACCGAGGGAATTATAACATTGCTAAGAACCCCCAGCCAGTATCTACTACCTATCAACATGGCCTGTGATTTCTTCGGATTTACAAGGAGACCAAATGACTTAGCCCATTCAGAGATGAAATTAAGGTCATGATTCATCCCTTGAATGGCCGCGTGTACATCCTTTACATGAAAATGGCGATAGAGTTGCAAATCGTCTGCATAGAGATGATAAGGAGAAGATAACATTTCGGTGATAGAATTAATAAAAATTGAAAATAGGAGAGGTGAAAGGACGCCACCTTGTGGAACACCAGCAGTAAGTACGCACCACCCTGATCTTATATCATCAGAGCGAATGCACTGCTGGCGACAACGTAAGTACGAATCAAACCATTCTGTTACCCGAGGAGATACATTAAAAGAGCCAAGGACCCCCAGGAGAATGTCAAAGTCAACACAGTTGAAGGCACTACTGAAGTCCAATAACGTAATCACCGTTACTTGTTTGCTGTCAATGGCAAACCTTACGTCATCAGTTACTTTCAGTAATGCAGAAGTAGTACTGTGTTCAGGACGAAACCCAGATTGGAAAGGGTTTAAAAGGTTATTTTTGGAGAGGAAGGTAGATAATTGATTATGAACAATGGATTCAAGGACCTTGGATAGGATGGGAAGAATTGAAATTGGTCGGTACTCAGTAAAAGAACTAGTATTGGAAGTTTTGGGCAATGGAATGACATGAGCACGTTTCCATGCC
This sequence comes from Ypsolopha scabrella, assembly GCA_910592155.1. NCBI lineage: Eukaryota > Metazoa > Arthropoda > Insecta > Lepidoptera > Ypsolophidae > Ypsolopha > Ypsolopha scabrella. Next base: position 51,876,493 of record OU342960.1, read on the forward strand.
GTAGGAAAGGAACTTGTCACTAGTGTGTGATTTAATAAGTGAGTAATTGTGGGGACAAGTTCATCAAGGATTGAAAGGAGCATTTGTGAGCAGATTTGGTCATCACCAACAGCTTTGGAGGAAATGGAAAGGATGGCCTTCTTAACATCATTCGATGTAACAGTATTAAAGGAGAATGAAACGCATGAGGGCTTTGGTTTATTGGCTAAGTTACGGAGCGTTGTGTCTTTGATGTTGTCTTCTAAAATGACTGGAATGGAGGAAAAGTGCCTATTAAGTGCATCGAAGTCAATATTGCCATTATGAGATTCTGGAGATTTGCCAATCCCAAGCGTTTTTAAGAATTTCCAAACCTGTGCAGGGTTAAATTTATCAATGGACTCATGAATGTGGCGTATCCATCAGAGATATCCCAAGCATAGTCTACATTACAACAAACGATATGGATAAACAAATGGGTAAACCAATGGTGAAATAGATTTCATTTACAAAATCTATAAGTAAATGGTGCTACAAAATTTATATCGTGAAATCGTCTGCTTTAAACTGAAAGGAAGATGGTGCACCGATCTACTCTACCATAAATAATGTTACAGGTTAAAAGTACTAAGATTTTTTTAACGAATTCTAATTTGGAACACGTCTAATTCTTTATAATTCTAGATAGTCCGTAATTTTTTTTCCAGCTGTAATTTTTTTTCTGTCCTTGAAGTAAAATGGCGTGGGTAGCCAAAAAACCGAATTGCTATGATTGCTCTATATAAGATAGGAATATACCCTGCTACGATTTTAAAACGCTCCAGAATAAATAATTGAAACACAATAACAAAAATCAATGATATCGTAGCAAAAACATAAATGTGAGAAAATGGCCAAGCTGGTTAGAAGTGCAAGATTTTATTGAGATCTAAATGGGTGCTGTGTTCTAGAGGACGGGAATAAATTCTTCACTTGTTTTAAAGAAAGTTTGTTATGTTCCTTGCTATTGAGATTGTAGAACTTGGAAGGTGACAACAATGAAAACAATATTTTTCCTTAATGTTGCGTAAAACTAAGAAATGAAATTTTGATATCCGTCGAATTAACTTCTACTCTTTCTTCGAATGAATAAACAGTTGAGAAAAATAACCCAAAAAAATTTTCCGACCGTTTTAATCTGTTTCTGTTAACTATGCCTGAGCCAAATTTCAGTTCTGTAAAGGTAAGAAACCCCTAACATGTGCAAGGACACGATAAGAATTTATTTTTTTGATATGCCTGGGATATAAAAACAAAAAAAAAATGGTATGTAATAGTTGAACAGCCGCAGTGTATATAGATACCTCACAGGTCAACTAATGATGGCTTCAATATTCAGCCAAAGTATTTATACATTGATTTTGTCATCATGTTATTATTATTTTTCATAAATATACGAAAACAAAAATAACCGAAGCATTGGACTGTTCAAGCATCCACCCTTTATCTTAATTAAAATTTCACCTGAGCACTTTCAAGAACGTCCGAAAACACCCAACAAGGAAGGTGTGCCACACTTTCTCCACATGATGGATGTACTACTTTCACTACACAATAATATAGTATAATATAGTCCGAGTTAAGGTCAAAGCCATAGGCTAAGTTCAATGACTCCTCAATTTGCGAACTTTTACCAAGCATGAAACTTGAGGTGTTTGACCGATCTAGTATTCAAGCTTTTACTTGAAAATACGCCTGGGTTGAAGTTTCGTTGAATTTGTATTGTTTGTATTTTTATTATCCTATTGGGTGGGACTCAAAATGTGGTATTAGGGTATTGTGGTATTTAGAGACCACCTCCTAATGATAGTGACGAACTCTTTGATCATTTGGAATTTAAGTATTTAGGTATCGTAAAAATATTGACTTTTATAACAGTTAAAGCGCTAAAAAACATTTACGATAGTAAATGCGTAGAGATTTTTTTTGCAAGTATTACGATAATACAAATTATTCAATAACCTCTTCATGGGACCTCCATGACTTGTTAGGGACGCTTATAGGAAGCTGAACGAATAAGACTCAAAAACAATATTTTACAATGAATATAAATAAGTCATTCACCCATTCGATTAGACATATCCATTTTCTCCAATCCAAGTTCAACGACCCAAATAGAACTTTTCACTTCGCGACGTCATTGGCCCGAAACAACGTCTCATGACGTCAAAACCTTTCTAAGGGAAAGTGACGGTAGAAAATTAAAACCAAAAGTGCACTCTAGGTCCAGCCCTGAAGGTCATACAACCTACGTCAACAAGTGCTGGAGAAATGGGGTCGGTGAAAGGTGAAAGTCGTGGCCGTGATCTACTACTCTTCCCCAAATCATTTTTTCACTATCACTTTTAATCTTATCTCATCAAGGCATCACAATATAAGTTTGTTACCAAGTGACTTTATTGTTAAGGAATAAAAGTCACTGTTCTTCTATGGTGGTTTTCATGTCAATATAAAAGTCACAGTCGAGACAACGTAGCTTGTTGATGACAGGTTTAGTAATCGATTTTTAAGATCTGGAGAGTAAAACAGTTTTGGGTTAAGAACTTTCTGTTTGTTGTGTGATTGTCATAGACATCGAACAATTCTATGGTCATAAGCTGAGGTCATAAGTATGTTTTTCTGTAGCCAGTTGCAGAAACTATAGGTGTGACCTATCATCCAAAGCTGAAACGAATCTGACTAACAGAATTACGATTTCGCAGCCATAACAACTATAGCACTGCCCTGCAGTAAACTAGGTTGAACGTTGCATGCCAGCAACTAATAACTAATAACCAGCAACTACTCTGAATCTAAAAGACCAAAAATATATTAGGCTTTTAAACGTACATCGTGGATTTAGTTTCATGCTGACTTAGGCCGACTTGCACCAATATTTAAATCTAGATTTAAGACCTAAGCTGAGTTTAATTTGACAGAAATGTATTGACTGACAGATCGTAAACCTGATTTAGCGATAAAATCGAGATTTAAGATTTTGGTGCAAGCCGCCCTTAGAGTAACGTACCATTATTGAACAGAATGGATTTAGCAGGGCAGTAAAAGATCCGTGAAAATAACTTTCGTAAGGAGGCTAAATAATCAATATAAGAGAGTTAAAAATATATATTCCGGAGTCAGGATGTTATCCTCTGCGGTGTTACACGCCATATTATGGCCAAAATTTTGCAGCCGCAACATGTTACTTGCCATATTATGGCTTTTTTTTTTCTTTTTTTTTTGACATTTTTTGGTGTGTGCCCTCGTTTTAGAATCGGTCTGTGGTTTGTTTGAAATGGCCCCAAAAAACAGACAAAGCAGATTATAAAGAGCAAATTATAGTTAATAAAATATTTATTATAATGTCATCAATATAAAGTAAAAATATGGTAATTATATAGGTTTAAAAACAAACCTAAAACCTTAGTCAGAATGTCTTAGTTGTCGCCATTCATAGAATACATAGTAAACAAAGTGAGTCACCTTTTCTTCCGACTAGCATATTTGTCTGTTTGTCCGTCGGTCAGAAGTGAAAGTGACTAGGTATAGAAAGCGGGAGAAAATGCTGTGTCCGCGACGCACTGATGCGAAAATGGTTTGATCTCTGCATTAGTGGTGGCGAACTATCGATAGATTAGTCTCCTAGCCTCCTAATACGCGACTAGTGTATAGCGTTCACCCCATGAACTAGTTCATACATTGTGATGATCAATATGGTGTGAAAGGAATTAACTGTACTATTACGTGATATTTTTCAAGTTATAAAAAATGTATATACCCTTAGTTACTTTTAAGATATTAACTATAGACAAAACTCCATCCGAATCCGTTCAGTATATTTGACGTGAATTGGCAGAATACGGACTGTAAATATTTTTATTATTTTTAAGGATTTGGGGAAGCTGCATGGAATTCAGTTTTAAAATTTCTTTGTAAGGATAAATCCCAACTTACGATTTTATATAGGTACTCGTATTATGATTCGTCCAAGGCTAAAAGTACTGCAAATACTAGAGCAACTTTTTGTAAAAATTTGGCCAAGTGCGAATTCGATTCGTGAACAAAGGGTTCTGTACCACTATACCATTATATAGGTACGGAACCCTAAAAACATTATGGTAAATAACAACAGTATAGATGCCACAGCAAAATCAAGGCAAAAAAATGGGGTAAAATGATAGCGCCTGACCCACAGATCGGCACCATCTGAGTAAGGAACCCGTATTTTTATTATAAATTGCCCTACTTACATACAATTATCTAACCAAATTTGAAAATATTAAATATTTCTGTATTTTGAGATCGAGCTGAAATAAATAACTTAAAAAGAATGCTACATTTTCGAGCTTTTCTTATGAGTTTCAATTGTTGTTCCATGGTAGAGGTCGTAGTAACATGAATTTTGAGAAAATTTCAACTGGCTATCTATAGTGACTAAAGCGGTTGAGCCTTGTGATAGACGGACAGACAAACAGTAGAGGGAGGGAATATTTTACTCTAACAAAAGTAAGCATTTTAATTTAAGGCCTTGCCTCTGGTGCCCGACAATCTTATTAAGCGATTTTGAACTTCAGAATGTTGTCAGAAAGTCTACATTAGAACGCTCACTTTGCGCGCTGCTGGCACGCAAAATCAGTGAATTTTCGAGGTTTTTCTGGATTTTACGAAAAATGATATAGGAGTTTTTTCACCTGACATCGAAAAATAAACTGTTTTCTTGTTATATCAGTAATTTCAAACATAAAACTCAAGCTGTTTAGACATAAAACGAATTAATAACTTAAAAAGGCAGGAAATGTCCAATTAGGTAACTTACATGACAACGGAAAGAGAAAGTTCTAATAAAACACTTGTCCAAGTTTTAAATTGATCAGATAAGTAGTTGAGTCAGCATATTAAAACAAGAACCGTTGAAAGACCAAATGCGAGCCCTTAAATGGATCTCTAAACCGAAAATTGATTTTCACTCACCCACAATATTTTTGAAAGTCTTATCAAACGATACCCCAAAACATCGGGCACAGGCAAAAAAAAATCATCCCCACTTTACGAGTAGGGAAGTAAAGTAAAAAAATATTTTACATATTTTATTTTGCCACTTTGTCGGCGTGATTAATATGTATTAATGCCAAACAATAGCTTTCTTATTCAAAGAGTCTCTGAGCTAAGCCGGTGACAGACGGACAGACAGACAGATGGACGGACATGGAGAAACTATAAAGGTTCCTTGTTGACTACGGAACCCTAAAAATGGGTCGTTTTAAAAATTCGTAAGAGATTTTATTCAGAATAAAACCCATTTTAGTTCAAATACTTCTAATTTGAGTTTCTCTTGCGTATTGTTTTTGATTCACTATTAGGAGTTGCTAAGCTACTCCTTTATTTTACAAATAAAATAAATTGGTAATAAATATATATATTTTAAACATAATTATCTCTTTGGTCACTGCTTCAACAGCTGTAAAGACCGTTTTTGTTCCCTCGCTTGGCGACTATATTAGCGTGTTTATCATATTTTGAGACTGCTTTTCGGTGAATAAACTGGATAAATCATTTTGCGATATGCAGAGAAGAGATAAGCTCCGTCTCGGTAAAAAAATTGCTTGATTGATTTCCCACTTTAAAATGCCTTAAAGTTGCATAATTTCTGTTACTATGATCTAAAATATACTTTATTATTTCTGCTCTGTAAATCTTATAATAAACGAGTATTCTTGTTTATCGATAAATCTATCGAGTTTCAAGTCGATACTCTACTCTCTAGCTAGAGTGATCTTTGTAGGACGGAAGTGCTGGTCGTTTATTGGTACTTACGGTTATTTACTTTAATGCTTAGATATTGTACTTTTAATTTTCCTATAATGATATTTTATTTTGTAATGAAAACAAGATATTTATTGGTATATAATATATTATGTTGATGATGTATTTATACTTGTAGAAGCGGGAACTTGGTATCTATGTATGTTTGAAAAATTATGTAACAAAATATTCTGCAAAATTGGGAAATTTTGTAGATAGTAAAAATTAGAAGAATTTGTCGTCAAGTCATATTTTAACGGTTGAGGATTGTGGTTGACTTTCATTAAATATGCGTAAATTTTAATGAGAATTATCATTTATGGTGAAACTATAAATATGCACACAATTAAATGTTCTCAAGATATTTTTCGGGCATAGGTAGGGCATCAGTTGGATATGGCCGTTGTTCCCTGATCCTGGCTGGGCCCGAAATATATCTCGAGAACATACTTTTATAATTTCACCATGAATAAATATTTGAAAATACACAAACTTAAAGCCTTTACAGAATATATATATATTTTTAAATTCACCATATCAGGGAAATACCTGTTTCCTAGGACAATGGTCGTCCTGAGGAGCTGCAATCAGCTGAATATTATTATTACCTGAAGTTTTAGTTTCGTTGCTTTTTCAAAGATGACTTATACCGATCGAAAATTCCCATTTTATTTATAAAATGACTTCAGGAAATTACGCGTCGGCTGTCCCCCCCTGCCCCCCCTCTATTCTGCTTTAGCCGAAACTGTACCTCAGATAAATTTTACTCTAGAGAGGCCAAAAATAGGGCTTAAAATACTATTTATACCGTTCCCGCCTAATCAAGAAAAATGTAATTTGCAGTTCGTATTTTGATTTTGTTTTATATTTTTTAAATCTTCTGACCACAAACATAAGTGCTGAGAGACAAAATCAAATTATGTGATCTCTTTCGTAAAAACTCTCCCAAACATTATAATGAATAGCTCAATGTAAACGGTAAGACATAAGGTCTTTCAACTTAAGTTTAAGGAAATCTTAGGTCAAGGGCGGCTTCATGTATTTTTTTATTATTTCTTATTTGGGCAATAACCAGTATAAAAAAAATACCCGTTTGAAAGAGTGTGTGAGTAATTGTACTGTTGCGAATAGGGATGTGACGGAGCTCCGCCTCCACATCCGTGAGTGCGGAACTTCCGCATGAAATCGTAACTCCCCCTCCGCATCCGCCTCTGCAACTTCCAAAACGGAGGCTTAGCGGAGCTTTAATCGTGTAAAATAACGCGCGTGCGACACAAAAGCAACGCCATAGCAAGTTTGAACTCGCGCAGAAAGGGCAAGGGGAAGATGTTGTAGGGCGACGCTGGACAATCCAAAACAAATCATTTTTATTTTTTTACTGTTGTTTTTTTGAAAATATAATTTACGTTCTTGCGCTTGACCACCACCGCGCCTAATGAACAACATCGATAAGACCTAAGATGGAGAATGCTTGCCCAGATAGCAGGAGAGTGAAAGCTGGTGAGGTGGTATTTAACCAGTCCAGAGATTTTCGCAAAATATACGTAAGTTGGTAACGGCTCGATAACTGATACTACGCAACTACCTGCAATCACTCTGATAGTACGGCATCTCATGACGTCAAGCCAGAACATGATTGTTGATTCTAAAAAAAAATTTTTTCTTTAAAATTTGTATCCATCTTACCTAAAAATAGTTTATTTAAGTTCATCTGACTGTTTTAGTAGCAAGCAAAATTTTATAAGTTTATAATATCAGTTTTCGAAATTTTTTGTTAACCTCCGCCTCCGCGGAGTTCAAGTCCCAGAGCACCAGTTCCGCATCCACCTCCGTTAACTGACCTCCGTTACATCCCTATGTTTGTGGTTGCTTAACAAAACAGATGTTATTGTTTTTTTTGTACCATAGAGCTATTTTTTGCTATGAGGGTTCATATTCTGATGACGAAATCTGAAGATATGTATGAGAACTCCTTGGTAGTGAAAAACAGATCGATGGAGGACTTTTGATATCTAGCTTGCTGTTGATGATAATTTTCGGAAATGGCGACGTCAAGAACCGGATTTGTCTATTTATAGACAAGAGAATCTTAGAATCACAGACGTACTACTTAGTAATAATTATATGTCTGTGCTTAGAATATATAATTTTATCTTTTCAGTATTAAAGTCGTACAAATATAGTAGCTTATAATACGGCTGACTATACTTTATAAAGTCAACGCTCTGTACAGCTATTATATCAACAACGAATTAACAAAACTTTTCTCTCACATTTTTTCGACAATTTTATTATTTCTACGCTCTGAGTTCCTGTTTCTACGCAACTATTAGCAGTGTAAATCAGGATCTTAGGAGAAGAGCCAAATTTTTATAGCGGATGCTGAGCTATTAAGTTTGATTGGAGCTGAGTTTGGGTCGATGGACCTTAAACACTGAAGATATTAAACAAATTATACATCAATTACATATTAATAATTTATTTTTAAGATTTTAGATTGTTATAAATAGTTATATTTAATTTTATATTGAACTTCTATGCTAATAAATATAGCATTGAAAGTTAAGATGGGGCACAACGGGCAGCTACCAGAAACGTTGTAGCTACAAGAAAACGTACTTGGAAGACTTACCTTAACTTTGATATTATTTTACTTCTGCATTCACATGATAAAAAATATATTCATCAAGAAAAACAGCATTTTTCCTTTTTTTTCTTTTTAGGGTTCCGTACTCAAAGGGTAACCAACGTTACCCTATTACTAAGACTCCGATGTCCGTCTGTCACCGGGCTGTATCTCATGAACCGTGATAGTTCGTTGACAGTTGAAATTTTCACAGATGATGTATTTCTGTTGTCGCTATAACATCAAATACTAAAAAATGGAATAATACAAATATTAAAGGGGGCTCCCATACAACAAACGTGATTTTTTTGCTTGTTTTTGCTCGATATTGATAACGGCAACAGGTAGACGCTTGAAATATTCACAGAATATTTAATTATATATTCACCCTATAAAAATAAATAATTAAATTAAAATAAAGTTAATATTTAAGGGGGGCTCCCATACAACAGACATGTTTTTTTTGCCGTTTTTATAGATAATGGCACGGAAACCTTCTTCGTGCGCGATTCCGACTCGCACTTGGCCGTTTTTTTTTATTCGATTCTCCTACTGATAAAGTAAGACTCGTAAGTGGTTAACTGAACTCTCATAAAGCAAAATAAAATTCCCATAAATTTTGTACATTTATTACGGGAGTTTTAATTAACGTTTTCTGGAAGTTCTAATACTGGTACCTTGCCGCTTGGTCGACCGCTTAGGGACTTATGTTCCTTATCATTGAGAGGATCGAATAGGATAAAACTTATTTCGTACAGTTTTTTGGGGGTTCTAATTATATTGATCTCTATTGACCCCATAGAGGATTTATGTTCCTTATCCGTAATAAAATTGAATAACATGAAACAAAGATTCGTTATACTTGCCATTTTTCACGACGATGGATCTTTTTTTCAAAATTTGTTAATGGGGAATTAAAATACTCCGAAGTTGGGGTACGTTTTCCTGTAGCTGTAATGTTTCTGGTAGTTGCCCATATTAACCTTCTACCCTGTGTATATTAATTAAACCCCAAAAGGTTTCTGATACACCTTCGTGTAAAATTGCATGGTATATTATGTTTGATTAAAAAATAAATAGATAAATGGAATAAAAGTACAAGAATTTGTGTTTAATTTGTTGAGAATGATATTTCACGAAATATTAATCGAACCAATCTAATATTTAAAGAGTTTGGTAACAATAACCGGGCAAGTGCGAATTTCATCCACGCACTGAGAGAATTCTGTATTTTCTGTATAATTTTGGGAAAATCGCTTTATTGTTGTACTTCCATAATTCTCCCACATTATACATTTTCTGAATATTTGGTCGCATACTTTCAGAAATAAAGGTTTTTACGTTTACGAGTATCTTCTGCAAATTACATGCAAAACCAAAATATTATTTTTAGATTTCTCAGCACTTTTTTGTTTTGCTCTCTTATACGCTTTGGCCACCCTTCTTCAATACAGAAGGAAACAATTCGATGAGACAATAGCTACAATACAATAAAGATACAAAATACAAAATGTATTTCTTTACACACAAGTAATTTATAAGTACTTTGGACCCTCCTTTTAAGCTAACAAAAACCTGTATTAGGAGGGACCAATAGCTCCTTCATTAGGTGCAGACAACTAAAAGCTTTTTGCTATTTCTTAAGGTACTATTCCGTCACGGAATAATGAACTTTATTTTCAGATGTAAAATACACGTTAACATTACTTTAGTCCGAAAAGGACCCGCCTGCGCACCGTACACTAAAAATAAATTTATTCTAGCAAAGCAGAAACATTTGCAGTATATCACAAAATCCACTGAGTTATTTAAGTACCTTGTACCATCAGTGCAGGGCCACTTTTCGCGTTGAGCGCAATATTACAGTGAAAAACGTTCTGTATAATTTTACCTAATAGTGCATAAGCTTGAGTTCCTGAAAAATAAATGATGATCTAACTGATGAGATCGCAGAAACATTATCTGACTCTGCTACAAGGGATGATGAAAATTCGAATGGTCCAGAATACCATAACAGCACCTAATTGTCGATTTTTTTGAAAGGAATAAACCTTTTTAAGGTCATATAAAAGTCTAATTTTTTTCTCCTTGAAATACAAAAAATAAAAAAATATACTTGAAAATATTCAGGAACTGAATAAATAGCTTTGATGACGTAATAGTCATGTTATTTAGGCATTATAGGAAATATTATATCCACAAGAAAAAAAAGTAATGTCAAAAAAGACGTCTGTTTTTTTTATTTTCAGTTATCCCATCTTCCGGTTTTATCCCCTAAATATTTTTATTCATTTCTTTACGTCAAGGAACTCGCATTGAGCCTAAACGGTATGATATTACGTCACATTCCCATTTCTCCAAACTGATTTTCAAAAACTAATTTCGATATAAAAAATACCACCTGAAAGTTAAAGAACAGTATGTATCATCATACTTTAGCCTATATTTTCAGAAAATGTATACAAAATGGCCTGTTACAGTTTATGGTTGGTTCAAATTATAAAAACTTTATACTTAGTCATAACGAGCCACATTTGATTGCATGTATTGAACGCGCTTATCATTTACATACACCTATATACTTTGAAATTAATAATAAAACCAGGAGTTTTGGATAAGTACTAAAAGTAATTTTGGCAATTGGATATAGAAGCAAGGATCGGTAGGTATTGTCTTACACATGGAGATAATAGAGTACTGTACTCCTCCTGTAATATCCTTTATTTGCGAGCCAAGTTAATAGGAACGTAGACGTTAGTTTTCCGAGTTACGCGGACTGGAACCGGCGTTGCTTTAGGCATTTCCACATTTCCACTTCCTACTTCGTTCATTATACATCATACATTCCACGCCATAGATATAAATATCCAGAGTGTAAGAGAGACAGGTGGTATTGCAGGTTGTGTGAACTCCCCGGCTCGTTGTGACCGCGAAATTATTTTCAAGACTACACAACCTCCACGCTTCGCACACAAGCGCAAGACACGTCTGTATTAGCGTCTCACTACCCGTTTGCAAATGTGTTTGTGGTCGTGAGAAACTCGCCCTCGTGTGCTGAAACGATTTAAAAATCGAATGAAAGTTTTTAAAATTGAATTCTATAGTTGGGGCGTTAGAGTTGATGTTTGTGGCTTGTTGTAAAGGTGTTTGAATGGTTTTGGTTGTGGGTGCAGTGTGGTAAAGTTGCTATCTTGTTCGTAATGTCCGCGAACGGAGGTACATTCAACTTTTAGCCCAGTAAACTCTTCAAGTTCGTTCACCCACTGCTTATTGTCAACCGACGTAAAAAGAAAGAGATGGGTACTGAAATAGATAGCGCTGTCTCGTTCACTCATTGTTTAAGTTTAGAACTGTGTTCGGTAGTCGAAATAGTGAGCACTAGTGTTTTGCTATGTTTGCCTGGTGATTTTGACGGTTAACGTTGTGTATATCGATAGATAACGTATCTACGTTTCGGTTCGATTCGAAGCTGTGGATAAAATTGAATTGGACGTTCTATATTTAAATGACAGTTTCGTACTCAAAAACTCAAAAAGAACATTTTCAGTACTTATCTCTGTCGATTAAATAACTTCAAGTACACATGCCTAATGGTATTCACTTACCTTTAGGTTTGAATGAGTAGGTAATACGATTTTATGTAGCTATCAGATGAAAAGCGCCCGTGCTCTTTTTGTCACGAGGCTTTGCCAGGGCTTCTGTCTGTCTGTCATATCATATGTCCTAAAGGCCAATTATATACAGTCGCATACAATATTTAATCTACGGCCCTAAAAATATATAAATTTTCCGTGACATAATTCATGCAATTTTCAGAAATAAATTTATGGTCACTTCAGTAAACTTTTCTTACATGTCTGCTGGTGTAGCCATGTCATTTTCTTGCTGAAATCACAAAATGTGAGGAGGCGTCCGTTATTCCCCCGTTATTAATATTTATTATTTTTTTAATGGTGGTAGAGCTAATGCCGGGCTCGACTGTGGAGGTACCACCACCTTACTTGGAAATCCTCCCGAAGTTATTCCGGGAGAGTAAGAGGACAGCTCTCAGGCAAAACCAGGCGGCCCACCATTGCCTGGGACCGATGGATGGGGGTATATCCATGCCCAATTGCCAGGCCTTATATAAATCAGACTGGTGACGGGCAGCGGCGTCACTGGTGCAAGGGTTTCGGCACCGCGCTCACCAACCTAGACTAGTAAAAAAACTAGAAAGTAAAAAAAATAAAATATATATATGATAGACTACAGAATATCCAAAATGATATGCCTTGATTAGAATTTTAAATTTTAATTAAAATATTTAACCAAATATATATCAAACTTAGGTCTATTTTAAAACGAATATCCGGCTTAATTTATTAATAATGCAAAGAAACAAATTGAAACTTAGTCAAATTAAAGATATTATTGTAACAAATGATTTCCCTCGATTATTTTTGATGAATTTTAGTTATGATAATTTTAATTAATTATTTAGGTTTTAGCGCGTTTGCGACTTGATTCTCCGTCGAGCGACGGAGATATCAATACGGGACGAGTCGTGCGAGTGAGTAGGATGCACGTACCTGGGGTCACCAGCAGAAATTGTTGCCTTAAGAAAATTGGTTCATGTGCTTAGCCTCATATGAAATAATGTATCAGAACCTATAGTGTAAAAAGATAAACGGCTTTCATTCTAACTTTAAGTAACAGTTAATTTAACGGAAACTGTAATATTAAGAATTTGGTGAAGGGTTGTCTCTTCAATGCAAATATTTATTACCTTAAAAAATAATAACCCTGAACCTATTGTCTAAATTACTTAAAGGTACAATAAAATTTAATGAAATATTTCGGCCCACTTTGGGGCCGGCATCAGTCGAATGAATGACAAATAAAAAAATATTAATTACCACCATAAACATAAATGTGAAAAAAGTGCGAAGTTCTCTTTGGGTAATGATTTAGCTGGCAAAAGTGATTTAAACCGATGCCAGATTTAAAACAGCAATTACTATCCACCTTACATTATTTCCGTATAACGTGTTAAATTATAATGCTGTTAAATTTGAACACATCACAGCTCATTCATATTCTCCAATATATTCACTAATAAAATCAATGAAAAACCAAACATCCATACAACACGAACGATTACGAAACAAAATGTCTTACGCATACGAAACGCGTCTAATTTCAATTTCCAAAAGTTCACACGAAAAACGTATATCGAAATATGCCCACATAGAATGCCCACTCGAAAAGTGATATTGCCAGATAGGATGAGCTCCCCTGACATTCCTTTCGTATGAAAATGAGGGCTTCGTGAGAGGTAATTGTAAGGAAATTGGGGGGTCATAAGATGGTGGTCACATCATTCTATCTATATTTACGAGGTGGCCACACCGGTTTTCTTAATGACACGAAAGAAATGTGAGACTAAACTTTTATAGGAATAGTGCGTGGTTGATTTTTGTCTACTCGTGCTAACAGCGTTTGCTTTAATTTTGGTAGGTACTGAAGTACTTCTTACATTTGAATTTTTTGAAAATTTCGCTCACATATAAATGTCTTTCAATCAATGTATGTTTTAATTGATTATTCGGCTTTACGGTTATCTTGTCAACATCTCTTACAGCTGAATAGAACCGCATCCAAATCCGAATCCGTTGAGTGGTTCTCGAGCTAAAATGGAAAATAAATAACAAAAAAATTGGCTTCAATAACTAACAACAGTTCCTAATAACCCATGTCATTTACAATTTTCCAAAATATACAATGTATAGACATGACTTTTTTAATTCTTTAATATTAGTATAGATTTATTATTATTGGTTTATATATAATATAGATTGAAAAACCGAAAATACGCATCGCTGCAAACATGCAATTTTATTTTAACAGTATTTAGTTTACATAAAGAATAAGTAAATAATTGCAACGTTTCCGATATGTAAATGTATTATATGTTACCCATATACAGTGTGGTTTTATTCTGAACAAGGGTTTGGGGACAGACCACCATCAGATATATAAGTAGTAAAACTAAACATACATACAGATACACACACAGACAGACAAAAATTCTAAAGATAGTAGATTTGGCTTCAGGAACCCATTTTTTAATTTTTTTTTTATATTCTATGTACAGACGCGATTTTATTACTATGTACTTTGTTATTAGTACAGAAGATTATCTAATAACGTTAGTATAGGTAAATATGGGTTCTAAACGCGATGGCTTAAAATAGAACATTATTATTATCTTACCTCAACAATTCCTCTATTAATTTAAAACACAATGCAATCTCTTCGGTTTTATGCTCTCCTAGTACCTTGCTGGCCAGTGTTGGATCACATTCTTCCTTCTTTCTTCACAATGATCAAATAAATCGTCAAACAAATTTTGACTCTTATCTATTAAAACGTGGAAGATAAAACTCATATTCATTTATTATGTACTGATGTAGAAACGCTGATAAAAATATCTATGAACTTTAAATAGAAGCTTTAGTGGATGTTAACAAAAGATGGTGAAGAAGATTCTACAAAAATGTTATCGCAGACGCTAACTGACGCTCTGTGGAGAGACGGATTGTTTTAGCTACAACAGACCAGTGAAGCTCATTTATGTGCAATATACATAATATAGTTTTCAACTTGACAATTTGTGCATTGCCAAATTTTGACTGGCAATTAGGTAAGGCAATCTCATTCTCGCGAGATCTCATTTTTCGAGATCTTGTGGATATTTTACGAGATTATTCGTACGGTTTACGTCCGAGATCTCGCAAGATTAACGAGATAACATAGACGCACATATTGCACGTGTTGCCCGGAGCACACTGGCGCGTGGATGAACTGCCTAATACTGTTAACACTTAAAACATTTCATGTTTAGTAGAAGTTATTTTCAAAATAATGACTACGCCTAAGTTTTGATTAGTTTCATGATGTGATTGTGATTTGTAACAAATTCATGTTAACTTACCCAGATAGTCTAGAATTTCTACCTATAAAATCTTCCAATTACCTGATTAATGTCAATTTTTAAATACATAACTTGACTTTTTGATGTATCCCAAGTTAGTATTTTAATAAATATTTAAATAAACATTATATTTATTATTTGTTTTTTTCTATAAAGTATTCCAGTTTTGTGAAAAATGTATGACTAATTAATTTAAACCCCGCGAGATCTCGTAAATGGTATGGATTGTATTCCTTTCTGGCAATATGTTACCTTGTATCTTATTCCTGTTTAAGAATTCATACAAAAGTTACATGCCATAGTTTTGTGAAAAATGTGGAAACTCAAAGGTGTACACAAAAAATTTTACCCTAAGTACAAGATGGAAATTTAGGAGGGACCACTGGATTATACAGAACTAAACAGGGACCCCTTCTTTAGCGCTTTCTGTCTATAAAACATGCTCAACACAAATTTTCCGTAACTATAGAGCCAACAAACTTGTTTCCCAAGTAGGTTTCATAAACCACGATAAAAAGTTTACAGTCACTTCTTCAGTACCTACGGCTAAACCCTTTGGCGAAAGGCTATAGTGTTGATATGGCCAGATTAAGTGATAAGTGAGGTCGTATATCGTTAGGGCTTGTGCGTACACGAGTATATGTATCGGTTTATATTCAGTCTAATTCAATACATTGAAATGGATAAGTTATTATTAGTTGAGAGTGAGACAAGGTATTATAAATCAAAGTGTACATGTCGTCGTTCGATGGCGCAATCTGCTTTTTCTTAAAAACCTGAATTATAACGTACACAGTCCTGTTGAAAAAATATAATTTAATTATTACATTTTCTTTTAAAATTAGGGAAGGGGTTGTTTCGCTCCGCTCCGTTTCGCTTGGCTCCCTAAATTTGTTTATATATAAACCTAACACGGTCCTCCCCGCTCCGCTTAGCTTTTGGCTCTTATATCCTGTCGCTAATCAGAGCCGCCATACAGGATGTAGAGAGAATAGAGTAAAATTTAAATCGAAAAATATTTTTTTATCTATAGGGCCCAGCACGTGCCATAGAAAAAATGTGTTTCTATCCCAGTTGCTCTCTCGGACTTAATAACCGAGATATGGGAGAAAGCGCAAGTATTCATATACTTAACACAGGTACTAGTGTTTAAAGAATGAGAATGATGTTCTAACAAAAGTTAGATACTAGCAGTATCGGCACTTTTTTACTACAGTTTTGTCTAATTATCCTGACCAAACCCATGCAAGTTTAGATTGGAAAACAAGCTCTTTCACGAGTTTAGATTAAGTTAGTATGAAACTGCACGTAAATAGGTATCAAAACACTCGTGTGATACCATCCAAAAATGTACCTACAACTTGTTTTTTATTCTCACACTAGTGTTTTAATAACCTCTTTATGTACCAGTTTCATGAAGTACTATTTCAACACTCAATAAACATTCGAAAATGTAATAGATGAAAATATAAACTACTTTTGCTGTAGCAAATATAAGTTGTTTGCATAGAAGCGAGTACTAGCAGTATTCCCTTTTTCAGCGTCTAAAAATAATTATAAGATTTATTTAAATTATTAATCCATGATCCTCTTGTCGTAAAAAGTTTGCATATGCCAAGGCTCAACACATCGTCCTCTTTTAATTCTATAGGATCTATAATCATGTAACTTTGTATCAAGCAACCCACCGGTGTAGTACTATTCATAAAGTACAAGTGATATTAACATATTAAGTGCTATCAACCCCGAGTGGTCTTTAAACACGTTTCCTGCGCCGAGATTCTCTCAGGCAAGTAGGAAGTCTTGTCCAGGACTGGGCTAAAAGTTCGATGCTCGGACGAAGCAGGGTGAGACGAGAAAAATATACGTTCGACTCTGTGTGTAACATCATGTATTATACGTAATATATATGAGAATGTGTGTGTAACTGGTAAAAAGTGTTGCTAGTAATCGACTCTGAGCAAAAAAAGGCACGTAGGTTGGGTCTTGTCGCCTTTAATCTCCAGGATGGATCCGAGCCATGATCTAGACTGCGATTTATTGCCTTACTATTGTTTTAAAGATAATGAGACTATAGAAGGTAAGAGCCATGTGTTTTGATAACCAAAAGGTTATTATTTAATTTTGTCGTATACCTATAGTATAGGCATTTAACGTGTTTACTAGTTAATTTGTGTATTGAGTTACAAAATGTGATTAGTATGTATTTAATCTCATATCCAATTTGGCAAGTCTCTGCTTTAGTCAGGGCGTTTTTTTGCACTTCTTAATAAAACATTCATAAAGGTAGAGACAAGGACGATCCCTACAACCCATCTCTGGAATGTCGCTTATTTCAAAATTTTTAGAAAATCTTATAAATATACGACTAGTTAACTATTTTAGTATCTAAATCAGAATACGGTTTCAGACAAAACATGCTGTCTCAGCACTTACCTCCATTATTGTAGACCAAGTGGACAAGGGTAAAAAATGTGTTCATGTTTTTGTAGATTTAATAAAGGCTTTCATTTCCGTTTCAGTCCCCAAATATAAAGAGCGTATTTTTATATTCATATTGGTATTTTGCTTGTTCACTACCGCGTCTGATCTTGATGTGAGTTAGTGTTAGTTAGTGACGTGGTGACGTCAGAGTTTTTCAAACCGCCATGCAGGCCTCTGACTGAACCAACAGCTTTACGTGCTTTCAAGTAGGGTATGGTTTCCTATCCAACGAATGATCATGCCAAAAGTTGCTTAGCCGCAGATCGTAACTGATCACACAGTTGCACGCGGCTTCTGGGCCCTCTGCTGCACCTAATGGAAAGCCTCGATGAAACTTGAGATGAAGAGCGCTCACCCAGAAAGTGGAAGAATGAAAGCAGGTGAGTTGTTAATCAATCTCTGAAGAAAAGTCTACGCAAGTCGATAACGGACGAATGAGTGAAACTACGTAACTATTTCTACGGTTTAAAGCAAGGGATGCAAGTATAGTTCTATTTCACATTCTCAAAGCCTTATCCCTGCAAGATTTGTGTTTGTCCAACCAGGACTCGAACCCGGCACGAAGCGTTAATTGCCATCCGACTAGTCTCAGTATTTGCATTCCAGTCGTTCACCTGCGCTTGACTGATGAAAATGCTGGTCTTGTCTTTCGTTCGGTTACTGGAAGGTCGGTGCACGAACCACTCTGACACTCAGCGTGCAAAACATCTCCGCAGCTTCACCGGATGGTATTCGTTTTCTCATCTCTAACTTGGGTTACCATTTCGATAATAGGGGAATGCCTGTCCTAGGTGCCGAATATGCGTCATTATTCAGAAAAATGTCTGATTGAGATAAAACGCAGGAATGAAATCAGCCTTGAGTTTATATCTTATATAATAAATCTACACAATACGTATGTACTCGTACATACAAGAAGTAACAATAATAATAATAAATCAATAGTTTTTTTTTCAGTTGACATGTTTTTTCTTTCAAGACATTCTTTTTTCCTAATAAGTAGAATAAATAATGTATGAGTAAAGTACTTCACAACAAAGTTACATATACCTGTATTAGACCAATGCCGGCCGCACGTCTGTCTCAGCCTATGAATGCCTGTCAAATGCGGCAAATGCCTGTAAAACACAGACGTATAATATAGTAGCAGACCTTACATTAATAATAAACGCATAGAGTCGACGGGTGGCAATTTTACCTCAGTGAACTTCGGGCTCTTTTAAATGTAAATATTGCTTGTTTCTTAACAAAATATATACTAGATATTAGTTTAGGAATTAACAAATATGTCCCAAGTATAAGCCAGCCAAAACAATCCATTTTTATACGTTTTTTCCTACCATGAAGCCTAAATGTAGCTTATTTTTATATGGAAACTTGCCACAATCCTTATTTTTGGTCTGCTACTTAGTAATCAGTATATGTCTGTGGTCTAAAACAACTTTTCTTTTCATTTGTGATATGAAACTTATGTCAAATTTTCATCTCAATTATTTTATTGGTGTAAAATTATTGGTAAGAAACAACACACGAAGAAGAATATGATAATTGGTTTACAGAAGCTTGTAACTATTCTACTCTTACCTAGACAATATTTTCTTCCTTATTCATGACTAAGAAGAAAAACATAACAATATCACAAAAAACAAATACACGTTCCATAAAAACAAGATTAAAACGATGTTAAGTTGTGATTACCATTGAGATATCAGTAATAAAATTGTTTAAATTGTGGCGAACTTGCATTCGCGTTTATATCTTTTACTAAGAAAACCTTCGTTCGGCGCGTGGCTGCTACGAACCGCTACGAACTGCTACGAGCGTAGCCAGTTAGGGCTTGCTATGTGTGCATAAAGTTCACAAGTTTTCTTTGTAGTACGTAATTTAAAATCAGAATACTATAATCTTATTGTTGTTATTAAGAAAAAGTGTATAACGTTTGTTTTGTTAATTTTGTTTCTTTTCTTTAGGCCTTTAAATATCAAAATAATTTTGGTCTAGCCTTATAAATGATTTTGCTATAAATTACACTATAAATATACCATAAATTACACTCTCCCAAGTAGATATTGAGATTCACGGAGAACTGCAGATGATCTTTGAAAGTAAAAAAGGAACTGTAAAAAAAAGAATAAAAACAAGTTTATTCTCGTTGACTGCTCACTAGTGGTATTGTATACGGAACCCTAATTGTGCGAACCCAACTCGATCTTGACGGTTTTTTCAAAACGTACTGATCGAAAAGCTTTCAAGTATGTTAGATTACAAATAGGTCACATAATGTATTCTTAATCTAGGGTTTACACAGAATCATTTGCAAACTTAGAAATATTGTCAATCTACTCTTTTAATTTTTTGCTTGTAATAACTTGTTACTAACAAACAAAAAGAAAATCGTCACGACATGAATCCCCATGGGGCTGCCAGAGGTGTTCCCGACTATGAAATGAAAGTAATAACTAGTGGACATAAATAATATAATAAAGACCGCCTCTGTGGCCAAGTGGTAGAGCGTTCGCCTGCTAACCCAGAGACCATGGATTTAATTCCTGTGGTACATATTAATTTGTGTTCGGTCTACGTGCTTCGGAGGGCACGTTAAGTGCTTTTGTGCCCGAAGTACGGCGATAACTCAACACCCATCGCGTTTAGGACGTAATAATCGTCGGTGAAAAGCGGGTGCACTGAGTGTGCACTGTGAATTGTACAGTTCACACTTGAGAACAGCTCGGATACCTATTCGGAGATTTATTTATTTGACAGGACTGAGCTTAATTTAAGCAAAGTGTATTTTTCTATATACTACACCTGCTTGGAAAGTTCCTTCTTACTTTTTCGAAAACGATGGAGAATATACGTTATTGCTGTCATACCAATATGCGGGCGGAAAAAATGTATGAAAATCCATTGTTAACGTGCTGAGCGGGCAGAAAAAGTATATGAAAATCCATTGTTAACGTGCTGAGCGGGCAGAAAAAGTATATGAAAATCCATTGTTAACGTGCTGTTTTTTTTTAATTTGTTGACATCATCCGTACGATAAGCATAAATGTTACATTAAAAAGGGTATAAACTTCTTGGTACATAACCTAGCTTGAACAAAAGTGCCAAAAGACAAAAAGTTTTTATGTCTTAGTTTGCAAAATAATACTGGCCATTTGTTACATAATTAAAAAAAGATATTAAAAACTGCAAAACGAACGCGAGTCATCAATCTTTTTCTTTGGTTGTATCTTTATTAAAAGTAACTCAAAATGTCGTCTAGTAGTGATATACCTATAGAATAATGGGTGATTTTGTCTTTTATTTTCCTCGCAGGTGTAGTATAAAGCACTATGTATCACTCGGGAGAAAGTGCGATTCCCAACTCGGTGAACAATGTACTATTTTGTATAGAAAAAACAAGGACAGGACGCTTAAAATAAGGTTAATCCTGTCAAATAAGTTGAGTCGTCTGACACCAAATCGACATTATTGTTTTTTGTTATTTATTTTGCTAAGGCTAAACTCTGGAACCATCAAGACGATTTAAAAAACTCTTTCTGTAATCTAACCTGAGTAACACATTGGTATATTTATAGAACATCTTTAAACTTACAAAATCGGTCAAGTACGAGTAAGACTCGTGCCCTGAGGGTCCCGCACATACTGTTTAAAACACGAACTTTTTTAAAAATTGATTACCTGTTTTAGCGTTAAGTTAGAAGCTTAATTTTTTGACAGCACAATGATGCCGCAGACTTTTGTGTGACGTATTAGTTGCAATCTGATATCTTTGGCGGAGCCAGAGAAAAAGGGTCTTCACAGACGGACACACGGACAACAAAGTGATCGTGTAAGGGTTCTGTCTTTTTACATTGAGGAACAGAACCAGAAGGATGTTCAAAGCCCTAGATTTATCATTCCATACAAAAATTGTTTGAAATCATGTCCCCAGTTTCTTATACACGAAACAAAACAAGAATAAGATAAAGACTATGTTTTTATTTTTAGAAAATAGACCTTGTTTCACTAGTTTTAGATTTGTTTTTAAAATCATAACAATCAATCATTCAAGAGCTCAATGATTATTATTATTTATATCTTTCTACTTTATATTAATGTATTAGGGTAGAAAATTGATTGCATTTTACCGTCAATTTACCACGTGTTATTATTATTGAAATATGAATTACAATGATACAAAAGAGATAACAACAAGACGAGTAAATACAAATACTTTCCGTTAAAACACAGAAATCTTTACGTTTTTTGTATTATTTATGATGTTATAGCATATATATATAACTTTGATGACATAAGAGAAAGTAAACTCGCCACCAGCATTTTTTTCTTCCTTCCAGTGTCAATTTCGCACTTCTCTAAGGAACTATTTGACATGCTTGCGTCTCGGCGATCACGCGCAGACTAAACGAAAAATCCACTCCTCAACTGAATTGAGTGGATTTTTGCCGGGCCGCTTTTGGTGTGCTGGTGCAGAATCTAGGGCTTGGAACATCATTGAACAGAACCCTTAAAAGGAATACATTTAAGAAATTGTAATTTAAAATATCAGAATTTATTCCCCTTTTTTTAATCCAAGCGCATGAATCGCGGGCATTCTCTTATAGGTTATACTATATACATTATAGGTAAGCGTCAAACTTCTTGACCGATGTGATTTGCATACTATAGGCTGGTCGAGTTGGTGAAGAAAATACAGAATCTATACTAATCATAAAATAGTAAAAAAGTCGTGTTTGTACATAAAATATTTTTTCAACATTTTACCTAGTATGAGTTATCAGTACCAAGCAAAAACAACCATTTTTACAGTTTTGTATGTATGTTCCGTTTTAACTCAAGAACCATTCGACGGATTTGGATGCGGTTTTTTATTATCATGATCGTGACCCTGGTCAACATAATAGCCTATAAGGGATGTTAATAAAATAAGCCCAAGCTGAAAACGGGGCAAAAATTGAATAAACGTGCGGGCGAAGCACGAGCGAAAGGCTAGTTATTGTAATATATTTCATGTTTATTTTAGTGGGTAGTTTGTTTCGGTGGATTTATTTATTCATATTAACCTTTGAGGTTCCCATTATTGGACAACAGGTGCCAGCCAATTTTATGGCTCGAACCCGTTCTACGGGTTAACAATGTTATTATAGGTGGAATTTAATTTAATGTTTCTAAACTTAAAAAGTTACACAAAATTAAAAGGATATACCTAGTTCTGTAAAATACTGAAAACTTGAACAAACTAAAGCCGTAAAAGTAAACGATAAAAGAAACGATACTAAATAAAAATTTATAATATATTAATAGATTAATCTCATTAATCATTTATGTTGCAACATATGCACTATCTACAGTAATACACATTTTGACTGAAATGGCAATCATAAGATTTCTAACTCACTCTAGAATGTATAAAATATAACTAAATATTATAATTACTTTTATTTCTTTGCAATTTTAGTTCTTTGTCATTCAGTATCATTTATGCAATGTAATTACAATCGGTCCTTTAATATTAGTGAAATAAACGAGTGAATTTAAAAATCATCAAAATAAAGTATTATTTGCTTGACTGTACTTGCGTGAACTCGCACTTGCCTCGTGTTCACATCGGTTAACAAATTTGCCGCTCATTGTACTGATATTGAGTCGTACATTTATTACATGCCATAAAATGTGTCAAATCTCGTTTTTTATGGCTGTTTACCATACGGCCTTTGCGTGTCCGCATAAAAATATGAAAAACGGAAAGGAAGATGCAGTACTTTATTAAACTGAACGTTATTTTATATCGGAAAACATTAATTTAATGATATCCTTGAATTATTTTTGAAAATAGGTCCAACTAGTGAACAGTAAGAATTACATCACTTTCGTATAAGTACCAAAATGGTTGCTCGAAAAACCTACTTCCTACGAGAAAATGTTGCTACGAGCAATGGTTGACTAACATGTTAAAGCATTCTCTGAGGAAAGAACAATCTAAGGAGAAGCGCCAACTCAAACATGCACTACCTTTTCTTTTTTTATGTAATATTAAACAAATTAATGTTAGCAGCGTAACCCAAAACATTTATTAAATTAATTTGTACCTAGATACCCATATATTTTTAAATGTTTTGGTATTTCCTCACATTTCTTTAAAAATTTACAATATTTTCTTGGACAGAAACTGGGATCATGGAAGTCTTGCTTTTTGCTCAGTTCTTTATCTTATAAATGTCCAGCAAATACTGACTTCCTGTTCCTAGCAATAATAAGCTAATAGTATGTATTTTCATGTTATCTCCATTTAATATTAAAATAAGTTATTGAACTTCTAATTTTTCTCGGTGATGCGAATGAACTTTTTTACTTTTCCCAACGCGGAAATGTAAATACATTAAAAAAATGGCCGCTAAACAGGTTTGGTATTTTAAACTTGTGTTTAAAAAAAAAGTTGTACTAAAATGTATGCGCAAACGAGACCCCGCGTACCAGGCGTGTATGGTCTTGAAGAGTCGTCCAGTCATACGAGTTGGCTCACCCACACACAGATACCTCATTACGTATCGCTTACGGAGTCATTCACACATGTACGGCCGTTAATTACTTCCCTATCTCTTTTGCGTCAACGCGAGGCAGGTAGGTGAATTTTGAAAATGGAACCCATAATTCAACTTCATTCCATCCATTTAATTTATATGGCTGAAAATAATGCTAGCAGGCACTACTTGAAATTCCTCAAGCGTTTTATTTCTTTGATGAAAAATAAATTGAATTCTAATTTCAAACTCGGAAGTGACGATTGGAATTGGAAGTCACTGACGCGAGTGAGTTATCAACACTTCTCACGCTTCATGTTCATTAGTATGGGTATATTTGCACTTGTAGTAGTAGAGTTATCTATGTGTGAGTTTATCTGCGTGGCTGTGTGCGGAGGCTGAGGCAAGAGAGTGCTTCTCAGGTTCGTTCAACTTTTAGCCCAGTAAACTCTGAGTTGATGTTCCTATGTATGTATCTCGTATACAGAGTATGGTTTATAGATGGTGAGCATGTAATTCTGTTTACACTGCATGCTTTGTTCTAGCCGCTTTGATAGCGTCGGTAGATGTGTATTGAGATTTGTTTTACGAGGAACTGGGATGGGAGTTATGAGTTCTAAAGGAGGACGTCACATGTATATAAAATGCAATGTAAAGTGCTGATTTATTTGTCGAGTTTCCTATGGGTTTTGGTCTTACACAGTTTTAGAGAGTATTCTATTGATTGAAGTATTTTAAATTACAAACTTCGTACTTTTTAAACTTAATGTTGGATAATTCATATAAACGAACAATTATATGCATTATATTTAGTTTTCGTATTTAAAATTGAGACCAAAATATTCGAATTCCATTTGATTTCATTCCCTTTTCGAAAAGCATAAAACAATAAAAGTCCCAAAAAGTACGCTTAAGCAAAAATGTTCACATAATCTTTCATAATTTTTGGGATTTTCGTCTGTCTGTTTGTAGGTATGTTTATTCCGTCTCAACTCAATAACCACTTAATTGATTTCAATGCGGTTTTCTTTATTATTATCACAGTAACCCTGGACAACATATTATAGGCTATAAGAGATGTTCACACAATAACCGCCAAGCTAAAAACTGTCGATAATACTCAAAGATTGAAAGACACCTTCACGCGAGCGAAGCCGAGGGCAAAGACTATAACGTACGTATAAAATTGTTCGCATTTTCGTTACCGAACGCCTTATGAGTGCCGAGTATCACTGCATTTCGTAGAACTGAGCCACACGCCCCGAACACGTAATCGCACTGCTCTTTTTAAGGCTGTACCTGAGCCTAGAACATGAACAAAGCCACATTTTCGGGGGTTATTTTAAAGAAATTAGGACTATCTCAATATTGAAAAAATATATATTTGATTTATTGATCTTTTATCCAGGTGATCCACTTATAAACAATGTACCAAGAATTATAATTTCAGTCAAAAAAAAAATTTCTCTATCCTCGTTTTTTTTTTGTTTTCAAACGTCCGTTTCAAGAACGCGGCTAAGAGATAAACTTGTTTTTTTTTATAAAATAGGTAATAGAAATAAAAAGGTTTTCTACAATATTTTTTTTCCCTACGAAATATTTCAGTATTAGCTAAAAACCATCGGATCTGCTGTTTCGCGCGTATTACGCGTCCTAGACAAATATGTCAATTAGCTAACCAATAATCGCCTCTATCAAAAGCTAATAAAGCATTTGACATTGGCCTTTTTGTGTTGGACGGGTAATAACATTTTTTCTAGCCTATACCATGCTCTTAACTTTTCTGTTGGTACCGCGGTTGCAAATCCTAGCACATATGCTCATAACGTTTTATTGCTATCCTATATACCTTACGTACCAAACTACTGAAAATAGGTATTTATGAACTACCACAGGGCTAACATGTTTTCAAATCCAAGAAAAAAATAGTTGTTATTTAAAAATTTTGGGGCTTAAATTAAAATGAAATTTAATTTTGTAGTTTTGTTTTATGAATTTTGTAGCTTTGTTATTTTTGTCCAAATGATTTATGCCTGTGAACTTATTTGAATGCTTGACCGGTTTTTTAAGATAAAGCTGAAACAAATAACGAGACCCTAGTTGAATTGAATTAATCTACTTAATTTGTAATATTTGGCGTGATAGGGGCCGTAGTAATACGTATTCTGTAAACATTTCAACTAGTTTCCTATTATGGCAGATTGACACGCGGACAGGCAACGTAGGGTACTAGGATCTCGTTTGGCCTCCCTTGGGTACGGAAATTATTCGGGTATGTAACCCTAAAACTACATTATAAATCGGCTTTTTTATTATTTCTTGTTTAAATATAATATTTGGCACATAATTTAGAGAAAATTTCAAATTCATAACATGTTTTGTTTTTCGATAGACTGGCAATTTTGACGGCCCTCCATTTATTTATTTTTGCAGATATCTATCCCAATGATAAACTTATAAAAGTCGTGTCTGTACATTGCGAAATTTTGAATGGAATGGATACTGAACACATTTTTTTGAATTTTTGTCTGTCTGTGTGTAGGTATGTTCCCTTTTAAGTCTAGAACCACTCAACGGATTTTTTATCATCGTAGTGACGCTAGTCAACAAATAGGCTATGAGGGGTGATCATAATTTAACGCTAAAGCCAAAAACGGGGCAGAGATTGAATAAACGCAGGCGTAGCCGCGGGCGAAAGGCTGGTAAAAACATTTAACTACGCTCTTCTTAATGAGCCCTAGAAAACGACATGCCAGGTAACAAAAAAAAAGATTTTAAATTCAATATTTGGTTTTGGCTCAGACTTATTATTTTTATGTCAATAAGAAAAACATAAAAATAATGATTTTGATTTTATTTGAGTACTAGCTTTTGCCCGCGGCTTCACCCCCGTTGATTTAGTTTTGTGTACTAAAATCTGTCAATATTTTTCGGACTGTAAACACAGTTAGTGAAATGTGTGTGAACTGATTTACGGAATAAAAAGTATTTTTTGTCCTATTCTAGATCTAGAACTTTATTTGTGCAAAGTTTCAGCTCAATCGGTTCAATAGGTACTGCATGAAAGGGTGACACATCACTTTTATATAGAAACTTGAAATCACATTTTCATCCCATGGGAACTGATTTAAGGGATAAAAAGTAGCCTGTGTCCAGATCTAGAACTACATTCATGCAAAATTTCAGCTCAATCGTTTCAGTAGCTACGGCGTGAAAGAGTAACAAACATCCATCCATCCATCCATCCAATCTTTCGCATTTATAATATTAGTGGGACGGGATAATTTAGGTTCTATAGATATAGTCAAAAAGAATGTCTCGGGTAAAAAAACAACGTGGTTATACAGATCTACAAAAACTTACAGCGCCACCTGCATGTGAGTAGCGAAACCAGAGACATATAAATAATAATTTTGGTCAAAACTGAAATCTCGACGCTTTTTTCCAATAATTTCCCGATTAAATTGCTTAAGACGAGAGAAAAGCAATAATTTCTGTATTTTAAAGAACTTGCGAGATTCGCAGACAACTGAAAGATGTAATATCATTTGAAAAGTAGACAGATCTCAGCCGCGTGTGGACATTTTTTCATGATTCATGAGATTTAGTTTTGCTGTGATTTTTATGTAGTACAAATGTTTGTAAACCAAGAATTTGTGTTTCATTTTATAAAAGCTATTCTACGATTATATAATTTTATCTTATCCTACAAGATGCAAATCTTAATTAGAAACTAAAATCTGTGTTACTTATTCGCTTGTAATAAAACACAAAAATCCGGGTTCCTATACTTCAAGTTGAGATTTCAAAAAAATATGTCTGAAGCTTAGGTAGAGAGTAAAATGTTTTCCTCAACCATGATGAACTTCACGCCCAAATCCTCCATATAGTGGTTTCATCTTGAATAAAGTACACGTATCTACGACACTACCTCCCTGTATCAAGGTTCAATGCCCCCAATTTTGGAAGTTTAAGTAGTAACACGTCGGTAGACTCGCAATCGTTTTAGACACCATAGCGCGTCGATATGCGCATATTTACCTTTTATTACCACATTGATACAAGGCAGTTCAGTCAATTTTCTTATTATAAGTGTTTATCTTTTTGCAGTAGGAATAAGAACAGTTTACCTTTAATGGTACGCAGTCGGTACAAAGCTTTGAAAAATAGTATTTTTTAATAACTAGTTCTTGGGGAAATTAAAAACATCCCAAGTAACCAACAAGAATGTTAGAAATCATGCATCTATAGGTACATATAAAATAATCTATGAGAGGGAAACTAACCTAATGATTTTTTTTATTTAAAACCATATACAATGATTCCAATTACAAAAACCAAAATTTTTCTGACGGAAAATATTCTTCTTGCGAATGAAATTTTGGTTCCCCATATAAAGGTACCTTGAAAACGTATGGCAGCCAAATGGCGGCACAGCTTAGAATCCATAAATACTACTTACTGCGCTCCCATTTTTATTTAGCTGTATAAATCAAAGTTGTTAGATATAATGAGTGTGACGTGTGTTCTTTAAGAATTAACAAAAACACTTACGCTTAATTTTTAGGAGTAGCCGGAGATTTCTTTCTTTTCTTCCAAATTCATCGATAAAATTAGTAGGTCGGATCTGAATTTTGGATTTTTGGAAATATGATTGAATCTAAGTTTTTTTCTAACTCTACAGATGAGAAGAAAAGGAAAATGGCGTAGGAAACAAGAGCCTTAAAGATACTCAAGGCTGGGTTGATTCATGATCATTATAAAGTCTTGAAGAATACCTACGCATGAACTCCAAGTTGGCCGGAACTCTTGCTTCTTCCCAAAGTATTAAACAACTAGACATTACTTGAGACTATTTACTGGATATTAATTTTATCAAATTTAGTGATGCCTGATGAAGACAGGTGACTTCTGCGAGGGTGGAGGGGCGGAGGGAAGGTGGCTAGGACGGACGATGAACCTTGAGTTTGCAACGTCATCTATACTTCACAAAAAGACCTATGTTCTTATCAAAACAATAAAGGAATTGCAACTTTAATGTATTGGTTCTAGGTGCAGATTCGGAAATTTACGGAAGTGGGATCATTGAGCTTTGCAGCAATTTAAATTCGGATTTAAAAACGGCGCAAGCAACGCTAGAGAAGTTATTAAAGTTTCAATTCTGTGGTGACAATGACAAGGTTCGGTTAGCCGTGCAGGGTCGATCGGTTAGTAGTAAGCTGATCAGAGAATCTAGCTTCCTGGACCATCTCGTATCAATTAAGAAGATTGGTTCGCTAATTTATTGTAAAATGGGGGCAGGCCGCTCACGCGTTCGCAACTCTATTTTAATGAGTCATCGATTCTTGCGGCTGTTTGAACAGGGGATAGTGCGAAATTATTCAAGATTTATGTGTTTCGTAGAGTACAGTACTGCATAAGTTAGAGTAGTTTTATGTGTATAGAAAGTTCTACTTTTTCTTTTCTAAATTCATAATCTAAATATATCACCTACCTTATTTTTGAAATTCTGTCAAAGTAAACCTTTATTGCTGTTTTATTTGTTAAAGAGACTATTCATCCGTTCGATATATTACTGAAGAATTCCTTATGCGATTCGATTCAGCTGAAACATTACATTGTATGTAACCCACGTGGATCCCGATCTAATAATACATACATACATTAGGGATTCTGTAATGAAAAGACATGTATGTATAGGTACATATATCTGCGTAAAAGGATAAATAATATTCAAAGTGATCTAAGAATTGATTCACAAGTGATACAATAATATTGTCGATGGATGCATAGATCGTGCGAAACGTGCGTCTGCCCATGCGCCCAAAAACGTGCCCATGACAACTGACTGTAGCACTTTTTCACTGGAGCCACGAAACAAACGGTTAGATATGTTTACAAATATTTTCTTCAGTACATATGCTATTAAATCGAGAAAGGTCTTAATTTTTTTCATCTTTTCCTAAATTACGGTAGCGCGTTTAGATGTAGGGAAAATCTAAACTATGAGAGAGAGAGAGAGAGAGAGAGAAATTTGCTCAAAGGACTTTTGTAATCCATTTTGGAAAAAATTAAAACTGCATGAAGCCCACTTTGAAAAATTTATTATCTTAGCCGGGAATCGAATCTGCTCAGTCTGCTAAATTAATAATACCCTATATTATGGCATTAATCGGGATTGCAAAGAAACATATTTGTCATTTGTTGTTAAATCAATGGAAATGCCTTTTTTGTATTTTTCTAGAATTCATACAATACAATACAATACAATACAATATAACTTTATTTGCACACCACAAAGAAGGAAACAAAAATAATATAAATTACAATAGCCAAATAACGTAGGTACAATCAGGCGGCCTTATCGCTTATAGCGATCTCTTCCAGACAACCTTTGGGTAGAATCTGGTTTAAAAGGAGATTGATGAATAGGCGGTGCACTAATTTTAAAATAATATTTAAATATACTATACAAAATCTACATTAATAAATTTAAAAAAAAATAATAATGTATTATAGATAAATAACATGAATGAATAAATATATACATACATACATATATTACATAAATAATGAATAAACTTTAAGAGGAATGTAGATAGTTCAGTGGTCAGAGTGAGAGGTAGTGTTCTTTTACCAGTCTCTTAAAGACTGGTAGGGAAGGTGCTCTTCTTATAGATAGAGGAAGATCATTCCACAAACGGACGGCTTGTACTGAAAAGGAATTGTCATAGAAGGACGATGAATGTATTGGGGTAGCCAGGAGTAGATTTTGAGAGGACCGTAAGATACGGTCATGAGTACCATGAAGAAACTGAAAGCGAGCTTTGAGATATGATGGGGTGGCAGGATTATTTAATACAGAATACAAAAGAGACAGAATATGAGAATTGCGACGACGACGAATAGGAAGCCAATTAAGACGCGAACGAAATTCAGAAATGTGATCGAATTTACTAATACCAAAAATGAACCTAATACAGAAATTCTGAAGACGTTCGAGTTTATCAAGTTGGACCTGAGTAAGATCGAGGTAACAAATATCTGCGTAATCGAGAATCGGTAGTAACAAGGAATGTGCAAGCGCAATTTTAGTAGCAGTCGGGAGGAAATTTCGAAGCCTTCTCAGAGCTCCTGCAGCCGCAAAAAGTTTTCTGCTAACTTCATTTATTTGGGGGTCCCATGACAGGCAACTATCTAATAGGAGACCTAAATTTTTTACTTTATTTTTTAATTTGTTGCTGTATGGTATTATAGTCCCATCAAATACAATAGTAGGAACTGTTTGCCAGTCAATCCTATCGGTGAACCAAGGACTTCCGATGATAATGACTTGCGTCATACTACTTTTTACATAGTTTAGGTTTCCCCCTTTTCTGTTTCATCTGAACGCGTTATCTTCTAAATGTATACCAATAACAAAGTAGTATAAATGTCGTGTCTATAAATTGAATATTTATGTGAAATTCTAAATGAAATAGGTTATTGGTATTGCTGAGGCCAAAACAATTTTTTTTAGAATTTTTGTCACTTTGTCTGAATTTATGTTCCGTTTTAACTCGAAAACCACTCAATAGATTTGGATGCGTTTATTTATTATCATTGTGGTAACCCTGGTCCACATCATTATTATTATTATATAGGCTATAAGAAGTGTTCATAAAATTACGTCCAAGCTGAAAACGAGGCAGTGATTGAATAAACGCGGGCGTTACCGCGGGCAAAGATTAGTCTTGCAAAAGATACAGGCCTGGAAATATGCGAAAATTGTTTTTTTACACTACACAAAAAGCCTACTTTTTCAGGTTGAAATTCACGTTCACGTTATTTAGTGGCCCCAACTGAATGTAAGGTACTGACGTGTTTTCTATGTAAAGTACGTATAAGCATGTTTTACAAATCGTGACTTTTGTATCAATATTTCATAGTCTTATAAAAATCCCATTTAACATCGAGATTTGTGCTAAAAAAAGACAAAGAAAACTAAACCAAATAACCCGGATAAAACAAACTTCGGACTGTATTTATTTTCCCAGTCAAGAGAACTCAGATTTGGTTCTTATTCACATAATTCAATTAAAAGTTCATAGAACCTCTATGTACGCGTAACTTTTGTCAATTCTATCGGGAAAAATTACGTTGACCCATTTTTTGTCCTTCTTCTGCATCATAGTGTGTCAGTGGAACTCTCTCCGAAAGTACCTTAATTTCTACCTAGTGAGAAAGTACCTAGAAAGAAAGCAAATTACTTTTAACGGAGCGAATATTTAAAAATCTTGTACGAAAATTTAAAAATGTTCGCGGCTCAAATCGAATTTTCACAGGTAGCGTTTTGAGGCACAATACCTTTGTCTAATAACCCAAAATTCTCTTATTTCTTTCTATGTACAGTACAGTCACGCTCAATGACCGACCTCTGTATCAAATTTCCTAGAAACAATCCAGGTTTACTATCTGTCATTAAATGACAAATACAGTGATTTTTGTACGTCAACATTTCAAGAACAATAACAATAAAACATGTATTAAATATTGTGTTTTTTACGTTACATATGTATACGTCATAATATATTTTCATAAATATTTTAATAGCCTTTTTCAAGCGGTTTCAGCTGCGCGGATGTAATCTAGGGAACTAACTTTCCTCAGAAAACAAACAATGTATGGCCTTTTCCCAAGTAAAGAGCCTAACCACAGAAAAAGAATGTTCATAATAAGTTTAGTAGTTTCAGAGATTACCCGCGCAAATGTAATTAATAGCCATGGCACTGGGGAATTGCCCATCTCAAGGAACCAAACTATAGCCCTATGTCCAAGTAGAGAGCCTAACCACAGAAAAAGAATGTTCATAATAAGTTTAGTAGTTTCAGAGATTACCCACGCAAATGTAATTAATAGCCATGGCACTGGGGAATTGCCCATCTCAAGGAACCAAACTATAGCCCTATGTCCAAGTAAAGTCTAACTAATCTTACCATTATAACAGTTCAAAAAATCAATCGGTTCAGAAGTTCCACTGGTTATCCTCTATACAGGATGTAAATAGAGTTTGACCATTAAATAAAACTCCATACTCTACTGATCATACTGAGCAACTATACGAAAAAAAACCCTGCGCAAATCTTCAGAGGAAGAGATACTCAACTGTAACTCAAAGAAACAAATTTTATCTCCTTATAATATTAAAGACGATTCGAATGCATTGCAAGATAGAAAAACCGGTCAAGTGCGAATATGGCTCGGGCCGTGGTAGTTCCGTCCATACTGATTAAAACACAAAAAAAAAATCCACGTCCAACTTAAGACAATTAAGAACAATTTTAAATTCTATAAAGTCAAAATAAATAAGTTGCTTTAAATAACATAAGTATTTTTTTATTTTTCCTTTGTTAACGCCCAGTCACCGACCGTTATGTGAAATTTCAAGTTTCTAAGTTCCCTGGAAGTAGTTTAGGTTTTATATGAGTGAGTTAATCAGTCAGGGATAAAAATAGTGATTTTTGGTAGCGAATATCTCAAGCACTGGTAAAGTTTTATTCATGAAATTGAGGAGTTTATGCACTTACCGAAACTTTAACAGATACGTAAAATTAAAACTTCGTAGTTCCAATATAAAATGAGTTATGGGGTTCGAAAGTAGCTCGAAATGGCTGGTGCGTCGGCCTTTTCTTTTCCGAACTCCATATGTCTAGATTTTGCGAATAAACAAATACAAATACAAATGATTTATTCACAGAATAGAAAATACACAAATATTAAACTTATACAATAGTAGGTAGGTAGTAATAGGTACAATAATTTACGTTCTCTAGTGTCCACAGTAGGATTCCCTGGGTGGTGGGGACTAGCTTCCTTTACTCTCCTTTCATATTAACATATTCAAGTTTGGTGTTCCATGCTACGTATATAGTCAGTATAAAATTGTACATATAGAGTATTTAGATGCAAATAAATTATGTAATTAGAATTAAATGCATTGGATTGAGAATAAAATAAATTGAAGTACGAATATAATCCAAGAAATAGTACTAAATAAAAAAAACTCTTTTACAGAAGGGATTTCTTAGACAATTGACTCCACTAGAAACCGTGTCATGATAATTTTAATTCATATTAAAGAAACAAACCAAACAAACAAATACCCCTGATATATGTGGTTTTTTCTCTTCACAGCGGCTTCGTAGCATTTTCTTACGAGCATTACGATTTGTCGCTTTTATTGTGTCCACATTTTTGGGGTCATTTATAAACAGAATCATTTCAGGGACATTATCATGCGTTGCAATTCAAAATGTTCACGCCAATGCGTTAGGGTGTTGCCCTGCATCTTATTACTGCACAATCGCAAGAGTATATACATTGAATCAGATGTGACTATACTCGTATATTACATATTGAACGTATTGGGGTCAATTATAAACAGAATCATTCAGGGACATTATCATGCGTTGCAATTCAAAATGTTCACGCCAATGCGTTAGGGTGATGCCCTGCATCTTATTACTGCACAATCGCAAGAGTATATACATTGAATCAGATGTGACTATACTCGTATATTACATATTGAACGTATTGGGGTCAATTATAAACAGAATCATTCAGGGACATTATCATGCGTTGCAATTCAAAATGTTCAAGCCAATGCGTTAGGGTGATGCCCTGCATCTTATTACTGCACAATCGCAAGAGTATATACATTGAATCAGATGTGACTATACTCGTATATTACATATTGAACGTATTGGGGTCAATTATAAACAGAATCATTCAGGGACATTATCATGCGTTGCAATTCAAAATGTTCACGCCAATGCGTTAGGGTGATGCCCTGCATCTTATTACTGCACAATCGCAAGAGTATATACATTGAATCAGATGTGACTATACTCGTATATTACATATTGAACGTATTGGGGTCAATTATAAACAGAATCATTCAGGGACATTATCATGCGTTGCAATTCAAAATGTTCACGTCAATGCGTTAGGGTGATGCCCTGCATCTTATTACTGCACAATCGCAAGAGTATATACATTGAATCAGATGTGACTATACTCGTATATTACATATTGAACGTATTGGGGTCAATTATAAACAGAATCATTCAGGGACATTATCATGCGTTGCAATTCAAAATGTTCACGTCAATGCGTTAGGGTGATGCCCTGCATCTTATTACTGCACAATCGCAAGAGTATATACATTGAATCAGATGTGACTATACTCGTATATTACATATTGAACGTATTGGGGTCAATTATAAACAGAATCATTCAGGGACATTATCATGCGTTGCAATTCAAAATGTTCACGCCAATGCGTTAGGGTGATGCCCTGCATCTTATTACTGCACAATCGCAAGAGTATATACATTGAATCAGATGTGACTATACTCGTATATTACATATTGAACGTATTGGGGTCAATTATAAACAGAATCATTTAGGGACATTATCATGCGTTGCAATTCAAAATGTTCACGCCAATGCGTTAGGGTGATGCCCTGCATCTTATTACTGCACAATCGCAAGAGTATATACATTGAATCAGATGTGACTATACTCGTATATTACATATTGAACGTATTGGGGTCAATTATAAACAGAATCATTCAGGGACATTATCATGCGTTGCAATTCAAAATGTTCACGCCAATGCGTTAGGGTGATGCCCTGCATCTTATTACTGCACAATCGCAAGAGTATATACATTGAATCAGATGTGACTATACTCGTATATTACATATTGAACGTATTGGGGTCAATTATAAACAGAATCATTCAGGGACATTATCATGCGTTGCAATTCAAAATGTTCACGCCAATGCGTTAGGGTGATGCCCTGCATCTTATTACTGCACAATCGCAAGAGTATATACATTGAATCAGATGTGACTATACTCGTATATTACATATTGAACGTATTGGGGTCAATTATAAACAGAATCATTCAGGGACATTATCATGCATTGCAATTCAAAATGTTCACGCCAATGCGTTAGGGTGATGCCCTGCATCTTATTACTGCACAATCGCAAGAGTATATACATTGAATCAGATGTGACTATACTCGTATATTACATATTGAACGTATTGGGGTCAATTATAAACAGAATCATTCAGGGACATTATCATGCGTTGCAATTCAAAATGTTCACGTCAATGCGTTAGGGTGATGCCCTGCATCTTATTACTGCACAATCGCAAGAGTATATACATTGAATCAGATGTGACTATACTCGTATATTACATATTGAACGTATTGGGGTCAATTATAAACAGAATCATTCAGGGACATTATCATGCGTTGCAATTCAAAATGTTCACGCCAATGCGTTAGGGTGATGCCCTGCATCTTATTACTGCACAATCGCAAGAGTATATACATTGAATCAGATGTGACTATACTCGTATATTACATATTGAACGTATTGGATAATATCTTTAAAAAAATAACAGGATAAAATATATATTATTACTACCAGGAAGTGTGATTGGTACATCCATGAGTAGTATTCACTGTAGGTATTGAATAATTATTTGCATCCATCCATCCATCCATCAGCCTGTTTCGTCCACTGCTGGACATAGGCCTTTCCAGGATTTCGCCACTCTTGGCGGTCCTCCTGGAAGAAATGCCCATACTCACACACGCTGAGTAGGCGGGTTGGTGAGCGCGGTGCCGAAACCCTTGCACCAGTGACGCCGCTGCCCGTCACCAGTTTGTTTTATATAAGGCTTGGTAATTGGGGATGAATAAACCGCCATCCATCGGTCCCACGCAATGGTGGGCCGCCTGGTTTTGCCTGAGAGCTGTTCTCTTACTCTCCCCCGAATAACTTCGGGAGGATTTGCGAGTAAGATGGTGGTACCTCCACAGTCGAGCCCGGCATCAGCTCTACCACCTATAATTATTTGCATGCCAATATGTAAACGCAAAAATAGGGATTTGAACATAATTTTAGTAAGTAATAATTTTCAAACCGAAAATTCAAATTTCAAATGAAAGAGTAAATAAATAATGTAGTTCACTTCATAATTTTAATATATACTCTTATGTATCGGAAAGTTATTTACTTTTTTAAAGGATATGCAGTACAAGCAGTTTCTCGTTCCTTGAATCGTATGTCACATCTTCAAATTGCATAATCTGTCGTATGCATGATGCATACAACTCTTGAATTTTGTCTGTCATTTCTTATTCCTGGGGACAAACGCATAATAGTTCAACGTCTTCCTAAGATAAACCTCCAATGGAAGGTTCTTGAAAAAATATAAAAACAATATGCGGATTCCAAGGGTATTTCTGGTGACGAGTTCGACGGTCCTTTAGGTAGAAGGTAAAAAAATTTTTACCTAAAAGACCGGACAAAAGTAATTGTGCGGGGCAGCCGGGCTTGCTGGTGTAGCAGGGCGTACGGCCAACCGCGGGGGGTGCCTACGCGTTCAGCGGGTTGTTGCTGACGAGGTAGAGGACCGCTGGGGTTCGGGGTTGATGAAAGAAAAACTGCTCTTCTATAGTTGATAAGCCAGATGAGGTCCCCCAGTATTGCCGCCTTGTTCGACGATCGAAGTGTGAATGCATGTCTGTATTTTTTTTTTTTTTTTTTTTTTTTTTTTTTTTTTTTTTTTTTTTGTGAGTGACTTATTTTGCTGTTGGCCTTATGGCCTTTACAACTTTACCGGACGGGATGGGGGAACGCCGAAAACGTTCACCGCCAAAGAAAATTTTAATCAACATAAATACCTGAGGGCCCCCAGCTGGGGGACCTCGGCTCAGGACGTTGATGGTGTGTGTTCAATAGGAGAGAAACGACCAGGTACATACCTGTATCGCGTGTCGAGGTTTCTAAGATGAAGGCGCCGTTGGCGCAGAGCGTGAGCTGAGAGCTTTGTGTGTGAATTGACTACTACCGAGGCGGAGGGCCTTGAATTTTGGGCTGACCCCGTAGTGGGAGTGTTACGTCTCCTACGACGGGGGCGGTGTATGTATATAGGAACATTATCTGAGGAGGTGTCGTCGGGGTTGTCGGGGG
Source organism: Ypsolopha scabrella (assembly GCA_910592155.1). Lineage (NCBI taxonomy): Eukaryota > Metazoa > Arthropoda > Insecta > Lepidoptera > Ypsolophidae > Ypsolopha > Ypsolopha scabrella. The sequence continues at coordinate 51,914,938 of OU342960.1, forward strand.
GGTTGGATGCTGAAATCCGAGCTGTGATGTCGTCGTCTGAGTCTAGGAGGACGTGACGCGGGCGTCGACGATGATAAGTAACTGAGTAGTAAAGTCAGATCCCAGTTTCATTGCCTAGTTTAGCTTTAATCATCAAATTGATCTCCGCAACGTTAACATTTTCGATCTACAATACCCGTTAAAACCGACACCGAGAATTGGTGAATCATCAGCACAGCAACACATCGACAAGGAGGGTTCAGCCAATCGCGCTCCACTACGAGTAAGTCACTTTAGCTACTACCTATAGCTACAGCGCGTCATCGCTTCGCTTCTAGCTGTACCGCTTGCAACTAATAGGTACAGTAGACAGCCCTCTTAGCAGTAAAGAAACATGGCAACAAATATGACCGACAAAAATAAAACTGAAGTTCCTTCTTCTAAAACTAAAATGAATTCGAAATCTTGTGCAGGTTGTAGGAAGAACTTTGCAAACAACAGTATTTTGAAATGCTTTGAATGTCAAAACAAATATGATCTGTTTTGCGCGAATGTGGCTGGTAAGGTCTTCGATGACATGGATACTGAAACTAGACTAAACTGGATTTGCCCGGAATGTTTCTGCAAAAAACCGAAGTTGGATAACATAAACACCCCCGTTCGAAATTCCTCAAGACCTGCAGAAGACTTATTGTCTCCAATAAATGATGACAATATCACACATCGCAACAAAATTCAAAACAGAAATTTGAACTGTGAGCCTGAAGTGATCGGTTTTGACGTGTCACAAGATAAACTTAGAGCAATTATCAGAGAAGAACTGAGTGCTATCCTGAAAGAAACGATCAAAGAACATATTGTTACTCAGCTGAAGTGCATAGATGATAAGATGACATCCTTTACAAACTCGGTTAGTAACATCAAAAGCGAGATCTTAGTACTCAAAGAGGAAATTGCACTACTGAAGGACCAGATGAACCTACAAGAGCAAGCAACACTGTGTAATGAAATAGAACTGGCCGGCATTCCGGAAACAAAGACTGAGAATTTGCACCACCTAGTTCTAGTAACAGCTCATAAAGTTGGGGTTGAGCTAGAGGATAAAGACATCGACTGGGTCAGCAGAGTAGGACCCAAAAAATCTTACTCCGCTGCTTTTACAGGAACAAGACTTCCTCGGCCAGTTGTCATTCGATTAGTCAGACGGGCTAAGCGCGATGAGTTGATGAAGGCAGGAAAAGCAAGGAAAACTCTTACCTCCAAGGACTTGGATTTCCAGGAGGATACACAAAAGATTTTCTTTAATGACCGTCTTACTCGCGAAAATCGGATGTTATTTCGTAAAACCAGAAACCAGGCCTCTCAAGCTGGCTACAAACATTGCTGGACCACTAAAGGAGTCATACATGTTCGAAAAACAGATCGAAGTGAAGCAATACAAATCAGATCAAAAACTGATCTCAACTGCAAAATCAGTAGCTCTCTGCCATTTGGATCTTCCCTTGGTAATAATAAAACTTCTGACTGATTGTTTAACCTTAATTACAGTATTTGTCAAGATTTGCATGGTTTGTGTAGCTTTTTGTTATCTTTTTAGTGTTTTGTTTGTCGAGGCTAATGTTGTAACAGATTTTTGCTTATTGGTTGAATCCCTATTTATTAGAGTATTTATATTTCTGAGCATCTTTTTTAACTATGAAATCAACATGTATTTATATAAACACCAACTTATAAATTACGAAAGTCGAATCAATGTTTTTAAGAATTGGCAGGCACATTTCTACCACATGACAGGAAAAGTTATAATTTGTCAAATTTACAATGATAAACTTGAGATAAAACTGCCATGCAGGTAGAATTGGAAACTGACATCGATAATTCTCTACTTGTACCATGTCATGTGATAGACTTTCCAGAACATTGTCGAAATATAATTAATATCGCAACTGACTTTAAGATACTTAATTTTAATATTAGAAGCTTTCAAGCAAATTTTAACACATTTTTGGTGGTTCTTAAGCGATTGAATATAGTTTACGATGTCATAATATTAACAGAATGTCACTTGACAGAACTGGTTACGATCACTAGTATTCCAGGTTACACACATTACTTCACTAAAAAAGTTAATAACTCAGCGGGAGGTGTTGTAGTATTCGTAAAAGATAACTGGGAGAATCTCATTACTGTTAGTGAGCCTGACATCGATGAAGCAGAATGTTTGGCTGTTGACTTTCGAGGCTTACATACTGTTCTTGCAATTTATCGGTCTCCTTCTTTTAAAGAAACAGGTCCTTTTCTCAAGTCTCTTGAGATCATTGCAAAACCTATAAAGCAACGTAAATGTTTGATCATAGCAGGTGACATAAACATAAATATTTTACTTGATGAACAAAGCAATAAACGGTTAGAGCAAGCAAATGATTATCTGTGTCTGATGTCGGAGATGGGCTTAAAGCCGGTCATTACAAAACCAACTAGGGTTAAAACTTGTCTCGATCATATTTTCATCGAGACAAAAGTCACTGCAATTGGAGTAGTATGTAAAACATCTGTAACTGATCATGATCTAGTCATGATCGCACTTCAAATAGAAAAAGTCAAACCAACACAAAAGCGTACGCTTTTCAGAACTGACTTTTCTGCTGTAGCCAATGAATTATCAAATCACGATTGGTCAAATGTGACTAGCAAAACGGATCCCTCAGATGCCGCCCACTGTTTTACGAGTGAATTGGATAATATAATTCAAAAACATACAAAACTGGAGACGGTGAGCAGATCTAAATTTAATCTTAAGGAATGGATAACACCCGGCCTCATGCGCTGTATCCAGCATCGTGATAGATTACATCTGAAAGCTCGAAAACAACCAAATAACGCCACTGCACAAATTTCTTACAGGCGATACCGAAATTTCTGCAACAACCTACTCAAACGGTTAAAAACTCAACATGAAAATAAAGAGTTGCTAGATAGCAAAGACAATACAAAAAAGCTTTGGAATGTCATCAAAAGAATTTGCGAGTTAGGCAACAAACAAAGAGCTCCAACTGACTTACTCCTAATCGATAAAACTCCAAAAGACTCTCTAAATCTCTGTAATAAGTACTTCGCTAATATCGGTCAGACTCTAGCAACACAAACACTTGACAAAATTGGCAAAACTGAAAGTGAACTAGTAAGCGAACAACGCGAATCTTTCAGTATGTCAAATCCCAACTCTTTCTTTTTCTATCCCACGGATGCGCACGAAGTTAAGACTTTAATTAAAAAGCTCAAAAATGAAAGCGCTCCTGGACGAGACGGGTTAAGAAATCCAGTAATTAAAAATGTTTGTAATTTTATTGTAGAACCACTTGTACATATATTTAATATAAGCCTATCGTCTGGAACCTTTCCAACTGACTGGAAAACTGCTCTTGTAGTTCCGATACACAAAGGAGGTGCAAGGAACGTCCTATCTAACTATCGACCAATTTCTCTACTCGGAATATTCTCAAAGCTGCTAGAAAAAATAGTCAATAAACGCTTGGTTGATTTTCTGGAGTGCCATAATTTGCTCTCACCGCGTCAATATGGTTTTAGACGGAAAAAATCCACGGAAGACGCAGTCACAATGCTTTTGGATAGCGTCTCTTCTGCACTGGACTCCGGTCAGGCTTGTGTTGGCGTGTTTGTAGATCTCGCAAAGGCATTCGATACGGTGTCTACTAAAATTCTTCTTAGGAAACTAGAACTTCTAGGAATACGAGGCACTACCCTTGAATGGTTCCATAGCTATTTGTCTGGTCGATCACAATGTGTAAAGCTTAATGATTGTGTCAGTGACGAAGAAAATATGATCTTTGGCGTGCCTCAGGGCAGTATTCTGGGTCCTACACTTTTCACTATATATATAAACAGCATAACTGAACTCTTCCAGTTGAATGATAACATTGAGGTCATATGCTATGCTGATGACACCGCGCTAATATTTAAGGATAGAACCTGGGACAAAGTTATTAAGTGCGTAGAGGCTGGACTAGCTTCAATAGCGGATTGGCTACAAAGAAACCTACTTACGTTAAACGTTGATAAAACTAAGTTTGTTTGCTTCCATAAGACTGCTGCTTCTGGTCCATCTCTCTTATTTCCACATGAAATCAAGGTCCACATTTGTAATAAATGGAAAACTCCATCTCAATCAATCTGCTCGTGCATGACAATTGGTAGGGTGGCATCAGTCAAGTACCTTGGAGTTGTGTTGGATGAGAATCTTAACTTTAAAGAGCACGTACGAAACGTGGCAGGTCGTTTACGGAGATTGATTGGTGTGATGAAACTGCTACGAAATAGTGCGGACCGAGCAGTTTTACGACTTGTCTATTTGTCTTTGTGTCAATCAGTAATTTCCTATTGCATCACTGCGTGGGGTAGTTGCGCAAAGTCAACTCTTATAATATTGGAGAGGGCTCAGAGATCGGTCCTGAAAGTTATGCTTAGGAAACCTTTCAGGCATCCAACAAAAGAAGTTTTTGGTGAAGCTCAGGTCCTTTCTGTAAGACAGTTGTATATACTGAGAGTTGGACTTTCCCACCATAGAACTGAATTAAGAGAATGTAGCCAGAGTGTTGAAACTGGGCGGAGACATCGAATGAATGTGAATACTCCCTTAGTAAAGACACAATTTGCAAAGAGATTTAGTTGTTTTTCTTTCCCATATATTTACAAACAGGCTTGTAAATATTGCAATCTCAGAAGCTGTAGTGTCTGGGAAGTGAAGCAAAGAATAACTAAATGGTTACTTACACTTAACTATGACGCTACCGAAAAAATATTAGAAATACAAAAATAAAAATAATCTTTTTCAATATGTTGTATGTCATATCGAGTATGTATTATTTAGTATAAAATTATATAAATATATATATATATTCTTTTTCTTTTGTAATAAATTTCAGGATTTAATTAAAATGTTAAAAAAAAATGGTAATGACAAAAATCTCGCATATTATAATTTAATTCATCATCATTTGATAAATTTTATTTAATTTGGCCTTGCAAATAGAAAATGTATTTGATTTCAATTTAATTTTAAGATAAATTTCTTGTAGTATACTTCTTTGTACATCTAGCCCATTTGTAACAATTTTTGCAAATCTCTGTTAAGACTCCCGCGTTTCAAGCTCGACTTAGTTTGGGGTCTGTTATTAAACGGGTGAAATTAATTCAACGCTCAAACGTACAAGCTCCACTTTTTTACTACACTGTCTGCGTACTGTGTACAACTACTTCCGCATGATAACAGGATTATTATTTTTTACGCTACCCACCTATATTTTTGTTTTTTGTGTACTGATTATTTGTTTGTGTTTGGGTCTGTAACTTCTTATTTTTCTTTTGCATTTGCATGTACTTTTGAGAAAATAAATGTTTTTGTATTTGTATTTGTATTTTGTATTGTATTTATTTGTATTTTGTATTTGTATTTGTATTTGTATTTGAGGGATCCGCCACATAGTCTGAAGCGGCCCTAATCAATGGATTTCTATTGTTTGATGATTTTTCGAAGTAGTTTTTGGATAACTCCTTCATATACTGACGAACAGTGGGGACACAGAGGTCCTTATGAAGATTATAGTTGCGAACGAACCACGGGGCTCCCGTGGCCCGACGCAGGAACCTATTTTGTAAGACCTGAAGTTTATTGAGTATTGGTTTAGCTGCGTGAGCAAAGACCACGCTAGCGTAGGTGAAGACTGGTCTAATACAAGTGAGATATAGCCTTATTTTACTGCGTAGCGATAATTTACTACGAGCATTTACTAGAGGAAATAGACGAGATAAAAAGAAAGCTGCGCGATCCCTGACCTTTTTGACATGTGGGGCAAAGGTGAGTCGAGAGTCAAGTGTGACCCCTAAGTATTTGACTTGTCTTGTCCATGGAACAGGACGTCCGAAGAGCGAGATAGCAGGCAAGTTCTTTCTGGCGAGCCTGACATGGCCACGCCTGAAATAAATCGCCTGGCTTTTTTCGGGATTGACTTCTATTCTCCATTTCCTAAACCAATCTCCTAGTTTCGTCGCTGCGCGCTGTAATAGGAAGCGTAGCATCTTCATATTATTGTTTTTGACGTAAAGTGCTGTGTCGTCAGCGAAGAGGGCTAACTGAACTGAACTATCACGGGGAATGTCGCTCGTGTATAGTGAGAAAAGTAGTGGGGATAGAACAGATCCTTGCGGGACCCCCGCATGGACTGCGTGAGGAGTAGAGTGAACTCCTTCGACACGATATCTAAACTTTCGATTCGAGAGGTAGTCTCGGATGGTGAGGACAAGCCTATCTGGGAAGCCGAGGCTGAAAAGTTTGTAGGTGAGGCCGTTGTGCCAGACTTTGTCAAAGGCTTTAGCGACATCGAAGAAAAGTGCCCCTGTGCCCAGGGGTTTGTATTTATTATTTCCTGGGGTAACCCTAGTGGTGCCTGAGAGGATGTACTCAGTAATACGATGAACCTGTTGGACGCAGGAATGGCCTAAGCGAAAGCCAAATTGCTCATCAATGAGCAGGCCTTTCGTTTCAGCAAAGTTTCTGAGGCGAGTGTTGAGAACTCGTTCATAGAGTTTACCTAGTGACTTTAGGAGACTAATAGGCCTATAGCTAGAAGGAGAGGACCTTTCCTTCCCGGGCTTGTGGATACCTATAACGTCGGCTTCTTTCCAAGTGTCCGGGAAGACACAGTTGGTGATGGCCGAGTTGAATATAGTGACTAGTATAAGGAGTAAAGGTTGAGATAAATTTTTGAGAACCCTGTTTGCGATCCCATCTGAGCCCGGAGCTTTCCTAGTTTTAAGATCCTTAATCAAGTGTGAGACTTCAGACGGTGTAACGGCATCTACTGAATCTTTCGGTTCTAGTGATAGCCTACGTTCTACTTCTCTGTCCACCGACGCCACGTGGTCAGGGTCGGCGGGTTCAAGTGACGGCGAGCACTGCTTCTCGAGGCTTTCCGCTAGACATTCAGCTTTGTCCATGTCTTCAAAGGCAGGTGGTCGACCAGGTCGAACCAGAGCTGGCATGTCAACTACTGTGTCTGTTTTAAGATTTCTGGCTAGTTTCCAGTACGCCTGATGGTGTGGCGTGATCTCGCTAAGTAGGTCGTCCCAACGTTCAGAACGGAGCTCGGCTATCTTAGTCTTTACTTCCCGTTGTAAAGTACGTAAGCGAGCTCTGTTCTCCTCGGTGGGACAGTAGTCATGCGCGCGCGTAGCGGCATTTTTGTTTCGAATGAGTTCCTTGATATTGTCGGGCAGTTGGAAGCGTCTCCCATCTGCCACAGGAACTTTACGAGAACAGTCATTTACCATTTTTTGTAAGTGGCTTGTGAAAGCGTCGATAGCCAAATCTATGTCAGCCCTAGATGTAATGTTAGTAGGTATTCTGTCTAAGTCTGGTGAAGAGGTCACTGACTTTAGTCTGTTATGCAGCTTGTTCCAGTCTGTAATAGTCTTGCTTTCAGGCGGGGTGACACTGAGGTCGCCTAGCCTTGTAACAACAGGTCGATGGTCAGAGATTAGTTCATGATGAACTTCTATGCTCCGCAAGGGGAGTAGTATGTTTTTGATAATCATTATGTCTAGTATGTCTCCCTCAGAGTCGGGACGATTCTTTGGGAAGTGAGTCGGAGTCATAGGAGCTATTATGTCAAAGCAGAGCTTTTCCATAATTTTCTTAAGTCGATTTCCGTTATTATTATTTACTCTACTGTTCCAACATGCGTGCTTACTATTGAAGTCACCTGTCAAAATCACGGCATTACCCAGTTTAAGTAAGGAAGAGATATCGCTCTCTTCTATTTGTCTAGCTATGCGACCCTGCGCGTTGTTTTGTGGATGTCTTTGATAACAAGAGGCTAATGTTATAGTCTGATGTCCCGTCATTGCAATTTGACAAATAGTCGCTTCGATGTTTTCGAGAGGCGGCGTGTCAATAGATGTTACATGAAGGGACTTGTGGTGATATATCACCGTTCCCCCCAAGGCTGCGTTTGTTCTGTCATTTCTGAGAATTTTGTAATTACTGATGTTAGGATTTCGATCTTTAGGTTTTAAAAAGGTTTCTTGGACCAACATAATATCAACTTGATGGTGAACCAAAAACTCACTAATCAAATCTCTTTGTTCTTTGAGCCCATCCGCGTTGAAATATACGAGAGTCAGTGAACGCGGTTTTTTCCTTCCTAGTGTGTTATTCATTTTGATTGCTAGTTGTGTTTTTGCGGCCTAGAGCCGCCCTTATTTTGTTAACCATGGGTCTAAATTCGCACTCGACTCGTAGGATCGCACCTACGCCCCCGTTTTGCGAAGCTTCGTCTAACTTCCTAATATATAGGTCTATTTCATTGGGATCTAGCTCACCCAGAACTAGTAGCAGACTGCTAACGCGATCTAGTGATTCGAGTGACTCTGAGGATTTAGCTATAGGAGCCGGGGCTCTGAGAGCTGGTGTGACGTTTTGTCTAATAGGTGAGACAGCTATAGGAGCTGGCGTAGGACCCCAATTTGGAGTGCCACTAGGTGGCGGTAGAGACCCATGGCTGGACTGAGCCTTAGGAGTCGGTAAGCCGGGCCATTGAGTCTGTTTGTTGGTGAGTTGTGCGTTTGGCGGTCCCTTGTCGGCTGAGGACCTCAGAGGAGTCGGACGTTGCAGCGCCGCCCTAGGCTTGACGCGCGGGCGACCCGGGCATCCGCCATAGGAGGCAGTGTGCCCAAGTTTCCCGCACGTCACGCAGCCGGGAGGCTCTGTGCAGTCCTTAGGATTCTTTGGCCTTGGACAATCGTCGGTGTGGTGATCGTTAAGGCACTTTACGCAGCGGGGATCTCTGTGACAGTTATTTCTAGTATGACCGTATAACTGACATCTGAAACACTGAATGGGTCCTTTCTTTTTGTGAGGGGCTTCGATCTTAAGCCCAGAGATATGGCAGACGGATGAAAGGTTGAAGACCTTCTTTCCCTCGGCCGATTGCTCTAACGTGACTAATACCATGTCATATGGAACCTTAGTCTTTCCATTGAACATTCTATGAACATTAATGACTGGGAGGGACTGAGACTTAAGGTCTGCAATGATGTCAGCCGTCTCTAATTCTTTGGGAATGCCCCGAATGACTGCCCTAAGCTTCCGGTCCTCCGGCAGGGTCCAGTGGTGGTATTTGATATTTTGCTCGTCCATGAATTTGGTGAGTGCCCTATGGTCGTCTGACGTGGGAACCTGTACTAAAATACCTTGGGCGATATTTTTTGCGCTTGTGAAATTAATTCGCCTGCAGTTTAGCGCGTTAGAAATCATTCCCCAAGCGCCTTTGTTAGCTATACAGAGTTTAGGGGGCCTGCTGCGGGGGCCCTGAGGGGGCGTAACCTGTTGCGATACAGGCACCTTCATTGTAGTACTTGAGGGCGGTTTATCTGAGGAGCCAGATTGGACATCCTCAGAGACTACTGTGATTTTTTGGGCCTTGGCAGCCGGCTGCCGTTTTTTAGTTCGATTTTTTCTCTTCGAGCCGGCGATTTCGAAGTCGCCGTCCGAGGAGCAAAGATCGGAGTGACAGTCATTTGAGCTGTGCTCATTCAATAGGTTGAAGGAGTTCTGATTGTCTGAGAAAGGAGTAGTTTCCATTGTATCGTCGTCCATAGTATTCAAGAGGGGGCTGCTGGTTGTCGGTTCAAGCGGGATCGAGGCGGGAGGAGCGGAGTTCGGAGAGATTTCGGAGTCGGCGGGATTGGCTGGTGAGGCCGGAGAGAAGAAGAGGTCCTGGGACGTGGGCAGTGGTCTTTTGTTATTTATGAAGTGATCCACATCTTGTGGATACTTCTTCATAAAGAAGGCAAGTAAGTCGGCTTCGTTCAGGTCCATCTTGGGCTGTGAGGCAGCTCAGACGGGGCAATGAAAACTGTCCGTCTCCCTACCTAGTGGTAGGGAGGGGAGTGTGTGCCTGCTAGTATGAGTACCTATATGTAAGTCACTCACTCACCTTATACAAAAATCCAAGAGTCCAATAAGTCGTGTCCTTTATTTTTTTTTTTGCACAAGCACTTCACTTCGTTCACTGATTGTTGTTTATTTATATAAAAAGGTCTTTGTTTTGATTGTTCGTAGATGGTAGTCAGAGGGCGACTACCACCCGTCACAAGGGCGCGCGAACCACAGAGGGCGTGGTCGCGGCGAGATGGGAGCTGCAACAAGCGGTTGCGCTCCCGACCGGAGGCCGAGAGAGACTGAGTGGAAGCAGCGAGCCGGCGACAGTGGCGGCGGTCGCGGCAGCGCGGTACGGTGGGAATACAATGAACCCGACTGCTCCGCATGAGAGCGCAGAGCGGAATGCATGTCTGTACTGGAACGCGCCTATATTTATACTGCTCGCTTTCTAAGGGAACATCTCATATTTATACTGTGCGAGCGAATAAGGAGATGTGTGAGCGAGACAGACTGATTTTTACCCCCCTAAATGCGGCAATACCGGACAGAGCCCACCTGCGCTATTATTTATTTAATCAGACTGTTATATTTACATTTATTGCGAAAAACTTACTATATGCTTACTCTATATACTATTATTCTATATTTTTAGGTTAATTAAAACTCAATGGAGAAGGAACTTTATTCAATTCACATATAGCTATCAAGATGAGGCCAGGAAAACGTCTTAAAAGTAATGGACTAACAACTATGAAATAAGGGTATCTTATCCTATTATAAGCTTCTATATACAAGTATATTATGTATCTATAGCCGCGAACGTTATTCCGTCTCGCACATCTCTCCCGCCGTGCAGTGCTCGTCGCTGCATTCGCCTGCCCGTGGTTGCGAGACGACTTCTTTCGTGTCCTCTGTAGGCAGGATCACAATGCGCTTTACTGGTCGCCGCAGTACTCCTCCTTTGGTCCTGATGTCCACCACTCGTACTGTCCCGTCGGGTCCCGGGAATGTGGCTACGATGACGCCTCGCGGCCAGGTGTTGCGAGGTAGGTTACTGTCAACCACGAGTACCATGTCTCCTTCTGTGGCTTGTCGACCTCTGCCTCTTGGCTCCCGCCGGTTTTGAAGCTGTGGCAGGTATTCACGTATCCATCTCGCCCAGAATAGGTCGGCGAGACGCTGGGAGGCCCTCCAGTGGGTGTGGCCGATGAGATCCTTGTCGTCGAAGGTACCAGGAGTGGGTACTCGTGCAGATCCGCCCAGGAGCAGGTGATTCGGGGTCAATGCCTCCTCGTCGTCGGGTTGAACGGAGACGTGAGTCAGGGGGCGGCTGTTTACTGTATACTCGGCTTCTGCTATGAGGGTGCTCAGGACTTCCTCTGGCGGATGGCGCTCGTGGAGAACGGCGCCTAGTGCTGTCTTTACTGTTCTTACAAGACGCTCCCAGACCCCGGCCATAAATGGCGAAATCGGCGGTAAGAAGCGCCATCTTATGGTGCGGCTGGCGGCTTCTGTCTGCGTGGCGTCCAGCGCTGCGCGGCGTAGTTCGGCGTCGGCACCATGAAAATTGGTGCCGTTATCGGACCATATCTCGGTCGGGCAGCCTCTTCTGGCTATGAAGCGACGTAGTGCGAGTATCGCTGAGTCCGTCGATAATGATGCCGCTATCTCGAGGTGTACGGCCCTCATTGTTAGGCACGTAAATAGCGCGACATAGCGCTTTTGTCGCTGTCTCCCCACTGTGACGCTGAGTGGGCCAAAATAGTCTAGCCCGCAGTATGTGAAGGCTCGGTGATGGTGGGCGAGGCGGCACGAAGGCAGGTCCCCTGTTGGCGGCTCTGTTGGTATCGCGCGTCGGATGCGACAGGGTAGGCAGCGCGATACGACTTCTTTGACTGTCGGGCGTAGTCGAAGTATCCAGTAATGTTGTCGGCACTCGTTTACTGTAGTTTCGACGCCTGCATGCAGCAACTTGCGGTGAGTGTGTTCCACCCACAGTTTGGTGGCGCAGTGATTGCCGTCAAGTATCGGCGGGCTTTTCTGTCTGTCGGTTACTCCCGCCGCTGCGTCGACGCGCCCCTTCAGATGTATGACGTCATTGATGAGTACCACCGATAATAAGCGTAGCCGGCCGGTACTAGATATCGCTTTTCCTTTTCTTAGGGCGCGTATTTCGTCTTCGAAGGAGTCTTCTTGTATTGTTTGTACTATCAATCTTTCGGCTTCTTTTAGTAGGTAAGCTTCTATAGGTATGAATTTTTTCTGATTATTTTTCAGTTCTCGCTTCTTAGGCGTCGTCGTTTGTTTGCTTTTCGCTCGGTTTTTCCAGTCGGGGTCTTGTTTTTTGTTCTTTCTTGTGCGACTGTAGTTTGTTCGTACTTTTCTTTGTTTGCAGATTTCTATAAATTGCAGTACTCTGGCTGTAGTTCTCAAAAGGCGTTCCCATTTTGAAAATCGGCTGGCGTCCGGAGTTATACTCGTTGTTCGTGGCGTTGCCTGTGATGCGTAACATATCACCTTTTTCTCTTCTCCCGTAGTTTCGGGCTGAGTAGGTGTTTCTGTGGGCCACTTGGATGGGTTTTCTTTGAGGAAGGGCGGGCCGCTGTACCATTGGTGTTGGCTGTCGAAAGAGGTCGGGACTTCTCTCGTCGCGTCGTCGGCCACGTTGAATTTCGTAGGTATCCACCGCCATTCGTTTGTTAACGTCGTCTCTTCTATGGCAGCGACTCTATGTGCGACGTAAGGCTTGTACGATCTCGCACCGTTTCTTATCCACGCGAGAACTGTCTTGCTATCTGACCAGTATGTCTTGGATGTGGGTTTCTGTCTATGCTCTTCTAACACCGTAGCGGCCATCTTGCTGCCCAGGACGGCGGCTTGTAGTTCAAGGCGTGGCACGGAGGTGACTTTGAGCGGTGAAACACGGGCCTTCGCTGTGATGAGTGACACGTGTATGCTGCCATCAGGAGCCTCCGCTCGCCAGTATAGAGCGGCGGCGTAGGCTGTCGTGCTTGCGTCGACGAAGACGTGAAGTTGTAGTGAATGTGATTCGCTGTACTGTAGGTAACGTCTGGGTACTCTGACGTCGCGTAGGCTTCTCAGGTGATTCATCCACGTAGCCCACTGGGTAGCGAGGTCTTTTGGTATTCTGGTGTCCCAGTCTGTACCTCTGCGCCATACTTCTTGGAGTATCTTCTTGGCTTGTATGGTGACAGGAGAAGCTAGGCCCAACGGATCGTATATTGACATAACGATTTTTAGGGCTTCTCGCTTGGTCGGCGCTTGTTCTGTGAGTAATGCTGGAGGTAGGCGGGCCAGATCCAAGTTGAAGCTGAGCTCGTCTGACTGTGGTTTCCAGATGAGCCCCAATACCTTCTCTGTCTTGGTTCCGTCGTCAAGGTTTACTGCTTGTGTAGCCGTGCTTCTGTCTTCTGTTAAGGCTTCGAGCGTCTTAGATGAGTTAGACGCCCAGCCTCTAAGGTTGAAATTACCCTTGCTGTGAATCTCTCGTACTTGCTTGGATATCTCTATAGCTTCTTCTTCTGTTCTGAAGCTGTCTAGATAATCGTCCATGTAGTGATTATCTGTTATCGCTCTGACGGCCGTAGGATGCGTATCTCTGTATTTTTCAGCGTTTCTGTTCTTCACGTAGATCGCAGTGGTCGGGGAGCTGGTCGCTCCGAATATGAGTGAAGTCATTCGGTATTCGTCTGGCGGACCGTCTCGTCGCTCTCCTCTCCACAGGTACCGTAGCGCGTCTCTGTCTTCGCTCCGCACGCCGATTCTCATAAACATTTCAGCTATGTCTGCTGTTACGGCGACTCGGTGTTGACGAAACCTCATAAGGACCCCGGGCAGTGACTTGAGTAGGTCCGGGCCTGTGAGTAGGTGGCTGTTGAGGCAGTGACCCTTTGTGATAGCCGCCGCGTCGTGTACGATTCTCATCTTGTCCGGTTTCATGGGATTGAAAACTGGAAAATGCGGCAGGTACCATGTGCGGTCTTGCGTTTTCTCTGCGGGTGCCAGCTCTGCGTATCCTTTTTCTATGAGCGCTTTCATCTGCTCACCATATTTCTGTTTTAGGTGAGTGTCTCTGTCGATGCGTTTCTCTGTCGAAGTTAAGCGCCGGAGAGCGTTGTCGTAGTTACTAGGTAGCTTGACGTCTGCGTGCTTCCATAGTAGTGGTGTCTCATAGCGGCCGTCTTCTTTCTCTGTTGTGCACCCCTCTAAAAGGTGGAGTGCGCGCCTTTCTGGATCGCTTGCGGGCTTCTTTGGTTCGATGTCTATCGAGTCCAGCGCGAAGTAATGCTTCAGTTGTTCATCCATCTTTTGTTCTGTAGTTTCTATCTGTTCTGTTCTGCCGGCCAGGTGGTGAACGAAGTGTACTCGGCTGCCTATAGTGCGCGTGTCGGCTCCATGTAGGACCCAGCCCAGTGGTGTGCGCGACGCGACAAGCTGATGTCGGTTGCCTCTCCTCGTTTCTGTAGCTAGGAGGAGATGCCAGTTATCTTGTCCGATAATGATCGTGGGTTTGGCGTCTTCATAGACGAGATGTCTCTCTATGTCGCGGAGATGTTTGCAGCCCCATACGTGTTGCTCTTCTATTGTTTGCGACGATAGCTTGAGATCTTCTATAGTGCGTGCTTGTATTTTCATCGGTCGGTCTTGTCCTTGGATAGTGATGGTGACGCGGCGTGACGAGCCCGATAGTATCTTGGAGTCTGATATGGTTTCCAAGTGTAGTGGCTCGCACGGTCCCATAGCGCCAATCTGCTCGGCGATGCGCTCGTCGATCAAGGTGACAGTAGAGCCGTCGTCCAGGAGCGCGTGCGTGTCTACTTGTCCGCTGGGGCCGGAGACTCGTACCGGTATAATTTTCAGGTACGCGCATCTGTTGCGGGCGGCGTTGGTGGATGTTACTATCTCCTTGTTTTCTGTAGTTGTCTGTTCTTGCTTCGGTATGAAGTGTAGCATAGGATGATGACTGCGTTCGCAGCCGTCTTCGTTGCACTTGCGCTTCGGGCATCTGTGTGTACTGTTTCTATAGCGCAGGCATCTGTAGCATAGACGGTTCTTCTTAGCCATGTTCCATCTTTCGTCGGCGTTAGCTTGTTTGAAGGATTCGCATTCTATTTCTTTGTGATCCTTCCGTTCGCAGATAGTGCATGGGTATTTGTTCGTTCGTTCTTCTCTGTTATTCGCGGCGTGTGCGCGTTGTATTTTTCTATAATTCTGTGGCGCCACGACGTCTTCTGTGATTTGCTCGGGCGGTGTGAATTTGCTGCATCTGTCTGCTTCTCTGTCCATGAAGCCGCTGAATTGAAGTAAGTCGGAGTCTAGTTTCTGTTGTTCTGCGGCGTAGTCGAACCAACGATAGCGGAGTGCGGGCGTAAGTTTTTCTATAACATTCTTCATGGTCTCTGGGCTGGCTAAGTAGTGCGCCTTCCCAAGGTACCGTAGTGTAGCGACGCAGTTCTTCGTCTTGTTAGCGAACAGGCAGATGTCACGTGGCGAGTCTGTGGTTCGTGGCATGCTGCGCAGTTTCTCTAGCTCGGCGAGGGCGATCGCGTCGGGACGTCCGAATCTCGCTTCTAGGGCGTTCATGATGTCCTCAGGGGGCGTGTTGACGATCAGCAGGCTGGTTACGGCTTCTTTGGCTTTCCCCTTCAGTGCTCGGCGTAGTCTCGCTGTATTTTCGACTGCAGAGTAGGTTTTAGAAGACTCGAAGAATGCTGACTTGAAGGCTAGCCATTCGCTGTGAGAGCCATTGAATGTTGGTAGCTCCACGAAGTATTTGTGCGACGTGACTGTGATGGGTGTAGATCTCGCGGCAGCGGCGATGGCTTGCGCTAGTTCGGTCAGATCTAATTTTCCGGCCTGCGGTAGGTGCGTCGGAGCAGCGGCGTGGGGCGGGGCAGGGACTATTTCCTCTTTACTGCAGTGATATGCAGGAATTCGCTCTTCTATGATGGTAGCTGGCTTCTGTGTTTGCGGGACTGGCGCTGTTCGTGTGGCTTCGATTGCGGACTTTGCTGTTCTGTGGTTGCGGACGTTCTCCAGCGTCAGATCTCCTTTTTCTGGTGCTGATGCAGCTCGGTCTCGTTCCTGTCTGTGAACCCACGTTGCGGTGCGCTTGAGGGTCTCGTCTTCTGTTGATGAGACGCTGTTGTTGTCGTCATCGGATTCAGCATCTATCTTCTTTTTCTGTGCTATGGCGAGTTCCAATCTCAGCTTGGCTATTTCTTCGTCAGCTTTGGCTAGTCGGTATGACTTGTTCGAACGTGACGATCTTCTACTCTTCTGTTTGGACGGTAGGTTTCTTCTATGGTTATCGTCCTGCTGCTCTGACGGTGATAGCGGCGGCTGGTCATGGTGGACTGGGAGATCTATTTGTGGCGCTTCCTCATCTTGATTGTTCGACGGGTTCTTGGCCGATTGTGAACGCGTAGTCGGCATGATGGTGCTTGAAATCGGGCTTCTCGAAGGGCTGTGTCCGGCTCGAAGGGCCAATGTGCGGGGCAGCCGGGCTTGCTGGTGTAGCAGGGCGTACGGCCAACCGCGGGGGGTGCCTACGCGTTCAGCGGGTTGTTGCTGACGAGGTAGAGGACCGCTGGGGTTCGGGGTTGATGAAAGAAAAACTGCTCTTCTATAGTTGATAAGCCAGATGAGGTCCCCCAGTATTGCCGCCTTGTTCGACGATCGAAGTGTGAATGCATGTCTGTACTGGAACGCGCCTATATTTATACTGCTCGCTTTCTAAGGGAACATCTCATATTTATACTGTGCGAGCGAATAAGGAGATGTGTGAGCGAGACAGACTGATTTTTACCCCCCTAAATGCGGCAATACCGGACAGAGCCCACCTGCGCTATTATTTATTTAATCAGACTGTTATATTTACATTTATTGCGAAAAACTTACTATATGCTTACTCTATATACTATTATTCTATATTTTTAGGTTAATTAAAACTCAATGGAGAAGGAACTTTATTCAATTCACATATAGCTATCAAGATGAGGCCAGGAAAACGTCTTAAAAGTAATGGACTAACAACTATGAAATAAGGGTATCTTATCCTATTATAAGCTTCTATATACAAGTATATTATGTATCTATAGCCGCGAACGTTATTCCGTCTCGCACAGTAATCTCGACTAAACCCCCACGGGTTGCTTAACTCGACCCTCTTTAATTTCTATAAATGCAAGGAACATCAAAACAGTTTTCCTGTTTTATGCATACTGCCTTGTTTTAAGAAATTCGGTCGAAATATTTCAGATTAAAGCGCGGAACAAAGTTTTTACGTACATTACTGCAAATTACTTATCATGTTAGCTACATTTTACTATGCAACTATTTTAGTATGCAACACAATAATTTTATCAGTTTATTGAATGGATTATTTTTCAGTTATTAGTATTATGACGTATTTTGTTACATTGTCCGTTACAAAAGGAGTATTCGAAAATCAACCGCAAGAGGGTAAAAAAGGGAAATTGTGATATTTTCTGTCTGAAAATATAAAATATACCATATGTTTCAGATACATCCTTTCTGCAGATTTAATTTGTGATAAGTTATACTTTCTTGATAGTAAACAGTAAAAAATTGTGACGATTTTTCAAGACTTATTCGTTTAGTACAAATTTTACATAACCAAATGATATGAAAAATGAAGGTAATTTAAGAAATAGCACTTTTATAGAATACTTTTTATTAAATTTTCACCGTGAAAGCATAAGGTAAATCATAAGGTTCTACCGGACGCAAAATGAGGTGCTCAATGTCAGGGATAACCAGCCCTTGAAAATTGGTATTTAGACTTTGAAAATGGTTATTTAGACTTTTGGTTGAAAATTAAGAATAACGTGTATCAGTGTTCTTGCGCTATCAAGTATAAAGAGTAAAATAGGAAATGAAAGCTGAAATCAAAAATTCCTGGTTTTTATTGTTTATCATGGTTATAAATACAAAATTAAGGAATACCCTACAAAACATCTTATTTGAGGAATGATTTTACAAAATCGCTAAATCGCTTGATTTCGAACGAAAAGACCAATACCAATTTAAAAAAAAAAACTATTTTTCTATAAATAAAATCAGCTCTAATCTACACCTTAATGGATCATTTTCCAATAGACACTGAAACACCAAGTCAGTCTTTATGGCCAAACAAAGGTTTTTTTTATTATTTTAACAACGATAACAATTTACCATTTTAATTGATGATTTCCCAAAAAATTAAATACCAATTTTTTTGTTTTTAACAGCACAAATAGAGAATTTGTCGTACAAAAATTCATCGTTTTAGTGGATAAGTTTTCAGAAACTCTAAAGCACACCGTTTTTAGGGTCCCGTACCCAAAGGGTAACCAACGGGACCCTATTACTAAGACTTCGCTGTCCGTCCGTCCGTCCGTCTATCACCAGGCTGTATCTTATGAACCGTGATAGTTAGACAGTTGAAATTTTCACAGATGATGTATTTCTGTTGCCACTATAACAACAAATACTAAAACTGCCAAGTGCGATTCGGACCCGCGCTCTCCCGTACAACGGACATGGTTTTTTGCCGTTTTTGTAGATAATGGTACGGAACCCTCCGTGCGCGAGTCCGATTCGCACTTGGCCGGTTTTTTATTTTTAACCAAAATCAATTTGCATTGGTATTAAATACCATATTACATACAATACCATATTATTATATACCTACCACTACAAAATTGACAAACTCCCATACAAACTTTCACACCCTTGATTTTCGAAAAGTTTTCATAGTGGACGTTACAATAGGAACTGATTGTCTAAATACATGTTCCTAGGTCCAGCCGTTTACAGGCGTTGATAGATCAGTCAGTTAGCCAGTTAGTCATGGTATTCTTTTATATGCTACTGTACAGATTGGGAATATATGTGTGTCTTAGATTTCTAACCCTTAATAACATGCAATACATCACGTTTTTGATAAGCCCCGTGCTTGTTGAGTCCGATTTTAGTGCGCTATTTATTTTGACTGAATGTTGATGACTACAAAGGTCTGATTGACGTTTCAGTGTGTGTGCTGTCAGCAATGCCTTAGGGTCACAGTATACGAAATTGACTTCTGGCCAAGGTCATTTTAGACTTATGTAAATGCGATGAGTATTCGCATTGACGCTTATTCGGAGGTACATTAGCACTTCTGTTATATATTTTTTGTTTACATGTTTACAGAAAATCTGTAAAGTCTTTATTCACATTTAAGACCGCAGCATTAAAAAAACAGCTTGGCTTAGAAGTGGCAGTAAATACGAGTATATCACATTTTTACAAATTAGTACCCAATGTATGGGCATACATATGTATGTATGACGACACATGACTGTTGGAGATATAACATGTACGGTCGCCTGCAGATCAGCCTACCGAATAATAGTTCTTATGACGCTATCGTAAAGGTCAAAATCATATAAACAGTTGGTTTGAACTACAGGGGACTGTACATACGTCAGTAATAGAACAAAGTATAATCTCGTATTGCTGTATTATGCAAAAATAGGTAAACAGGTCGAACACACAAATAAATCATAATAAATCCATACATCCCTGTTTGTATACTGCATGTCGAAATGGGCCTTCGTTTGGAATGATTTATTAGTTTCAGGTGTATTTATGTATTGACACAATTATGTATCCGTCTTCCTAATTTTTTAAATCACCTTGTTTACTAACTCTCATTGTTTGTATTTTGCACAGAGCCTCTGTGGTATTTTGCATTGATCCCATTTTCGTCGTTACTGCCACTCCTGATGTCATTACTGCTATTCCTGGTGTCTTAACTACTATTTCTGACGTCTCTATTGCTATTCCTGATGTCGTGACTGCTATTCCTGACGTGGTTACTACTATTCCGCGCGTAGCGACTGCTATTATTGACGTCGCTACTGCAATTTCTGTTCGTTACGGATATTCCTGGCGTTGTTACTGATATTCCTGGCGTCGTTACTGCTATTCCTGGTGTCTTAACTACTATTTCTGACGTCTCTATTGCTATTCCTGATGTCGTGACTGCTATTCCTGACGTGGTTACTACTATTCCGCGCGTAGCGACTGCTATTATTGACGTCGCTACTGCAATTTCTGTTCGTTACTGATATTCCTGGCGTCGTTACTGCTATTCCTGGCGTGAATTGGCGTGCGTAATTTTCGTGATTAAATTTGAAACTTTTTAATGCATTCAGTAGTTTCGTACAGTGTGAAAATGGTAATAAAGATCATCCTGTAACAAAGACAGTGCCTTATTATATCGCTTTTTCTAATCAGCAGCTATACGAGAATAGAGTACAGGTACACAATAAACTGTTGAGTTCTTATCATTGCTAAAACAACAGATTGTATTTTGGCAGCCTCAACTTATCTTTTTTACAAAAACTTTAAAAATAACATCTGTAATGGCAATCCAAGAACTTGTTTTTGAAACATATTCGATGTGATTTTTCAAGTTGTTTGTTGCATTCCTATTGACTTGTAAATTTACTGTAAGGGTCGCCAGAGGTGTCCCCTTCTGTACTTTCATACCTTTGAAAATATGTACTGAAACCACGGCCTGTTTATCTTTAAAATAGAATCATGCAAAGGATTTTAGACTTTATGTAGTTGTCATAATATATGCCCAGGGCAAATAGAATTTGGATTCACACACACTGTTTAGTATACTTTTACAATGCCTGTTTCGTTCAATTTGTTTTGCCGTTGAATAAAAGAGGTATGTACGAGTATGTTTATGCTGAAATGCTAACAAGTTCACTGCCGTCTTTCTAAATGCGTCACAATTCTTCAGCTGTGACCGATATAGCAATTAATATGGAGTAGGCATTTGAAACAGAGTAGTGCTTTAATAACTAAAGGTCATTTTGTTCCCGTGAATTTATGGGGCAACATATTATGTAAACTAAAATAACTACCGATGCAACAAAAATAATAAGGCGCAAAATCAGCATTACGTGTATGGTTCGTCATGTATATGTCGTGGCCATATCGTAGAATTGATCATTTTATGATCTGCTTAAATATCATTAAATCTGTAAAAACTAAAGAGGTCGTCTCACTCCGCTCCGCTTCGTTTGGCTTCCGAATTTATGATCACGAGCAACTCTCGCTGTCGAACCTATTGCCTATCATAAATTTCTTATTTCATACCTTACGATATTGTCGATTAGATCATGAAATGATCAATTCTAATATATGGCCACCGCATAAACATAATTTTTCCTACAAATCGATATAAATTAAATATTGGTTTGCTACATTGTTACCATATATCTTTGAATCTATAAACGACTAACATCTTTAGCAAGATGAGAAGTGAGCGAAGCACCTAACAGACCATTTTTTTACTTACTACTTATTAATTACCAATAGATATGTTATGGACCAAGTGATAAATTGGGCATTATACATAATGCCCGGTCATTATGAAAAGTGCCCAATAAGAGAGTGCTATTTGATAATAATTATTCAAATAATCAAATTGACCGGGCATTATACATATTCTCCGTTACTTTTTGGGCAAAGTAATACAAACATTCAAATTACATTTTTTTTATTTGTATTGTCATTTAACTTAAAATAAACTAAATTTTAAACAATTTAAATTAACAATTTAAATAATTACTCTTTTTGGGCAAAGTAATACAAACATTCAAATTACATTTTTTTATTTGTATTGTCATTTAACTAAAAATAAACTAAATTTTAAACAATTTAAATTAACAATTTAAATAATCACACTCACTATTTTGATTAATTAGCAAGGACTTCTACATTAAGAATCCACTAGTTTTTGCATTTAAAACTTAAGCAAAGTCATGTTAAAAATATAGGTAAGACAAAACATATAAAATTTAAAACTAAAATTTCACAACATATCTTTGTATTATAGAAGTTTTGAAATATTATTATAAAACATAAAATAAACTAAAGTTTAAGCAATCAGGCTCATTATTTGGCATAATTAGCATCTAATTGTTTTCTGCACTTTAAACTTAATAAAAGTCAAATTCCCTCCCGCTAAATATAGCTTCATTATCATATTGCCCAATTGTCACGTAGCAATATAATAATGACCGTGCAATGTGATAAATAACGAAGTTTCGATAGTAATTAATCATTTAGCCCGATAGAGCTAAACAATATTCATAATGTTCACACATTATGAATAATGCCCGCATTAATTACTTGGTCCATAACAGATATAATACGAGGATAGTGTAGAATTACAATGATATTACAATATTACAAAATAGCAAATTCATAAATTATTGAAAATAGTCTAATTCTATAATTTAATTTCATTGAAGCTACACTTAAGAAACCGGCCAAAAGCGTGTCGGGCCACGCGCAGTGTAGTTTTCCGTAGTTGCCCAGTACATTTTATAGTCGTGTTTAGAGGGGACTAAAAGTTTGGCACGACCTGTACTCGTAAACCTGTAAAGCCTGCTTAGCTGTGATAGTTTTCCTTTTAACTTCATTATATATACTACTTCTGTCATTAGATAGAGGAGAAAAATAATTCATACCCATTTTACATGTATGGGAGATACCCTTGAAAAAAATATTTTTCGATATTTTTTTTACCGTTTTGTCTAAGTGATTGATACTCGTATGTATACTCATACCAAATTACAGCTTTCTAGTAATAATCGTCACTGAGCTAAGTCGCGGACAGACGGACATGGCGAAACTGTAAGGGTTCCTTGTCGGACTAAGGAACCCTAAGAAGGGTAGAGAGCCTTTTAAAAAACTCCTTTAAATATGATTATATAGTGATTGTGGGGCTGGCGTAGAAATTTCCTCATAAGGTTTTTGATCGAAATGTGGTTTAAATCAAAGATCACACACGAGGTTGTACAGTGGAGCCCACATCAAGCAATACACATTGAGTATAAGCTGACCTCTCATTGTATGGGAAGCCTATACAATGAGAGATTAACTTATACTGGAAGTGTTTAGGTTGATGTGGGCTCCACTGTACATCGCCACTTAGCTGCACCATTCCGGTATCCAATCCATGTTATTGCATTAGTACGTGTATTATATCTAAATCGGGATCGTACTAGTCCTAATTCCACTTTAAAACTCTGTGTTGTGACCTCTAAAACTATCACTTGACATTAAAAGTTAGGGCAAAGTCATCTGAATTCTGGTAGCTTTTTATTGTTTGTCTAAATTTGTGTTAAATCTATACATAGAAAACTGTAGGCCTACTATTAGTTTTGCTTACTATACACGTTACCGTCTGCGTAAAATATTTTATATGAGAAATGCTGGTTCCTGTAGTAAGCCGCTAGGGGCGCTGCATAATTACTCATATAAATATTAGTGCAAGCAAAACGCCTACTGACGACTAAACGAGTTCGATTTAAGCTCGGTTAATATAATGTAATATAATTAAACTACAAACTTGAACAAGCTCTCAAACTCGTGTAGTTGTCGCAGCAGTTAAAAAAGGACTTATTAAGATAGCTATAAATAACACACCTAAGTGTTAATAACAATTGGGACAGAGAGTGTTAATTTGGTCAGCAACGTCCGTTACGGGGTAGATAACATTCACGGTACTGATGACTAAAAAACATTGTAAAAAATTATACTTATCTTTGTAAAATTTTCCGCGATATTTAAGGGCGACGTAAAACGTGTAGTGTGTAACAGACATCTTAACTTGTCTCAGCACTGGAGGAGCGGAGCGTCGCGGCGGGGTGGGACGCCCGAGTTGTTAACTTTTGTAAATTATAACCGCGTTATTGTTCTATTTTATGAATTGTTTTAAGCAAGTTTAGTTACTCAATTTTATACTGAGTACAGTTTAAATTTAAAAAAGCAGTCATTAAATTGGAACAAGAATTTTCTGAATGTAAGTAGAGCTACCCAATGATACTTCAAAGTATTCAAAATATGATCAATCAGTCAAATGGTTTGATGTCCTGAGTAATACTTTTAAACTAATAAGAACTAGTTACCTCTTACTTGTAGTCGGTTATAGGTATAAAATTTTGTAACATTTTAATGAGTAGGGACATTATGCTGAAACAAAGAGCTATGGTGATTTACAATCTTAAATATTATAATTTGATTCTGTGACGATGTCCCTCAAGTAGCTTCAGGCAAGAATTTAAATATCGTTTTATCATCCATTATACATCAATAATATTGTTTTAGTTATGTAGTAAGTAAGAAACTTAACAAAAGGAAATCTCAGGAATATTTAAACTAGCAAAATATAGTTACTTAACAGCCTTCTGCCCGCGGTTTCACCCGCTTCAATGTAATTAACTAGTGCCCGTCCCCAGGGAACAAACTATATTTTATGTCAAAGAATTTTCAAAATCGGTTTAGTATTTCCATAGATTAACTCTAACATTAAAAACAAAAACAAATTTTAACTAAATATTATTATTGGAGTGCGTTACAAACTAGAAACGATAAATTAGAGACAAAATTAATGACAAGAAATTGAAAAAATCCTCGGGCCAGGATTTTACCTAATAATATTATTGTTAGTTGTGTATATCATAATTATCGGTTCAAAAAATCTAGTAGTTTTAGTAAACATATTTTTAATTTTTACAACCTTGTATTATTTTGTATATACAGAATGTAAATGGACAGGTATCCTTAATACAAACCACAAATTTACTGACCATACAGACCAAATTTCGCAAAGAAACAAACCTACTAAATAATAAAAATTCTAGTTTTGAAATACTACTGCGAAAATGTGTAGACGGGTAATTTTTTTTTAATTTGAGCTGTTCTTTTTATTGGGAAAACTGTTTTGTACAGTGAGATGTCGCAAAATGTTTGCTGGAAAAGCAACAACGTCTTATAAGACCAGTAAAAGAAAAGAAAAAATAAAAATTCAACTTTGAAAAATAAATTGTATGACGCCCCAGAGCATGCTTAGTCTGGCCATAAAGACATTTTCATACGTTTTTTTTTGGGTATTTTAGTTTTGTCTTATTTATAAATACTCGTACTTGCAATTCCCATTGCTTTCTTAGCAAAAAGTTCTAGTCACGCTACTGGTTCTTTTTGATCAGTAGAGTGTGTGTTTTTTTTAAGATTTCTTTAATCTAGCCCATTTACACCCGCTACGTATATACAGAGTTCATATTGGATATTTAGATAAGGTATGTCGTTACACTCTATGCACGAGATATTTGATAAACTCCTGTCTGCAATATTTTTAATTAAACATTGTTATCAATTGTAATTTATTAGTAGAATAGGCTCAAGGAGGCTATTCCACTAATTGTTACTGTTTTACTTTGATGGTAATAATATAGGTAAAATTAACAAACAATTTCTTTGATTATGAGCATTATGACCATATTTACTCTATATGTACATACACCGATAGAGTAAAAATGCAACTGAACTGACCATGATATGGTCATGGTTATACTGGTCATATAACTATTAGTAGAATAGGCTCAAGGAGGCTATTCCACTAATTGTTACTGTTTTACTTTGATGGTAATAATATAGGTAAAATTAACAAACAATTTCTTTGATTATGAGCATTATGACCATATTTACTCTATATGTACATACACCGATAGAGTAAAAAATGCAACTGAACTGACCATGATATGGTCATGGTTATACTGGTCATATAACTATTAGTAGAATAGGCTCAAGGAGGCTATTCCACTAATTGTTACTGTTTTACTTTGATGGTAATAATATAGGTAAAATTAACAAACAATTTCTTTGATTATGAGCATTATGACCATATTTACTCTATATGTACATACACCGATAGAGTACAAAATGCAACTGAACTGACCATGATATGGTCATGGTTATACTGGTCATACATAGGTAACACAAAAAGTTTCCGGAACTGGCCACTTACATAAACAATATTTAAAACTTTATTGCAAAATTTGAAAATAGAACTCTTTGGCTGTAGAATGCAGTTTGTTTCATCTGACTGTCTTTTGTTTTTACCTTGTGGCGCCATTTAAAAAATTGTGTGTCTGCATCAACATGGATTTAACTCGGGAAAATTTTCATAGTATGATTTTCTACGATTTTAAGTGTAATTTGACAGCTCAACAGAGCATCGCTCGGCTTGAAACAGCTTTTGGCAATGAAGCACCATGCAAGACGACTGTTTATAGCTGCTTTGCAGAATTCAAGCGTGGTCGTATCAATCTCAGTGACGAATCTCGCGATGGTCGCCCGTCCACCGCTGTGACCAACAAAAACATCGATGCTGTGCGCCGTATGATTGAAACAGACAGGCATGTGACCTACCATGAAATTCGCGCATCCTTAGAAATAGGCATGAGTCAAATACAATCAATCCTACACAAACATTTGGGTGTGAGAAAGCTGTGCTCGCGGTGGATCCCACACAACTTGACCGAGGCTCAAAAAACGGACCGCGTCACTTGGTGCAGTGCCATGCTTACCAGATTCAACGAAGGTGCGTCAAATTTGGTGTGGGACATAGTAACAGGTGACGAAATATGGATTTATTGCTACGATCCCAAAACAAAGCAGCAATCGAGCGTATGGGTCTTTCAAGATGAGCCGAAACCAACCAAAGTGGCGCGCGTGAAAAGTGCATCTAAGCGGATGATTGCTTCTTTTTTTAATAAAACTGGACACGTGGCTACTGTTGCTTTAGAGAATCGTCGTACCGTGAATAGTGACTGGTACACGACCATTTGTTTGCCGGAAGTTATTGACGAACTCCGTAAAAATAACCGTAAACGCCGTATCATCCTGCACCACGACAATGCTAGTTCTCACACGGCCAGACAGACAAACGACTTTTTGAAGACGAAAAATGTAGAACTCATGAGTCATCCTGCATACAGTCCCGACCTGGCACCTTGTGACTTTTTTCTGTTCCCAAAAATTAAGAACCAATTACGCGGTCAACGATTTTCATCACCAGAAGAGGCTGTCGAGGAGTATGAAAAACACGTTTCAGAGGTCACTACAGGGGAGTGGCACAAAAGTTTTCAAAACTGGTTTGATCGAATGAAAAAGTGCATAGACGCCAAGGGAGATTATTTTGAAAAACAATAAATTAATTTTGTACCTTTAATAGTATTTTTTCATATTCATTCCGGAAACTTATAGCGTATAACTGCTAAAAAAGGAACATCCTGACCTGCACTTGGTCTTAATTTTTACAGATAATACAAAATAAAAATAGTAGATATACCTATTATGTAGCACATTTAAATTGATTAGAAACGGGTTATGCGATTTTGGTACTTTTTAAAAACCAATTATTCTTTTCCATCTAAGTATTATGACCAGTTAAAATCATCTCTTCTATCATTTGCAGTCCTTCAAATATCATTAATAATTCTTCAACGAGCTTGTATATTTAACATTAGTTGCACATTGTGCAGATATTGTATGGTCTCTTCCAGTTTATAAAAGAGTGAATATCTTTGACGACATAGAGCTTATTGTCCGGCTAACAATTGCCAGAAGTACGAGTACAAGGTGCAAAAAATGTGTCCGGACACGGATGACCGATGTGTGTCCACAGGATGTTTGAAATTGTATCATCGACATGAATTTAAAAAAAAAACACTCTGAAAACACAAAAATTAAGGCGTACTTAAGAATTTAAGTAAAAGAGTCCATCTTTCAGTAACCAAAAACAATTTTGGACAAGTTACTGTAGCTAAAGAAAATGGTTTAATCAAAAAAAGTAGATGTAACTTATTTCTTGTTGTAATGTCATACTAACTACTTAGTCATTATTAGACCAGTTGCTTGAAATAATATATGTATTATATCGTATTACTGATTAATAAGAGTCCTCTTTTGATGTTGTTGTAAGCAACACGTAATTTTGCAGGTTGACTAGCCCATAGCACCCTGTAGGTGGTTGTTGTGTCCACACGAAGGCGGCCAGAGGTAGCCGCGGACATGCAAAGCTGTAAGTGGACAATAGCTGACAACGTTACATCTTTTACTGCATTTACATCTTTTGCAACCTCCATGTTCGATTATTATTATACATAATTCGCAAATCGTCGCCCGCACGCGGTCACTCAGCTATAGACGCACGAAAGTACCGAACATTGAAAGTTGTAGACTTTTTCAAGTTCCATGATTTACATATAGTTATTTTTTATTAAATAAACTTTTATCTAGCACACCTTTCAGGAACTTTATTAGCGACTCACATATTTCTTATTTTACCTTTTGTGAATAGGCTTTGAGTCTATGCCTGTAGTTTATAACTAGACGGCAAACACAATTATTAACATTAATAAAAACAATTATTATCCACTCGTATCTACTATTGATCGGTAAGATGTATCGGAGCCACGATCTACTTTTTACTATTGTTTAAGCGATACTTAGAATTAGGTGGGTTAAACCAAATCAACGAAAAGCTGTTGCAAAGAACGCAGCTGTAAAATTTCCAGCAATTTCGTCCTTCTATGGCTAGTATGATAATCCGCCCAGGCCCATCCGTCAATCTTGTCCACAATGTGGTCAAGCACCCGTGCCGAGCAGCCTTTAAAAAAACTTTAGGAAAAAACAGGATTAAAGCCTTTCATACCCATTCCTGAGTACCAGTTGGCGTGGATATGTTCGTTTAATGTACATTTTAAATAAAAATAAATATAAGTATCTTTAAAAAACAGATATCGTGCTGCAAATTACTCAATATGCCACTAGTATAACACAACATTAATTCATGACAGACTGTTTCCCAGCATTATTCGCCTTTTTTATTATGATCTTATAAGTAAAGTGGTTTTAAAGGAAATAAACCTAGCCAGTAACCGAAGAAAAGTAAAGAAGAAGAAGTTTAGCCTCAGACTCTCCATAATTTAAACACCATGAATAGGTATTTAGTGGTATTTATCAAATTTGATATTCTTCTCTTTCTTCTGCTAATGATTTGACCTCTTGATACGACATAACATTAACTTTCTCCTTCACTTGAGTTAAGTAGGTGCGTCAAGGTTTTCCTTTTCCTCTTTACCCTAGACGTTTCCTTCTGTGATGTTTTCCAATAAACTGTGATGTCGAATCAAGTGTCGTGTCATCGTCCCTCTTCTGTTTTCAATGGTTTTCTTCTGTTTTCCAAATGTTACTTAATCATCCAAAATCATATTCATCAGAAGAATAAGGGTAACGTAAGAGATTAAGGTCACATAATATATTACGTTAACGTTCGAAAATACGATTTTGAATGGCTTTAATTACGGAATGCGGAGCACTTGAAGATTGAAGTTGATTATGCTGTTATAAGATATAAACTCTTGGCCAATTGCTGTCACGCGTGTCTAATGGCGGTAAAACAAGAAGTTATGTTAGAAGAACAAAAAAATGGTAAACATATTAATATAATTATAATAAATAATTAATTACCTGTAATACTTACAAAGCAAATTACACTCACATTCCATATAGTTCATACACTATTGCACAGTGTAACAAAGAAAAGTCTTCCCGGACAAAACGCAAAAAATACCACCCAAAAATACCATTTCAAATCTCCTTATTAAGAAGAAGATTGTCGTTAATACGTCTTTAAAATGACACAATACGTGTCCAATGGTGCAAAATTAGACGATATTTTAAATGGGCAGGTAAGGGGTTAAATATAAGTCTTTCTTAGCCTGGGTGGCGAGGTTTGGTGACGTAAAGAGGTTCTAGTGGCCTTGTTGAAGTATTTATTTAAGAGATTACAATGATTATCGGCGCTATTTGCCTTGCCACCGACCACAGCTGTTTTTGTGACATACAATATATTTTTATTACTTAAAGTAAGAATGAGGCGCGCTACCAAATTTTAGTTTGAAATTGGTCTGAGTTATTTATTGGTAAAACTCGGGATGCTTACAAAACGTTTTTAAATTCAACCACGAATGGTGCATTTTACAAGAAATATATGCAAATCTGCAATATATACGGTGACTTTAATTTATACGGCCAAACTTATACTGGAAGCTTGGTAAGTGATCAGTAACACGGATCGATAACACTTTTTGCTAATCTCGCTAAATAAAATCTTGACTCCCCATAGTAATCGACTCGGGGCGGGGCTTGCGTTTGTAAGGAACACGAAAAGAATAATTTACGAATTTCACAAAAAGTGTCATCAAACATTGTTACTGAGCATTTACCGAGTCTTCAGTAAGAGTTTGGCTGCATAAATTGAAGTCACCTTATATTTTTCTGCTTAAATAAAAGAGTTGAAATAATTACCGAATATTCCTAGAATCCAAAAGATTCAATATAAATTACACATATAAAAACTGACAGTGTCATCTTGTGACGAGGATTCATGTAACATTTTACAATAAATAAAACTTTGAGGAAGCGGCGCTAACTTTTCATAAAAATAAGCCCCCGGGAATCGCAGTCCTTCGAAATTGAACATAATGTCCTTAGCTCAATGCAGCGTTAAAGAAGTCTTGAGGAAGCGGCGCTAACTATTCATACAGATAATCCCCCCGAGAATCGCAACCCTTCCAAATCGGACAAAATATCTTTAGCTCAATACAGCGATAAAGCAGCTACACAAACATTTTAATATGAAATTTAGCAATTTTAATAAGTTTTGTTCAAATATGCTACATGCAATAAGTACTCCACGCAAATTTTTCTAGACACTCATTCTTGTTTTCACAATTTATTTAAAACCAAATCATTCAAATAATTTTTCGAGATTATGTATTAATTAATATTAAACGTAATCGCTAAAGCGCTTTAGCGTGCCTATTGGGGTCTAAAATAATTTTGAATGCTCATGGTCTCAAAAGTGTTCAAAAAGGTTTGTCCAGCTAATTCCTGAATGGGGCGCATTGTGCGTGGCTATTGAACAGGAAGTTATGGTGCGAGCAGTGCTTGGCCAATTGTCCACGCCTCAATGGGCATCATCTATTCATGTTTATGAAAGAAAGTATCACTTATAAAGTTATAAGTTTGGAATACGAAAAAAAAATGTGTAGGTTGTCGAGAATTGTTTCATATTAATTTCATAGACATCCAGCTCCGCAGATGAGAAACTTCATTCATCTGGTCGATTGGTGCACACTTTGGACCAGTAGCCTTAGCATGAAAACATTACGGTTACGTTTAGTTTGAACGTAACGCGGTTTTGTATGAAATCTAATAACCGCCCCTAGCGGTCAGTAGCGGAACTTATCAGAATTCCATACAAAACAGCGTTACGTTCGAATTAAACGTAACCGTAATATATTCATGCTAATGCTACAGGCCTAAATAAACAACATTAAATAATCAAACCGCAGCTATCCTCTCGAACCAAATCTAGACAAGTTTTGTGTTGTGTCGCAAGCACACAGAACTACTTTTTTTATTATAATTTATTTTATCATGTCATATTTACATTTATTTGTCAGTGTCAATGCAACTGATGCCGAGACCAAGAAGACTCGAAATATATCTTGCTTTAATTCATTTATGTGCATATTTTTACTAGAATGAATATATCTATAGATATTTATAAAGAAAAGCCGATGTGTATTATATTATCTGTGCCGATGTATATGTATACATTTTAATATTCATATTAACACGGTTTTCGTGTAGAGTAGGTATGGGTGTATCATGGTATACCTTCAAAGATATGTGTTTGACTTTTCGATCATTCTATAACGAATCATGGTCACAAGCAGCAGTTGTTTTTACTAGTATTCCAAGCTTTCTTGCCATTTTTCTCTCATAAAGGATATCATAAAGGTTTTCCAAATTAACATCCTACTCGACAGCTTAATAAAAGCCAAGAATCGATTCATGATGACTACACCACTTTGGGTCCCAAAATAACAGACAACACAACCCACGGCCCTTAAAAATTTAAATATATTTACGTTGTTAGCAACTTATTAATATTTGTAAATCCAAATTCAGAAGCGCTACACGGAAAATGAACAACATTTTTTTACTTACTCGCACATTCTTTGTTTATTTTGAGACTCAAAAGAACAGCAAAAATGCAATTGGGGTCAAATGACAGACAGGCACAAAAGCTTGCCGAACATGCTAATATTGTTTCATTCTCTCTATCACATCCCACACTGTTCAAACTTCATACAGCGGTCATCGGCATACATTTGAGTGTGTATGAATCATGCAAAGTCGCACACGTTGGTCCGGGAGACCAACAAGTGATTACAGAAGATATCGCAATCTTGTGTGTTTGTTACACTTTAAAGTTTGCCGAACATGCTAATATTGTTTCATTCTCTCTATCACATCCCACACTGTTCAAACTTCATACAGCGGTCATCGGCATACATTTGAGTGTGTATGAATCGTGCAAAGTCGCACACGTTGGTCCGGGAGACCAACAAGTGATTACAGAAGATATCGCAATCTTGTGTGTTTGTTACACTTTAAAGTTTGCCGAACATGCTAATATTGTTTCATTCTCTCTATCACATCCCACACTGTTCAAACTTCATACAGAGGTCATCGGCATACATTTGAGTGTGTATGAATCATGCAAAGTTGCACACGTTGGTCCGGGAGACCAACAAGTGATTACAGAAGATATCGCAATCTTGTGTGTTTGTTACACTTTAAAGTTTTAGACTAGAAAATCAAAAAAATATTGGTTTGTAATTGTCGTATAAAGATGTGCGTAAACGCTTGGTCTAGTCCACTATAGTCTTAACATAGAAGTATCGTCGTGGTACGGTACAAAGAATTTGTTTTGTGAAAGACAATCTGAAAAGTAACTATGTAGATTAGAACAAGTACCTGAATATGTACACTGAAGAGAAGAAAACTACAAGATGAAGAGGGTTCCATGCAACGACGCCGAAACATGGTAACACCCATACCCTTTTATGTAATTAATATTCAAGTTTTGTTCTAGACTTGTCCGCGCTATACTTACCAATTTCTTTCTTAGGAGTTTCTTAAAAAGTGTTATATATGCATTTGAACATATATATAAAATTCCTCAAATAAATCAATTTAAATTTTGAGCGTTTAAAATTGCATAGAATTCTGGCAGAGCTCCATTTTTAAACAAACAATTAATTACAAATATTTTATTATATTGAGAAGTTAAAAAATACCGATCAGTATAAAACTGGTACCGGTGCCCTAAGGGTTAAATAAGTTAAGAAGACTTAAACTATTTAAACAAAAATTACTAACTAAATTTTTTTTTTTATAATATAATTATTGATACACACAAAAAAACAGGATATATTTCGGGCCCAACTAGGGCCCTAATATAATAATATGTTAATATTATATAAAAAACAAGCTCTACAAGTTTATTTATATTTATTTTATTAACTAAAAATATTTAGTAAACTGCAAAATTAAGTTGGTCAAGTAATCGTTTACGTAACTTTAAAAATGTGTGTTTTCAGTAGATATTGGTAGTACTTAATATACGAGAATTCTTAATTCCTAGCTAGTTCAGTTTTTTTAATAGACCCCGTAACAAAAATGGTCTAAAACAAACAACGTTGGCGCGCCCCTATTTTAGAAACAAAAAGTAATAAAATATGTATTTGAACTCTACTCAATAAGTTCTAGACAATGACACCCACCCACATGCCAGGGAAAGAAAAAAAAATCGGCTCCTTTGCCACGTATATGACCCCTAAAAATTTATTAAAGATTACTTAATACAAGTACTAATTCGTACAATGACGGTCGAATGGACCGGTACTACTGTGAACCTTGAAAATATTCAAAGCTTTGGAATTATGTATTATGTATTGGATAAGATGCCAGGGAAGGATAAATTCGATGCACGTGCCAAAGAGGGAATCCTTGTCGGATACCCTAGATCGAGCAAAGGATATCGCATTTGGATATCCACTGAACATAAGGTGATATAAGCTCGAGATGTTAAATTTCAAACGGAATTGAGAAAATTAAAGAGCGAGAAAAGCGTTCAACCTTCAGTTGAAGAAACTCAACCAAAAGATGGCCTACAAATTCAAGAGTTGGAGTTTGACACACCCAATGAAATTATACAAAGGTTGTTCACAGGTGCTGGAGACAACACTGATGAGCGCGAACACTCGGGAGGAGGAGAGCACTCAGGCGAAGGTGAACATTCCGGTGATGGAGAGAGTTCTAACTGTAAAATAGGTCTGAACGAGGTTGAACCAACTGTTGAGAGACAAGTTAAACAGGCTAGTTTAAGACGAGCTCCTGGAAGACCGAAGTTTATTAAGGGGGAGTGCGGTCATCCTAAGAAGGTTTATCAAATGGTAGAAACACATGAAGAAGAGATGGAACGACAAATCGAAGATGATGGAGAGTTTTTCTCTGCAGTGGCTGAAATATCATTAAAACAAGCTTTGTCAAGCGATGAGTATGAGGGATGGCAAGAGGCAATTCTGTCTGAGATTCGAAGTTTAATCAAAAATGAGACATGGGATATTGTAAAGAAGCCTAAAGACCGAGACATTGTTGGTTGTCGCTACGTGTTGACGACAAAATTGAATGTTGACATGACTACAAAAAAGAAGGCACGGTTGGTAGCAAAAGGTTTTAGTCAACGTTATGGTGTTGACTACCACCAGATGTACACCCCAGTTGCAAGACTTGAGACAATCAGACTGCTAATGGCACTTGCTGTAGAGCCGAACCTTGAGATTCATCAGCTTGATATAAACACAGCATACTTAAATGGTCAGCTTGATGAAGACGTATACATGCAAATACCGGAGGTACTTACAGAGAGCCTTATTGAGCTAACCCAGAGAGAAGATAAGACTTCGGCAGTTGGGAAGCGTGCTAGACAAATGTTACTTGACCTCAAGACTGTTGCTTATTGAAAAGATCTTTATATGGTTTGAAGCAAGCAGGGCGACAGTGGTATTTGAAATTG
The DNA here is from genome assembly GCA_910592155.1 of Ypsolopha scabrella. Classification (NCBI taxonomy): domain Eukaryota; kingdom Metazoa; phylum Arthropoda; class Insecta; order Lepidoptera; family Ypsolophidae; genus Ypsolopha; species Ypsolopha scabrella. Next base: position 51,949,752 of record OU342960.1, read on the forward strand.
GATGAAAAACTTCGAAAGATGAACCTAACTCCAACCGTAAATGAACCATGCCTTTATCACCAGCTTAGAGAAGATGGATCAATTTTAATAGTTGTCATTTATGTGGATGACATCTTGGTGGCTTCACAGGATATCAAGTGGATAGAGCAATTTAAAAAGGATCTAACTAAAGAATTTGAGCTTAAAGATTTTGGACCAGCGAAATACTGTTTTGGTATTGAAATTGAGAAGAAAGATGGTGAAATAAGCTTGTCACAGAAGAAATACATAATGGATACACTAAAGAAGTTTGTCATGGAAGAAAGCAAAACAGTATCCATTCCATTTGAAGTTGGCCTAAACTTTGCAGCATCAAAAGAAGAGAGCCAGGATGATGTTGGCAAAGAACAGAAACAATGGCCATATCGTGAACTGATAGGGACTTTGATGTACCTAAGCGTGAGTACTAGACCTGATATTAGCAATACAGTTTCAAAATTGGCGCAATTTATGACATTATCTAAGGTTATATTTATCTACTGTTCCATATTCGACTGACGACGACCCCGAGTAGATCGAAATATATTTACAAGTTATTATTTCTTTTTTTGCATATACATAAAAGTGTACATACATATATATATATATACGTGGGACGCACTATAAGTTTCCGGAATGAATATGAAAAAATACTATTATAAAGGTACAAAATTAATTTATTGTTTTTCAAAATAATCTCCCTTGGCGTCTATGCACTTTTTCATTCGATCAAACCAGTTTTGAAAACTTTTGTGCCACTCCCCTGTGGTGACCTCTAAAACGTGTTTTTCATACTCCTCGACAGCCTCTTCTGGTGATGAAAATCGTTGACCGCGTAATTGGTTCTTAATTTTTGGGAACAGAAAAAAGTCACAAGGTGCCAGGTCGGGACTGTATGCAGGATGACTCATGAGTTCTACATTTTTCGTCTTCAAAAAGTCGTTTGTCTGTCTGGCCGTGTGAGAACTAGCATTGTCGTGGTGCAGGATGATACGGCGTTTACGGTTATTTTTACGGAGTTCGTCAATAACTTCCGGCAAACAAATGGTCGTGTACCAGTCACTATTCACGGTACGACGATTCTCTAAAGCAACAGTAGCCACGTGTCCAGTTTTATTAAAAAAAGAAGCAATCATCCGCTTAGATGCACTTTTCACGCGCGCCACTTTGGTTGGTTTCGGCTCATCTTGAAAGACCCATACGCTCGATTGCTGCTTTGTTTTGGGATCGTAGCAATAAATCCATGTTTCGTCACCTGTTACTATGTCCCACACCAAATTTGACGCACCTTCGTTGAATCTGGTAAGCATGGTACTGCACCACGTGACGCGGTCCGTTTTTTGAGCCTCGGTCAAGTTGTGTGGGATCCACCGCGAGCACAGCTTTCTCACACCCAAATGTTTGTTTGTGTTTGTGTGATTGTATTTGACTCATGCCTATTTCTAAGGATGCGCGAATTTCATGGTAGGTCACATGCCTGTCTGTTTCCATCATACGGCGCACAGCATCGATGTTTTTGTTGGTCACAGCGGTGGACGGCCGATCATCGCGAGATTCGTCACTGAGATTGATACGACCACGCTTGAATTCTGCAAACCAGCTATAAACAGTCGTCTTGCATGGTGCTTCATTGCCAAAAGCTGTTTCAAGCCGAGCGATGCTCTGTTGAGCTGTCAAATTACACTTAAAATCGTAGAAAATCATACTACGAAAATTTTCCCGAGTTAAATCCATGTTGATGCAGACACACAATTTTTTAAATGGCGCCACAAGGTACAAACAAAAGATTGTCAGATGAAACAAACTGCATCCTACAGCCAAAGAGTTCTATTTTCAAATGTTGCAATAAATTTTTAAATATTGTTTATGTAAGTGGCCAGTTCCGGAAACTTTTAGTGTTACCTATGTATATATTAATAAAAAACAATGAAAAAGCTTTTATAAAGCGAAAATATTTATTATGGTAAATAATAATAAAACTTATATTTTTCTACTTAAGTCCATACTCCTGGTATATCCAAAATCTTACTAATTCGTGCCTCTTTATTGTGTAAATTGGCAAAATCGCCATTTCCCGGCTACAACTAAATTCGTGTCAAACAAACAACAAAGAAAAGCTAAGCAGTTTATTTAAATTTTTGGATATTTTGGCAACGGGGTCATACTCGTACTTGCTGTATTCAACGTTTAGGTACTAGTAACAATATTTTTGTTGTAATATATATCGTCACGACATGAATTCCCGAAGGGGTGTCAGAGGTGTTCCGGGTGTGAACTGTGAAATGCAAGTCACAGTCCACACTCGGCACACCCGCGTTTCACCGACGATTATTATGTCCCAACGTGATGGGTAGTGAGCCCTTTCGCTGTTCTTCGGACACAAAAATATACGCTTTTTAGGGCATGCAGGTTTCTTCACTTTTTGTTATAAGTTTAGGAATATTTTGTTAATGATACATTGGCATAACTAGGATTTTTGGCTAGAGGCTGGCCTCCGGTTTTAACTCATGAAGCCACCAACAAGTATATATAGTTAATTATGCGTAAACATATAAATAGAATTAACCCACCATACAACGAGATCACATACAAATCGAAGACAAAACAAATAACGCATTAAATTGAATAAAGCATCGTTTACGGCTTGGGCGTTATTTTATGAACACTCCTTATAGCCTATATGACCAGAGCCACTACGATGATAATTAAAAAACCGCATCCAAATCCGTTGAGTGGTTCTCGAGTTAAAACGGAACATACACACATACAGAAAAACATTCTAAAAACATTCTTTATTTCAGGCAACACATGACAAAATATACAATACGATGACAAGGGCAGATTAACATACATACAAAATATAACTAAGACTACATAGCCTATTTTTTTTTGTCTTTCAGATCCGCGTGATACTATCCCATTTCATTCAAAATTTTGGAAAAACATTCAATGTACGACTTGCTCACTACTTTATTATTAGTACTCGTGTAAGTATAGATTTCCTAAACCAAAGCGTAGTTTTTTGGGTTCCGTACCCGAAGGGTGCTAAACGGGACCCTATTAATAAGCCTCCGCTGTCTGTCTGTCCGTCTGTTTGTCCGTCTGTCACAAGGGATCTACAGCTTCTACCGTAATAGGTAGAAAGTTGAAATTTTCACAGAATACGTGTTACTATGGCCTCTATCACGAAAAATAATCAAAATTAAAAAGTTAAACCCAATAACCCATTCAATAAACCTCATGTTAACCATAGCACCATCTGAGATGACTTGTTTGACAGCTTTTACCGAGGTTCATTGATCAGATGATACAGATGGCGCTTGAGAGAAACTTGTCAAACTTTTTGCACCGAGGTTCATTGGTAAGATGATAGATGGCGCTAAGACCTTAAATGCGGTGATTTGGTACATATATAATGTTTTTAGGGCTGCGTTGCCGTAAATGCGGTGGTTGCGCCCTTTGTGCGCGAGTCCGACTGGCACTTGCCCGAATTATTATACAACTTCCTTCTTAATATACATTAAACTTATTAACACTGATTGTGTTCAAAGAATCCTTATGTTACCGTCCAAACCAGATTTAAGGACACACTAGTTCGGTCCAGGCCAAAGTGGTTCTTGTGGGTTGTCATAAAAAAACTTGCGTATTATGTATGGCGACTCACCATCTGATCCACCCGCTCTCTTCTTCCGGCATAGGCCAAACTAGTTTATCCTAAATCCGGGTTTGGCACGTATAAGTTTGATAGATTCAATAAATGATCATTTTTAGAGGCTCCTTCATTGTTCAATAATTTATTGAAAGCGTTTACAGACAATTTTTGCTAATTGAAAATAGTTTCTTCGTTATTTTTGTGTAGCTATTGCCTGTCCTTAAATTAAGCTAATTATCTTGTATTGTAGGTAGCTGCTTAAATTGAAAGCCCTTTAAGCACTAAAGAGAATGAAGGAAAACAATAACTCGCTATCTATCGCTATTGCAACGCCATCAGCAACAGAGTTCAAAGGCACTGGAAAACTACAGATCACAACCAGTTTTGCAATGCTGATAGGAAGATGGTGTACCATTTTGACACTTGCATCTCTCCCTGCTTATTACGCAGGCAGAACTTCTATTTAAATTTAAACTTTCACATCTTCCGCGTTCTTTTTAATACATAAAAATTTCACCATCTTGTGTGACCTAATAATAATATTGCCGGTGCATATTTTATTCCTCAATCAAAACTAATTTCAAAACGCGCTGCGATGTCTCTGTGGAAACCCAAGCCTAACCTGTCAGCCTGTCTTACTATCCCGCATATGGTAAACTACCGCTGCAACATTCATTACTTAGTTTAATTAACAAAAAAACATTTTTTCACAATTATTTAAGCGATTATGTAGCGAGCTAATTATATACACCGAGTTATAAAAACTTTTCAATCACTTTCAATATCTTCTTTTTTATTTACACATACTCACTTGTAAATGAACATTTTAGCTCGCTTATAGCATATAGCCGTCTTGCTATATGCTATAAGCATTAGTTCAGCTCTGCTACATCGAGGGAGTGCATCAAGCGCCGCCGCATGGAAGTGAAAGTGCACCGGAAGTGGATTCGCCAGACGCGAGCTAAACCGAGTGTTCACGAGCCGATTGTCACGAGGAAAATCTACTGGTTTTCTGTTATGTACTGTCTGTTTATTTACTGTTTTTATTTTTGTCTTCGTTTGTAGAGAGAGTTTTAAAAATACAGACGCACAAGGTATTAAAATTTATAAGACAGACATGTAGGCGGCAGTTTTACTTCGCACTCGTAAATTTTAGTTTACTGGTAAGGGTAAAAGCCCATGATATTCCACTAATATTACCTTCATCCCATAACTACTGAACCGATTGGCCTCAAACTAAGCAAAAATGTAGTTCTAGACGTGAAAATACGAAATAGGTTTTTTTCCCAGGGGTTGGCCAAAGTTTCTATAGAAAACTGATGTATGTTTCTCCTTTACGTCCTCCTGAAAAGACTACTTTCACCCTATAATTTCATTTCCCATGAGATATTATGGCAATGCGGTGTCAAAGCTTCTGCGGAAAAGTGATTGTGTATTTTTGTTACTCTTTACGCCATAGGTAACTTAATATGTTTAAAGGAGAAAATTTTACTACGCAACTAAAATAACATATCAGTTGTAAAAAAACTACACCTTATAAAGATTACCAGCAAATAAACCCTATGTTTCTTATGTTTTTGAATCATGTTAATAAAAATAAGGTAGGTACCTATTGCAATTAATAAAAAAAATATTCATTGATAAAATATTAGATTGCATAAAACCCACGTACATAAAGTATCTAAATATTAATAAAAATGGCGTAGGTAGAGATCACACCTACACTTAGCCAACTATATTTATCGCAGTTAAATAATATTGGAGAGCCTATTGTTATATACCTGCCGGCCAAAATGGATCTAATAATCCACTACGTAGAACCAATGCGGAACTTTTCGAAAATCTTTAGCTTGAGCCCCGTATGACAGTTGTCAGCGGTATACTCAATGTGAGCATTAGAAAGAGTCCTGCTGTTATAGGGTTCAAGCTATATTTTACGGTCTCTAGATAAAAGTAAAAGTACTCGTGCTTATGAACCTATTACTTACTACTAATTTTATAAGCACACGTGACACATTAAAATTCAGTCACAAAATCATATATGGGGGGTGAAGCCGCGGGAAAACGCCAATGTTACATTATGTAACGTATCTATGTTACTTATGTTATTATTTCAAAAGCATTGAAGTCATCAATTTTACTTTGTTGCGCAAATGAGTCACTTTACAAACGAAATTCAAAGTAAGTGAAGCTCCGGAGAATACAAATCAATGGAATTTTAATCCTGTACTTCATAATAAATTCAAGACAATGTCGATAAGAATAGATAGTACTTCAATTGGTTTAAAAAATAATTAATGTGCAACTGTAACAAAGTACAAGGATTGTACTTTCATGAAAGTTGCACTTGGTCACTCACGCATGCCGTTGATCGAGCTGGCATCTATTTACCCAATTAAATTAATTGTTAATAAACATTTGAATAAAATTGCCCATCACATGTAATCGAGTATATCCTGTTGTCCCACTTTCTATTAATAGCCTGGACAGAGATAGCCTTCGATTTAACAGCCATTCATCGGGAAAACCTTACATGAGTCAGAACCCTTCTTGGAGATGTCAATTTAGATTTTATGTTTACTGAATCGCCTAAGGATGACAACTGATCAAAGAATAAATTTTATCGTTTCCAGTACTTCAATCAATTCATAGGCATCTCTAAATTATATTTCGAAATACATCCGCGTGTTGTGTGAATACTAGGACCTAAATCATGGGTCTTTTACGACGGAGGATATGAAAGCTCCACTGGAAATGAGAAAATACACACCTGCAGTACATAATATACTATAATGGAGCGCCTTGGATTTAAATTATGTTGCAATATCATATTGAAGAACTTTGTACCAGTTATTGGCTAAAAGTTCAAGGGCCCATTATACCTTAATTTGCAGTCCTGCTCTAACGCTTCTGCTTTTTAACTGTCTATCCTACTCTAATCAGATGCCGCGCACGCAAAAACATCAGTTATTTTGAAATAGCGGCTACACTGATGGTTTTTTTTCATTTTTATGTTACAGTCTGCAGTTTCTTTATACTAATATCAGTTATACTATGCAAAGTGTCAAATCTAATTTCAAGTAACTTTGTAATTTTTTTCTATCGAGAAAATTCTATGGAATCAAGTTTTCACAACAGCATTGACATAGCATTACTCCTCAACTTTATCATATATTAATTTCAGAGTGACTATTGCAGTATTTGTTGGTATAAAACAGGATCATGCGAAGCGAAGTGAGGTATTATGCACCCTTAATCAGAAACAACCCAAACAAATAAACGTATATTGTCTGGAGGAGAAAAACATCCTAGTTACCCAGAGTACCTAGATATGCAAATAGAATAGATGCGCAGTGACAGAAGATGGATAGATAGCCTGTGGTTCCTAGAAGCAGTCGGCTGACTGAATGACAATGCAACCTAGAACGAAAGTATTGTACTTTTACTATGCAAACGCGTGATTGGGATAGCACATGCAGTCTAGGATAGCGAAACTATAGTGGAATCTGCAAGGACTCTGGTAAATTTAAAATGAATAACACGTCCGACATTTTGTTAACAATAGTACTATCAGGACCTGGTATTACAAATGTAACGTGAATAATAGAACACCTACGAGTAAGCAAAGATTTAAAAAAAAATGTACTGGGAACAACTTTTACTAGGGAGCTATACCTCAAGCTGTTCCATAGATTAGATTCATACCGACTTGGCCAAAATATATGAAATAGTTGAGTTTTTTTCGCGATTTCTGGCTTGGTGTCTAAGTTGTTCCAATAGACGAGTACTATGTCTAGTATTTCATTTTCAGCGACTATAAATCCAGCCAGTATAGTAAGTGAAAGTTCTGTGGTACAGAAAACTTCATCTGTCTATAGGTATTTCATATAACTTATGATTATAAATAAATAAATATAAATATATCGTCACGACATGAATCCCCGACGGGGTGTCAGAGGTGTTCCGAATGTGAACTGTGAAATGCAAGTCGCAGTCCACACTCAGCACACCCGCGTTTCACCGACGATTATAACGTCCCAACGTGATGGGTCGTAAGGCCTATCGCCGTTCTTCGGGCACAAAACACGCTTTTTAGGGCATGCAGGTTTCCTTACGATGTTTTTATTCACCGTTCAGCAAGCGGTAAGTATTAATTTAACACTTATGATTATGAGCTTGACAAGCTATTCTTCAGATTACATAATATGAGTCAGGTAAAGAGTCTTCTATTTATTTCTTAAGAATTGATTGTTCAGGTTAGCACTGCATTTTCAATATTCTATGTAAGCGACATTAGCAGTTGGCTGAGTGCCCGCGGGCGGACGCAGTGCCGTGCGACTTAGTCCACTGCACCATTGACCTGCAGCCTGTAGGGTGCCGTCACTGTCTCAGGGAATTATGGCACGGGAGGAGGCGCGAACAGTGCGGGTGATGGTTCCATTACGGGTTAAGTTAATGTAGCGATTTCTATAGGTTTGGGCCACAGATATCAATATATCCTATTCATATAGTTCAGTACGTATGTCTGTCCGTAGAATACTAAAACACTCGTTTCTATATTATAATACTTACTAGTTGCTATTTTTAACGTTTTTTACCCAAGATGTAATTATATCGCATTTCTTTTTTTACACTTTTAAATTTTTGTGGATTTTTTCTACCCCTTTAATTAATGTATATGTTTATCTACACCACAGATATTTAATATAGCATAAATTGAATGTCTGTGATCTACACTTATGGAGGACCATGAACAGTGGCGAAATCTTAAAAAGGCTTATCCAGCAATGTGGATGAATTGTTTTCTAAACAAAATAATGTTTAATATATTTTTTTCCATTAAAATAAGTGGGAAGTCAAAGGGAACTTAGTGAGGTACAGCCATATCTGAGGTTTTACTATCTAATTTTCCGCCCGGCCAAGGAGATCTCAACAATTTTTTTTTTGCGGCAATACATTTTTTATGGCGTCCATAAGTGGCCTGCGCATGCGCAGTGGACTGTCTGATTAGGGCGCTATAATTAACGTTTTTAATCTATTTATTTACCCAAAACCAAAAGTCGGTCGAAAGTTTAATTTAGTCTAAAATGTCTGACAATATTGATACTATTATATACTAAATTTGACTTCACCTGACATTCTCGGAACAGCAACGAAAATGTTGAACAATTTTTTACCAGCAAAATCAAGAAAATCTCACGACAGATATTACTAGTTAAGTACCTACTTATTACATGAGTTTATATAAAGTAGTGTATGAAACTGCACATAACTAATTAGGTATTAACGGCTCGGTTTTTAAACACACACTCTAATATTATTAACCCTCTAATGCAACAGTTTCATAAACTACTATTATCTAACTGTCCATATTTATATTAGGTTCATACGTTCATACCCAATTTAGGTAGGATGTGGACAATACTTGTCATTTAAAAAGTCTCTGGATGTAGTGTCACAAAATAAGGGAACCATAGCACTCCTACTCCATGTCTCTAGGCTAGGTTATGTGCGTGGTAAAGCTGAGAAAGTGCTTAGCATAGGAAATGGTTTTTCAACGTGCATTGAGTGTTAAGCGATGATTGGCTACCTGCTAGCGCGCTTGATGGTAGGTATGTACAACTACAGTGAGCTAGCGATGACCTCAGATTATTCAAGTTCTACTAATCCCATGGCATAATACCTACGTGTTCTTATGATTTCAGGTCTTATTGTTTGTTTTGATTTTGTAAGACAACTGGTTAGATTTTTTTGACGTACGTGTTCTCGTCCATACGTATATATTTTCTGTTGGTTCGTTGCGGGTCTCCAAAAGAGAGTAACTTTGATAGCATACATTAAGTGCGAGTACATTTTGGCACGTCATGAGACTACAAAGTAAAGGAAAACGAAAAAAAAATTGATTGAAATTTCTGAAAAATACTGTTCTATCCCGCTCAAACCAAACTGTCGAGTTGAAAAACAAGTTGAAATAGTTTTCATGGTAGAAAAGTCGGTACGTAACCCGGCACGATCCGGTCTCACCGGGTTAACTGAACTGAAGCACGATGCTGCCCGTTTGTAAGTTGATAATATGTATCAACGAGTATTTTATTCAGACAGATTTGTTAAAACACCTAGAAAGTATCCTTTTGAACGAGTAAGTACGTATAATACGCGACAAAGCAGGCGGGCGGGCAAGTCTTGTCAATATGTACTCACCCGCACTCCTGCTTGTCGCGTACTCTACAGATATACATATCTACCGTCACAAATCAACTTTCTTGTTGGCAGACATTATTAAACTGTCATTCATTCATAAGTCATAGATAACGGGAAAAATTATTAAAATAATAGTTAACTTGAACTGCGTAGGCGACTGTACCAAGTCATTACAACTTGCCGCTTATGTCACTTAATGGTTTAAGTACCCGGTTACATCTAAACGGATGCTAAATGAACGCACACAGACTATTCAATGATAGTCACTTCTACAGAATAGCAATCAGCTGTTCACACTTAATTCACTTATCAATACAATATAAGGACAAAAATGTTGTGCTTACATTCTTGTAATATTACATACAGGTACACAGTATATATGTAACAAATGTAATAATAGTACACAGTCCAATATAGCAGAGTCGGTTTTAAGCCGATCCATCATATAATAGGGTACTTTTTATTTTGTAAAATTGGCAAAAAGTGGAAGAGGCTACGGACAAAAAGCTAGTTGTAAATTATAACTTAGTAGCATTTAGCCCACTGTTTCACCCACGCGAATGTAATAAATAGCTATGTCCCTATGGAACTGCCCACCCCCAGGGAACAAACTATCAAGTGAAGAGTCTAACGATTACAACAGTAAAATCAAATTTAAAATCAATGTAGTCGTTATAGAGATTTACCACACGAATGGAATTAATGTATATATCCCTAGGAAACTGCTTGCCTCAGGAAACAAACTATAGTTTATGTTCAAGTATAATTTTCAAAATTGGTTCAATACTTCCAGAGATATTCCCTATTTACAAATAAACAAACAATTCCTCTTTATAATATTTGTGTATGTAAATGTCTTTTAAAAATAAAATGTATATAAATTGACACATCAGAGACATACACATCTCAACAGAACAGAGACTGCAAAACCTAAAACTGCATATATAAGTAGAAGAGACTAAAATACACTACACATACGCATGAACCACCATTCCCCCATTAACCGAAATACAACTTAGAATATGGGAGTCCTCCTGTATATGGTCTCTTGGTGCAACAAACAACATTAATGTTTAGACCCAGACTGGCTAGCCCATCATCATCATTACCACCACCACCACCACCATCATAATCATAATCATCATCATCTTCATTATCATCTTTTCATCACTATCATCATCATCAGCATCATCATCATCATCATCATCATCATCATCATCATCATCAGCATCAGCATCATCATCATCATTAATAAAATAAGACAGATTGTATAAAGTTTATAATTAGCAAGTAAAGTGTTTCTGCTTTTAAAATTTATAATATTTAAAAGTTGAAAATAATTTAGTTTACCTTGATATTGGTAAAATAAAGCTAGAAATTAATAGAGGACTTTTAAATATATCTCTGCAAATAAAAGCGTCCAGATAGACGTTCAGCTTTTCATTGTTGTGTCTGGCTTCAATACGCCAAATTGTTAAAAAAGGATTTATTTACAAATCCTGGTCACATATAATTTTTTTTTCTTACCTACGGCGACTTCATTTCTCTTTTTAGAAAATCTGAATTAGGCGTCAACACACACTCCTTGCACGGTCAAATAAAACAATCCATGATCGTGTACTACTTGTAAAAGAGATTTCCTTTCCTGAGTTAGCACTCATAAAAATAGGCCAGTTAGATCATTCGGTCAAGTGCGCAATGGCTCTAAGTATGCGTTCCGCGTACTCCCGCGCCTGTCTGCACTTTGCTTTATCTACCTATAATTCGTTACAAAGCAGAATCGCCAACAGAGAAGAAGAAAATCACCAAAATAACTGAATTTGTGGTTCTCCTAATGAAGCCAACCATTCTGGTCGCCTTTTGGGTAATATGGAATGTGGTATGAAAATAAATTAGTTGTCACAAATTATACCAAGGTCTGTAACTTTCTGTGCTAAGATGATTCTGTTGGATTTTTCTTTCCATTTACTCAATATTTTTTATTCAAAAATAAGAAAGACCATCATCAAACGTATTCATAGCAATATAGAGGTAGTACTTAAATGGTCTTGACAGCACTAAAACTTAAAAGGCTAAGTCCTTAAAATCAGCTATACTGGAACAGTCAACACATTCACCTCCGGGAAACGGGAATCAAGAAGGCTATATTTAAAAAAAAGCCAGCCAGTGTATGCTATCTGTGCTACTAAAATATTTTTGTAAGATCTGTAGTACAACTTTTAAAATTATACACCGCCTCTGTGATCTGGTGATGAATAAATATATTTTTATTTTATTTATGTTTCAGAAATAATATTTTTAACAAGAATATAAAATAGATTCATATTTAGAACTACCTACAGTGTAGAAGATATAAAAAGTAAGCGTCAATTATGGGAGGGCCCAATTTTGTAATGTATACACTTTGTTTTGAAAAGCGATTTTCTATCAGTTATATGATTTACCAGGGTACATATGTATGGCTTTTTAGTTCACAGCTATTTCAGCTCTGGTGCTCTGGTGATGGTACATCCGTGTATAGGCAGGCCTTTTTTTATACATTTCAGTGTTGTTCAACTGTTTCAGGAGTTATACTATTCAAACGATGTTTTGTATTTCACCACTTTCCATCAGATTCCAGAACGCAGTAACTACTTGGCAACAAACAGCTGAGGCCGAGATCCCTTCGCAATACAAAGTGACTCCGAACAGGAATGCGAAGATAAATAACTAGAAAATTGACTATTAACCAACTTGTGGTGGCTTGTGCCAGATTCAGGCTCGTTGTCTACGGTGATAGAGACGAAGTGGCTGCAAGGCAACTCTACGTATTTATAGATACTGTAATTGGAACTAGTAATGGCTCGGTTTGTTTATAAAATATGCACTCCTGGGTACATGTGAAGTCGTGTTATTTTATTATTACAAGTATACTTCTATTATTAGAATAAGTGAGGCCTATATAACATTACAGGCTGATCAAATAGTAGTTTTCGGTGAATACGCTGCAAGAATGTTAGAAGGTTTTCTTGGTCAATTTCAAAGTACGCAACCAACGTTTTTAAATTTATGATCCTTTATAGATTTTCAGTAACTACAAAATTTATAATTTTTATGGTTTTGTATCCCAAAATGAAAAACGGAACACTTATATGATCACTTTGTTGTCCATCTTCTAAGACCCTTTCTGAAGTTCTGTAAGAGTTATCGAGTTGAAGCTAACAACTCTTACAAAAATCAAAAGGCCGATGGTGTATTTAAGAAATTTTTGTTTTTGACTCAATGCGACGTATGACGTATTTTATACAAATTGACTCACCAGGAAAACCTAAAATGTACCATAATGTTTTAGGGTTCCGTACCCGTATTGTGTGGTGGTACGGAACCCTATGTGCATGAGTTCGACTCATTCCTGACCAAATTATTTTTTCATCCATGTCCAAGTCTAACCTCAATCGCTCAGTATGAAGAGTAAGTAAGTAATTAGTAATTGTATTTTTTACCATCTTGTAATCACAAATCTCAATTAATCAAGCGATGACAATAGAAACCATAGGATGTGGTTAAAATGTTCTTGACAAGACGGATCTATTGATTAAAAATAGTTGTTTCCATAATCATTGGAAATTATTGTCGACAGTGATAAGTTGTTTTCAACTTGTCAGTAGGTAACATTTGGTTTTACCCATCATAATAGTAAATACTTTGATTGTCGATTTAACCATGTTCAGAATGAGATGTATCTTAGTTGATGAAAAGGGTTGCTTTAGTCAAAAGAATAAACGTAAATATCAAGACTCTACAGAGTGGAACAAAAATACCGTGGTTGGAGGTTAAATACCCTAAATATTGTTCGTATCAAATTTGATTTAAAGGAAATATTCCTTTTTTTGCGTTTAAATATTATAGATAAATCTTGAGTTGGGACTCAAACCTGTAAAATATGAAGAGAAAAAACTGGTTTTCTTTTAGATAATTTTTTGTCGTGTCTTTTTCCATGCGTTTTAAAATAATTCAATTTAATTTCTAATTCAATATTTGGTCTTTATTATCATAGAACTCCTCAACGGATGACAGCATATAATTCAAAATTGAGGCAATCGTTGTGATTTACGATAGGGTGCAAGATTTTTCTTAAAATTTCTCAGCATACCCATCTGACCTACGATCCTGGCCTCATCGCCATAGAACTCCTCAACCGATGACAGCACATAACTGGAAGTTGCGGCAATCACTCTGTGATAAGGTGATGATTACAGGGTATTACTTGAAAATTTATATTACCTATCCTTCGACCCTGCAACTCCTCAGTAATGACAGCGCACCACTCACGATTGAGACAAAGGCCTTGTGTGCGGTTTCTGATTGCAGGATACTAAAAACATTATCATAATACCACTTGACCTTCGTTTCATATGAGTTTATGAAAAGCGCGTTTACAAGACCTACCCGTGTTACACTATTAAACCTGTTAAAACAAAGAAATGTAAAATAAAATAAATACATAGTCTAAAGTATTATAAACTGAACGATGGTATTGAAACAACGCTTTTGCCGCCATCTTTTTTTCCCTAAACATATGCTATCTAGAAGCAGATGCATTCTCTATGATATACTCGTAGCAACACAAACACAGAGCGCCTACTTTTAGAGAACATTATGTTTCAAGAAGGAATCAGTCGGCAAAATTGTTGTTTTAATGCTATCGGTCAGTTTACATACATATGCCATTGCGGTATAGAAAAGCAGACGAAAATTAAATCTGGACGTGAGAAGCTCTGAACCGGGATTCAATCAAACGCTAACCGGGCGATTGCTCTACCAACTGAACTATCCAGTTCTCAACACAAACACAGAGCGCCTACTTTTAGAGAACATTATGTTTCAAGAAGGAAGCAGTCGGCAAAATTGTTGTTTTAATGCTATCGGTCAGCTTACATACATATGCCGTTGCGGTATAGAAAAGCAGACGAAAATTAAATCTGGACGTGAGAAGCTCTGAACCGGGATTCAATCAAACGCTAACCGGGCGATTGCTCTACCAACTGAACTATCCAGTTCTCAACACAAATTTACCCAAGTGCTTTCCCATACCGCAACGATATGTATAGATATATAATCATTTATAGTGAGCCACTGAGCGTCTAGAGGACGCTACTGTAATCAAGACGAGTCTAAAGACTATTATGCCCTACCGTCATCTGTTATATCATCGGGTAGTTAGGAATACTACTAATAATTACTCTTATCGAAACTCTGATAGAAATAAATTTCGAATCCTATTTCAGAGCTCCTCACATCCAGATTTTCTTTTCTTGTTTTCTATACCGCAATGATATAATATTAATTTGTAACTCCTTGCGATGGATAAATCGCCAAATGCTTAAAATATATAAATTTATTTCTATGATACATTAACTATTTTTTTTAATGTCTGCTGGTACCTTTGAGGGTGGCAATTTTCATGTTTAAAGTTTATTTTTCTTCAAATATCGCTCGTTGCTAGCTGCTTATCTGTACACTGAATTTGCCTAGAAAAATATATAGGTAATGGCAACAATCATCTTTGTCTACCTATAAATAGCTAAAGATAAATAATTATATCGCAATAGTGATAGGAGGTAAGACGAAAGAAATCATGATAAAACCGCCTTTGTCGATACGTTTATGCAATAAAATTAGTGTCTCTAACTAGACATTATTTTTACAAATTAGATTCGTCCAATCTGCATGCCTCGGAAACAAACAGCCAAATTAAATCACCCCACTGGCTGGGAAAAACACACTTGTCATAACTTCAGTACAGCACCCATCGACCTCCAACAAACTGCCCCCCATTGAACACTCGTCTGCACATAACTTTCCTTAACCAGCTGAGGGTCATCAACCTTGCACCACGTGGCTGTCAGGAGCAACACCCTCGCAATATCAGCTCGGCGCAAAAAAGTAGGAAGTCAATCGCGAATCTTGCAACCAAGCTCGCTGAGATTTTCCTGCGAACTTATGAATAGGCCGTTGCTTAGATTTTACTATAAAGTAGACACTACTTAATACGTATAGGTATAAAGTATAAAGGCAAAGTACGAATAATCTACTTTCATGCGCTTTAGATTTCATATTTTGTCTTGATCTATACTTCTCTAGATCACAAATAATCGCGGATAGTTACAATATCGGTATTCATGCTTTGAGGTAATCGTTTCACTATTTGTTGCAGTAATGATTTTAGTCATTCTGTTATTCGTTTATAATGATTGAGAATAATATAGTGGCAAAAAGGGATAAGTGGTAGAAAAATGTTGATGCGTGCTAACTTATCGAGCAGTATAAAAACAATTGTATCTATGATGTTAAGGTCTCCTTGATACTTTGTTGTTTAAAAAGTGGATAGGTTAGCCAATGACCACCATTTTCCAGGTAACTTTTCTTGGAACATGAATCACGTGCAAAAAATACTGTGCAATAATTCACAAGTATTTTAAGAACTGCTTGGAAAGATAAGACCACCCAAACCCAAAAAAAACTTGGCAAAATAAATAAACATGCTCCTCCAGACATAACGCCACGTAAATGGTCTCTTTTATTAATTCCTTTTCGTTCATATTGCGATGAAATAAGGACTCTTGGGACGTCACCAGTATGTTCCCATTCCGCAACATCAGCGCCGGGGCCCACGTGCGCGCGCAAGGCCACCGAACTTTTTACACACGAGGGCGTTGACTCTGCACAGACGACGCCACGCCACGCAATTATAAGTTCACTATCTGTTCGGGCCTGTACTAAAGGCGGTCGTGAAGATAGTCAGAGATGGCGTCGCAATCTCGGAGCTTCAACGAGGAAGGGCATACTGTGCAGTTGATAGCACGCGCGCCTTTTGTACTACTGTCCTAATTTTACTGGGTAACTAACAAACCGCGGAGTCGTGAGGATTCCGTTGTATACAAACAAGGCCTGATAAAGGGAGAGCTGTCAGAAGTGACAACCCTGGATTACGTGTGTCTCCTAGATATTCTTAAGCAGTCAGCTTAACAATACCTTCATGCCAATGTGATACAACAAACTTCAATTGTCAGAAAGTCACCATAAGAACGCTTGCTTCGAGCTATGAGCACGCATGCTTACTGTTTTTTTGACAATTTTGTAGATTTTATGAAAACACATTGAGTGAAAAAAACAAATGGCCCTTGCAATACTCAAGTTACATTTAAAAATAAATTCACGAGAAATTTCGATTCCCCTAGTTGGATTCAATCAACATTGCTATAAACTATTTTTTCGTAATAGCTATTTTGCAATCGAATAAAGTTCACAAACATAATATATATTTGGTCCAAATTTATATTTATTCACTTATTGGTGTTTTAAATATCACCAAGTATTGTAAAACTGAATTAAACAAAGTGATAAGTTTTCATCAGTATCTATCAATTTTCCCCATTTTGCAGTGTACCTGGGTTGAATGTTAACTATGTGTAGCTGGGCTAAGTATGTATAGCTCAGTTAAGTAAGTATGTGTAGTTGGGTTAAGTATGTATAGCTGTGTTAACTATGTGTAGCTGGGCTAAGTATGTATAGCTCAGTTAAGTAAGTATGTGTAGTTGGGTTAAGTATGTATAGCTGTGTTAACTATGTGTAGCTGGGCTAAGTATGTATAGCTCAGTTAAGTAAGTATGTGTAGTTGGGTTAAGTATGTATAGCTGTGTTAACTATGTGTAGCTGGGCTAAGTATGTATAGCTCAGTTAAGTAAGTATGTGTAGTTGGGTTAAGTATGTATAGCTGTGTTAACTATGTGTAGCTGGGCTAAGTATGTATAGCTCAGTTAAGTAAGTATGTGTAGTTGGGTTAAGTATGTATAGCTGTGTTAACTATGTGTAGCTGGGCTAAGTATGTATAGCTCAGTTAAGTAAGTATGTGTAGTTGGGTTAAGTATGTATAGCTGTGTTAACTATGTGTAGCTGTGCTAAGTATGTATAGCTCAGTTAAGTAAGTATGTGTAGTTGGGTTAAGTATGTATAGCTGTGTTAACTATGTGTAGCTGGGCTAAGTATGTATAGCTCAGTTAAGTAAGTATGTGTAGTTGGGTTAAGTATGTATAGCTGTGTTAAGTATGCGTAGCTGGGTTAAATTTTTGTAGCTGAGTTAAGTATGTGCAGCTATGGGTTAAGTATGTGTAGCTGGGTTAATTCTGTGTAGCGGGGTTAAGTCTATGTAGCGGGGTTAAGTCTGTGTAGCTGGGTTAATTCTGTGTAGCGGGGTTAATTCTGTGTAGCGGAGTTAAGTCTGTGTAATACACAGTGTTTATTATAAGTATGCAGAGCTGGGTTAAGTTCCTGAATGTAACAAGACGCAACAAATTTTCCCTTCATTATATTCATATATAAGCCTGCTGATAATTATAATTTCGTCTTTGTACCATTAACAATAGATAGCAATTTATTAGTTCACTACATAAATGCCCAACTTTAGACAGAAAAATTGCCTTTTCACATTAAACTAGCCTGTTGAATTCGATATAACTTTTAAAAAGACGTTAAACTAACGAAGGAAACGGACTCGATTAGCTCTATGAATACGGACTTGAACAGTCTAAGCAAATGTAGTTGGATCCGTGAGAGTAGTGGAAGAGAACATTACCTATATATATACTATTTATGTTATCTACACTAATATTATAAAGGGGTAAAATTTGTTGGTTTGTAACTAGGGGTTAATCTCTGAAACTACAGCACTGATTTTGAAAATTCTTTCATGTTTTTCATAGTTATAGGCTATAATTTGTTCCATGAGAATGGGTAATTCCCTAGGGATGTAGTCATTAATTACATTCGCGCGGGTGATCTCGGGAAAAAAGAACCGAATAAAAAAAAACAATGTTTTAATGGTTAGACTGTTCTTTTGGACATAGGCTAGAGTTTGTTCCCTGGGGTTCGGCAGTTCCCTAGGGAAAGAGTCATAAAGAAGTAATTACATTCGCACCGGTGAAAGTGCGGGTAGAAGGCTAATTAATTTTCAATGTGTTGAGCTAAATTACGAGTTTTTAAGAAGACGGGATTCAGAAGAAAAAAGGATAAGATTTTTCGGTTGAATACTCTCGAATAAAGTTCAATACTCGACACATTGAACTAACTTATTACTTTGAGTATTTTGCTCTAATTTGCAGATCGTTACTCCGATCCGATAATTGTGTATATATTTTAGCACGATAAACTCTGCAGACATTGGATATTTATTTGGAAAGAACGATTGCTAACAACAACTG
Source organism: Ypsolopha scabrella (assembly GCA_910592155.1). Taxonomy (NCBI): domain Eukaryota; kingdom Metazoa; phylum Arthropoda; class Insecta; order Lepidoptera; family Ypsolophidae; genus Ypsolopha; species Ypsolopha scabrella. Next base: position 51,968,862 of record OU342960.1, read on the forward strand.
GTTTTTGTTATAGCTATTTACTTTAGTTGTAATTTATATTTTCATTCATTCATTCACAATTTAAGAGCTGTGCTCTTGTCGGTGAAGTCTTCTCCATTCACTTCTGCACCCCACTTTATTTTCATAAATAATTAATATAAGTTAAAGTACCTACTACATATATTGTATTACTTGTAGACGAGCTCAAAAGTTGTTTTTATAAAAAAACAAAGAGCGCGCAAAATTTTATCAGCGATCGGAATATACTTCTCAAAAACAAAATACTGACTTTAAAATTTTCCCTTCCGACTACATTAGTGAGGTTCAAATCTCAATAGATTTATTGACCCTCGTTTATGGGCCTTCACCCTTATTATCTGTATCATATTAAGTCGGAGGCAAGGAACTACCTCCACCAGTTCCGTCACCTTTTGTTAGTCACGTACATGACGATTTCAAGGATATATGAACGTGAACCGGCTCACATTTCAGCCAGGAAGAATTAGAATTTAGAACAAGTTAATATTTTCAGAAATAGAAGCACATACACTAAACAATATGAATGCAACCGCGAATCGTACTTTGAACGATATGATGGGCGTCAGTCAACACAATCACTATTACGTAGCACAAAGATGGCGTGACGACACCTATCCATCGAGGTTGTCAGCCTTCAGGGTTCAGCATCTGCGGATATTGGTCTTCTGTTGCCATTCTGTTCATTGACTCTACCTTCCGGTGTAAGTGAAGTCTGGGACTACCTCTGGGTATACGTAAGGAAAGAGATTTATTTACTTGCAAAATAAAAATATATGAATAAGTAGTTAATGTAATGCGATACATACCGCAAAGATGATATATAAATAAAAAATACAAGTACAAATACATACGTCAAATTAACAAATATTTTTAAGATACGAAAATCTGCCCGCTAAAAACATGTTGAAACTCCAAGGATGTTCTGAAACTTGGTGTAAGTATGTATCTCTAATACGTTTAATTAAAGTGGGATAACCAAACGGGATAGTCAGACCATAAATCCATTTGTCCATATTGCAGTATTAAATTATGTTCATGTTAAAATTTGCATTTTCTTATTTTACTTATTTGTAATTCACAGAATTTGCCTTTGGTACAAGTAATTATATAGATTGTATATTATAATTTTACGTAATTTATTAACATTAAGAACGGTTATATGGCTCACTCCCTAATATTACGTATAGTTAGTCCATAATCGGAAATATTTCTGACACCCCCTCAGGAATTCGTAAATACATTATTTGTTATATATACTATATATTAACGTCTTGCAATCTGTATGTATTTGTCACCTTCAAATGTATCGTAGAATTGTTTTTTTTATAATCTGCTTACATATTGTGAAATCTGTCGAAACTTCGCTCAGCTCCCGAGTTTATGATCACAAGCAACCTAGCACGATCCTCTTAGCTTCGTTCGTCGTCGCACATATTTTTGACTTTTTGTTAGAAGTCTATCCTAAATTTCTCATTTCATATTGTCGATCAGATCATGAAATAATAAATTCTATGATAATTATGGCCACCACATATGCATAAGCTCTTAATTAATCCTTTTCTTCTTCAAGAACAAGATTTAGCAGAATAAACACCTAAAATAGCTTACAATTTTAACAAATTAAGTACAATTTAATCGCATGATTAAATCTTTTTAATGTTTTTGCACTACCCTGCACCTGTCACCTGTTAGCTAACAGTTTCCCCATTGGCAAAGGTTAGCTGATAGAAAATATTAATTAGTATTAAACTCGCCTTTATACAATGTTTGTATTTTTGGCAATAAATAATTTTATTATTATTTCCCTCTACGACTCTATCAGACCTCTACGAAGTTACTGGTTTCGTCATATTTCGTCACGTCACTCGCACGTGACGGCCGAGTGGTCGCCGGTCAGGGCCGAAATTCGGCGAGCCTCCGAGTTCGATGCCCGGTCAGATATTTTGCCACTACTCTGCAATCCACCTATTATGATGTCACACCCAGTTTAGGATTATTACCACTTTAATTGGCCATCCGAATCATTTGCTATCTTTTTTTCTCGTGTAAGTTTTTTATTCCGAAATTGACTGACATGCCCATGCTATAAATCATTTATGTCTGTGTTTGTTTAATTAATCATAAATTTGGATTGAAATCGCTCTATACATGAAGTTTTACTTCCATAGATAATAAAAAAACACTAAAATGGAGATAGAGTACTATAAAATTTATAAATGTTATAATTTTGATTAAAATCAAGAAGTCAAATTAAAAATCTTTCGCACGACATCCAAGAAATTCCAAAATGGTGTAGTGTTTTTCTATTCGCATCCGCGCCAAAATAAGGAGCTGCGGTCGTTCGTTCAACCCAGTACGTTGAGTGTTGACCCAGCAGCGTGACGTAACGTGTGACGTAGCGCGTGCGACGTCACAAGATGGCCGCCGCATTGCGCGTGCGCAATGATCGTGGCCTCGACTGTACAACGTGTCGACGCTCGGTTGCTAATGTTGATTTAATGCAATGCTTCATTTTCAAGGTGCTTTGCTACCGGATTGACGACAAAAAGTTTATTAAAGAAACAATAGGATATAAACAATAACACTTTCTTTGTTTACTTGTGCACTCTACATAAATGATATTTTATATAACTTTCATATAAAAAGAGCCATTAAGACAAGACTGCTAGTTTTATAACAAGGCTTGCCTAGTAACAAAATCGGATTGCACGAGTGTCTTAATAGATAATGGTGTGCAGTTGCATACAATACATACCTAGTTCATTTATTATATGTTTTAGTTTAGGTATGTTTCTACGGTAGTGTGTAGACAAACTATGTATACTATAAAATTCTCCACTATTTTTTTACTGATAATAAGAATGGCAAGGATTATTGTGCTATATAGGATTTTTTCTCAAAATCACGACTACAAAAATCTGATAAATATTTTAGCATCAGTGGAATGCAAAAGAGGAATTGATATGGAGGTTAGTAGATCCTACCTTGCACTTTATTCTGCTGAGTTGAAACTGAGTACATAAAATAATTATATGTAATATTTAGGAAGTGGTGCTTTCCGGCTAGCTTATTTATGTTTCGGTTCCTTTTTCATGTATAGGAAAATTTCGCGTATCGCAGGATAAATTCTATATAAGCTAATTCTTTACCTGTATATTTATATCCGTATCTTTTTTCCTGAACTATTGAATAATAATCAACACGATAGTAATATTAAAAAACAAAACTGAAACTTCATTGCTTTTGTTTGAACTTTTCTTCCGTGTTAGGTTCACTTTAGCACATTAGTTGAACATAAAATTAAAAATAAACAAGATAAAAGATTGTTTCATTAAACTAACAACAAAACTAAACCTCATTTTTACTTTTTGTTTAATCAGTCTGTGGTGCAATTTATTTATATAGGTTAACGGCCAAACCCGATTTTAGGACAAACTAGTTTTTCCTAGGCCAAACTAGTTCATATATGGTAAGATCGTATTTTTATGAAATCTTAAGACGTCGCCTCGCTCCGCATCGCTTTGCTCGGCTCCTGAATTTATATTCACAAGCAACCTAACATGCTCCTCCTCACTTCGCTCGTCGTCGCACCTACTTTGGCCTAGGAAAAACCAGTTTGTCCCAAAATCGGATTTGGCCGGTAACATGATACAAATATACATCGTAGAGGTCAGTGACATACATACATATACACACGCCTGCCCTCCAAAGGCAGAGCCTACAGATTTCCATTAGCTGCGATCCTGATGCACTTATTACGCCTTTTCCACATCCATAAATCTAGTCATATCTGTACACGCAATCCATACCTCTTCTAAATCCCGCTTGTACATCCCTAAATTATTCTTCTGGTTCATGCATCACCTTCCTAGTTAGAACTTTTGAAAACAATTTTCCAACGATACTAAGAAGACTATGCCATGGTAGCTTTTACATTCCTACTGTGGACCTTTGCCTTTATACAGTGGGCTGATAACAGCCTCGCACCAGTCAACTGGAACACTTGCTCGCGGGCTAACCACCACGCCATCTATCTTCTCCTCTTAAATTTTCTATTGAAATTGTATCATACCCAGCTATTTTCCCAGTTTTCATGGATTTCATTGCCTGTGCATACAATTTCTTTTATAAATACACAAGTATGTATATCTTATATTTTACATATGTTACAGCCAAAGTAATTAATCTAGATATTATGTATACTAACTCGCTATTACATATAATATCTATTAAATTTGGGCAAAGTAATCATTGGGGCATAATTATGAAATAATCTAGCTATTTTACATAATATCTATCGAGACTTGGATAAAGTAATAAAAGATAATAAATATATTTATTATGTTTATTTCACATTGAAAGCGTAGCTTTATAGCTAATAAATGTTAAATTGTATGGATATAATGTTATATCGCAAGATACCTTCGCAAATAAGACGTTTGTGAACCAAACTCTATGTACAGCTTTATGTATTTTACGTAGCGTAAGCGGGTTTTACAAGTTAACGAATAATAGTCGACCAACTTAATTTTGCAGTTTTGTTTCAGTCATTTTGTAGGTAATGATGATTTTGTAATTTTTATTCAAATCATCTAAGGCTATTAACATATTTTAATGGTACGGAACCCTCAAACTTGAGTCTTACTTGCACTTGCCGCTTTTTAATTTGCATTTATACAGAGAAGGCATGCAGCGGCGAAATGAGGAGAGGAGGGGAAGCGAGTAGGACCGTGTTTATTACTTTAACTAATTCTTATTAGCTATTATGAATAATGTCACAATTTAGTGAATAGATATCATATCAAGCCATTATGTAATTGCTGCTTAATCACTTTGTCTGTAACATATATAATATTATTACTTACCATGATGCTTATCACGATTTGAATGAATGAGTAGACACTTATTATACACACACAAAATAAGAATAAATAATAAAAAGTACCGAGAACACAGTATTGCACAAAGGGGGGCTTAATACCAAAAAACAATTTCTTCCAGCCAACCTTTGGGTAGTATAGAGATAATTATTTTGAAATATACAAGTGGTACAAACAAGTAAATATTTGATAATGAAAATAAGGAAAACAAATAAAGTGAATATAAGGCGACTTCTAATTATAATATAAATTCATACTGGGGACACGGTGAGTGGTGAAGGAAGACCAAGGTTCAATGACCATTTAATGAAAAACGCAAAATAACATTTAGGCTTGTTAAACTAATTAACTCGAAGTTATATAATAAGAAGTTATATACATAACTAAATATCTTTACTACTATGAACATTCATCTTTGTCTATTTCGCGGCTTTCTTGGGGAGTCACCTCTGATTTCTTGCAATCAGCGCTCACTTTCAAAATAATTCTCATTATTATTGTTTATTGTACACTAAAATACGCAACTATACAAGTTAGAAAATTTAAAAACCAGCCAAGTGTGAGTCGGACGAAGGATTTATCTATAAAAACGGCAAAAAATCAGGTCTGTTGTACGGGAGCCCCCCTTAAATATTTATTTTATTTTAATTCAATTATTTGTTTTTAAAGTGAACATACAACTAAATATTCTGTGAATATTTAAAACGTTTAACTGTTGCCGTTATCAATATCGAGCAAAAACGAGCAAAAAAATCACGTTTGTTGTATCGGAGCCCCCTTTATTTTATTCTGTTTTTAGTACTTGTTGTTATAGCGGCAATAGAAATACATTATCTGTGAAAATAATAACTGTCTAACTCTCACGGCTCATGAGATACAGCCTGGTGACAGACGGACAGCGGAGTCTTAGTAATAAATAGGGTCCCGTTGGTTACCCTTTGGGTACGGAACCCTAAAAATTTGTGTACAGCGGCGAGCCTATCTCTGTGAGAGATTTCTTCCAGCAAACTCATATGTGTGCCCTAAAGAGCGTGTAATTGTGCCCAAAGTACGGCGATGGGGCTCACCACCCAACATGTTGGGACGTAATAATCGTCGATGAAACGCGGGTGTACCGGGTGTGGACTGCGACTTGCATTTCACAGTTCACACTCGGGAACACCTCATGACTGATTCATGTCGAGACAATATGTACGAGTATATGTATATTTATATTTATATATATATATATATATATATACATACTTCTCGTGTTCCCTACAAACGCAGGCCCAGCCTGGGGTCTTACTGTGAGACGACAACATTTTATTTTGCGAATGTTGCAGAAAGTGCTATCGATCTGTGATACTGTTCACTTACTAAGCCTCCAATATGAATTTGGCCGTATAAATAAATATCACCTGGTGTATGTCCAAAAGGAAAACTGTATATAAGTACCTATGTATATTTTTTCGATAAGACGCTTCCTAAAGTAAAAAGAAGGTAAAAGGGGTATAAACAAGTCTCGCATTACAAATGTTTAAAGCCAATTTTCTTTTGAAGTAGGTATCTCTAATAAATAACGTAGCTTTGTTTGATAATGGTACTTACACATAAGATATTGAAATATTTTTATTTAGAAAGAGGACCTTCGGTTCAAAATTTGTAATTCCCAATACTCGTACTTAGAACTCTATGTTCCGTAATTCCAAACTTTGCTGTGACTCATTTGTTCCGGATCAAGTTATGACATAGATTGAAATATCCACGGTCTTATTATTTGGTATTAGGGGTTAGTTTTGTTTAAACATATGCACAACCAAGGTCATTATTACGAGAGGTATGTGGGTCAAAACTTTGCCGTTAGCACCGCCTACCAGATTCTGCTGGCATATTCTAAAAATTATTTAAGTATGTATAAGTGCTCGCCAAGAACCATTTTTAATGCATCCAAACCGTTGGCAAAGTATTTTTACCGCACTAGTGCTTTTTTATAATTTATCGAGTGCAAAGTCTTTCCTTGTGTACCATAGACTTGACGAAAATAATCTCCGTTCAGTTTAATGCGGTCGTAGACTGCGTTCAGTTTGATCGTCGAACGAAACCATGTGAGGTGAGTGTCACCCGACGATCAAACTGAACGCAGTCTACGAACGCTTCAAACTGAACGCAGTTTATTTCTGTCAAGTTGGAAAATTGGTGCAGAGAAAAATAATGCCAGCCTAAAGTTTGGAATTTGGAATATTTGCTGTTTGTTTGTTTCTTTAATTACGTTTCATTTATTTACTCACATTATGCATAGAAAAACGTAGTATGATACACGTGAGTAAGGGCAATAACTTACTCGTAACGTTGAAAACATTGGCCACGCTCGTGTTTCAAATCGTCCTTGTAAACTATTGCCTCCTTACCGCTCTTGTAGCGTAGATGTACTGCTATAGTATTTTAATATTTCAAACCTCCTTTTTTACACGATGATATAAATACTCTATCATCTATTCTTTAAAATATAAACGAAACAGAGTTTTCGTAGAGGTGTTTTGGAATGTATTTTAATAGTCTTCAATCCTTTCAGTCGGATACAAGTACGTGGATTTACAAACTTTTCTTTTTTAGGGTTGCGTACCGCAGAATGAAAAATGGAATCCGAAATGGAATCCTTATCACTTTGTTGCCTGTCAAGGTCTAGAAGAGTATTCAAAAATTTATTTATGAACAACTTGACTAAAACCTTTTGATAAATGTAAATTAATGGATCGTAAGTGTAAGTTAAATTTGACACACAAAACTGCATGTGGAATAATTTGTGTTTTGAATAGTATGTACGGAACTTCAAGAGTCCTATCCGCACTTGACTGTTTTTCTTACAGCAATCCGGACTTCATCGCCCAGAATAAGGCTCTCAGTCAAAGAATCATTGGTGCTGAAATGGCACATGTTAGCATAAGCACTTTGCATCTCACTGCCGAACTGTTCTGCGAAATGTATTGGTGTGAGGCCTTTGTGATCCTAAAACTGGGTCACACTTTGTTTCCTGTTCGTGTCGTTCCTGTTTATCAAAGTTTAACATAATATAACTCCAAGGTTCTTATGTTCGTCTTAAAAGAGAAAATAATAATAAAAAGAATAAATGATTTTCAGTAATTATTAAACCGGTGTAGTAGTTATTTTACTATTATGCAAGTCAAACTGAGAATGTTTGTATGTTGTAGGTTGAATTAAATGGATGCTGGGTGAAAATTGAGAGTATATTATCTAAATTAATAAAAAAATAACTCCACAAGAATCTCTGAAAGATATTTGATAAGACTAACCAGATTAATTAGACCACGGCTAAGGAGAATATCAGAAACCATTTTATTTGTGTATCTTTAATTCGACCTCAAATCCTTAGTATACTGGACTGTATATGTTCCTATACTCATATATCTACTTCACTCATATGTCAAATATGGCCCGGCTCTTACGAAAAAACGTACCTACGAACTGGATTGGATTTCTCCGCCAACTAAAAACTAATATCCTAATAAATCTGTTGGTTTCCCAAATGTTTCAGTTTTAAGTGAAGGTTTCCTCATTCATGGAGCAACAGGGAATCAAGAATCCAAGAATCCTCTCTAGCTTCGTCTACTAAAACCACAGAGTTCAAAAGGTGTTTATTATTGTTAATAACGGTTGACACAGATACCTCTGGGCATGCTTATAGGAAAGATAGTGGATGCTGCTACACTAGGTACCGGATGACCACAACTCTGTTTAGGTTTAAATCTGCTACTACTCATATATATTTATACGCAGATAATGCATTTGTGATATACATAATTCATATTATTTAATACAAAATTTACTTTAATATTTTGAATTTTGTTTTCCGAACTGGCTCGCCTAATTAACTGAGAGTAAGAAATAATTATGCTAATATATAGAGTGTAAATAGAGTGCGACCATTAAATGAAACCACATATTCTACCGACCCTACTGAACTACTTTTCCCAAGAGTCATACCTGCGGAACCCCTTAGTTTGGGAAATAATTGAGTTCCAAACAAAATGCGTGAACCCTAACGCACCGACATACGGGCGAGGTTATAGAGAGCGTTGACCTCAATCAGCTGCAGGTTTCACGGACGACGCTCTCTCTAAACTCGCCCGTATGTCGGTGCGTTAGGGTTCACGCATTTTTTTTGGAACTCAATTATTCCCTAAACTAAGGGTGCCCGCGGGTATGACTCTTGGGAAAAGTGGTTCAGTAGGGTCGTTAGAATATGTGGTTTCATTTAATGGTCGCACTCTATTTACAACCGGTATATAACCCGCCCGAAAATAAAAATGGGGTCGACCGACAAGTCGGAAATTTGCAACGTTGGGAACTTGGTGGTTTATCTATAATTTGCGTGTTCTATGTCAAGGCTCAGTTATCGCTACCAAATAGATATTTAACTACTGCGAGTTCAGCGATCCCACTACATTATACCAATCCGCTGGGTTATTGTGTTCGTGTTCTCATTTCAGAACGATATACCCATGACGCATTTGTCGAATAGACTAAATGGCTTCAGACTCATGAAAAAACGATTTTCTACGGAGACAGATTAGCCTCCTTTCTAACAGACAAATCTATCGATGTACATAGCTAAGTAACATCGAAAAAACACCCAACAATATCAAATTGTTTTACTTAAGAGGCCGTATTTTTCGTCTGTTTGATGGGAAGCATTATTTTAATTATCTTTCTTGTCATTACCGCGATGATTTTGTAAAAATCAGGGACATACACCAGTCCATATGGGCCATCTAAATAAAGAACTAAAATTTATTTGATTCAATTGTTTCTCCTTTACTTAGATATTATGAATAACCATTCGGATTGGGCTCGTAAGTAATAAAATAACTCGCAAAAGAGAAACAATTCAATCAAATAAATTGTAGGTCTTAATTTAGGCGGCCAATATGAAGTGGTGTATGTCCCTAGTTTTTCCAAAAATATCGCGATAAAGGCCAGAAAAATATTAACATATGGTTTTGATCAAAGTTGTCGTCGTCGCGGACCGGGCTCTTAATTAAAGTGTACAATAAAGATATTTGCGTTTTCGATTTTACAGAATTAAAAATAACAATTTACTCATGCTAATTTAATATTTTAGGGACTTTAGAAAACTATACAATTCCATACAATTTTTGTGTCAATAAATACCTCTGGTCCTTCTCTTCTATAACTCTTCAGGCAGCTACCAGGCGCGTCCCATTCGCCGCCTCATTAACTGGCTATCAAATAAATTCCCTTACATCTAGCTTCCTGGTTGAGGAGCAAGTGGCCATTATCAGTAACGGTTGACCCAGTTCGACCAGGATGTGCTGAGAGCACTGCGAGGGTTGCCAGGGCTAGTGGTTTGTGGTTTCAGGGTGGAATATGTTTTTGAAAGACCGTTGGCACGGGGTTGGGAGCATAATCTGCTAACAGGATATGGGGAAAAATGAAACTTTGAAGGCCAAATAAATACTTAACAAAGTATTTGAGAAAAGTACCCAAATTATGCACATACACGAGTATTCATAGATACAGGTCTAGTGAGAAATACTGCGACTAAGGCATTCGCGAAATCTATGAATAATCGTATTTATTTAATGACGTCTTATGACAACTTAATACTTTATTTTATAGACTTGTCAAAAAGACAAGGAAATAACCAACTTTGCCGACAAAACACAAAGTCGCAATATTTCTCATAGGTAGACAGAGAGTAGACAAAAATCATCTCAAAACTGGTCTTCTTTCCACCTCACTCCCAGTGGAATGGTGTGATTTTGGGTACATTCGCGGAATAATGTTAGCAACACTGTCAAAGAGCAGTCACATCTCGAAGCCTCAAGTCAACCCGCCAAGTGCCTGATACGGGGTCTCTCAGAACTGGTCTTCTTTCCACCTCACTCCCAGTGGAATGGTGTGATTTTGGGTACATTCGCGGAATAATGTTAGCAACACTGTCAAAGAGCAGTCACATCTCGAAGCCTCAAGTCAACTCGCCAAGTGCCTGATACGGGGTCTCTCAGAACTGGGATGCTATAACGGGCTGATCAGACGACGTCGCAGTGCAGGGTTATTACAGCAACACGCGGATGTCACTCTATTTGGCGTTTTGACGTCTGATCGGTTCTTTCAAGCGTTGAGGACTTAGAATTCCATAGAAAATTGTAAACCTTCTCGGTGAAGCCTACGTGTGTGTTCGGTTGCGGGACATGTGTTGACGCATAAACAAGTGAAGATAGTGGAAAGAATAAGAAAAAATATTAAGTTATTAATAGACTAGCCTTTTCCGGTGGCTCCGCTCGCTTTTATTCAATCTCTACCCCGTTCGGCTTGGGCGTTATTTTATAAACACTTCATAAAGCTTAAAATGTTTCAGGGTTACTATGATGATAATAAAAAAACCGCATCCAAATCTGTTCAATAGTTCTCGAGTAAAAATGGAACATACAGACAGGCAGACAAAAAATCTAAAAATTGTAGTTTTGGCTTTAATACACTACTAATGGATAAACCATTACATTTTATGTTTTAAAATAATATTCAATGCAGAGACAGGACTTTTTTACTATGTACTTTGTTATTGGTATTGATGACAACTATCTTTAAATGATAACTACATTTGTGTGTACGATGAAACTATAGAAGACCCAACGAGAGATGACACCTGTGACAGCTGCGTTTAGTGATGGGGTGCATTTTAATTTCGGCAAAAATAAAAATCAAGTGCGACTAGCGACTTGAGTAAATAAAATATCGATTTATTTGACACGTCATACAACATGCATCATAATAATACAAATGGAAAATGTGCATTTGCTTACATTAACAAAGCAGCCATAAAATCTAGAAAACAGGTTTACAATTTTTTCATTATAAAAAGATATAGTTTGTAAACAGACGGAGCCGTACGATTAAGGGGAATAGAACCCGTTATTTATTGATTACAATTCAGCCACTCACAAACCTCATTATCCCTTGCATTTTGAAAAAATTAGAAACTTTTGCTATAAAGTCTTTATAAAATCGAAAAATGATGATCGAAACGAGTAGCACGTCACTTTTTGCTGCCAGCAACAATGAAGTATTAGATTATTTTAGTGACACTTAACCATAAACAATTATGAAACTTGGTAAGCATTTAAGCGTCATAGGTGTCATCTCTCGTTGGCTCTAGTTTAGATGGATATTTTGTTAAATTGGATATATTAATATGATGTTACGCAAAAAATCGTGTCGCCTATTATAGGGGTTTCTTTATTTTTATCGCTTTTGATTCATATCAATTCTCATCTTGAACTTTTATGAGATACGAAAAAGACAATTAATTACTGTCAAACTATGTAATTTTTTTGAGGTATATTGTTAATTGGGTTTAAATTTTTTTTTTATTTGTTGCGGTAGAGGCCATGGTAACATGTATTTTGTGAAAATTTGAACTTTCTACCTATTACGACCGAAGCAGCAAACCTCGGTGACAGGCGGATGGACAGACCGACAGCGGAGGCTTAGTAATAGGGTCCCGTTTGGCACCCTTCGGGTACGGAACCCTAAAAACGGTGCATTGTTCACAACTTTATGCATTTACCAAGTACAAACTCAGTAAATTTACGACGTCATTATGAAAAATGGGTATCAACCTTATGTAGTCACTATACCTGGCTACCATGATACAATGACGCAGAAATATAAATAATAATAAATAGGTTATTCATTAGGTATTGTTTAAGTTTTACTTTTCACAGCAGCATCATAATTGATTTGGTGACATAATCTGAGTAGTAATTCAAGGAAGTTAAGTATTAATTTGTGAACAAAAATATTACACACAAAAACATGATCAAATAAGGTCACGTTATGTATCCTCGAAGGGATGTTAGTCCGCTTTTCCGAGTGTGTAATATTTTTCCGCCCTTAACGAAAGTCTGTTTCAATGGCAGACGGAAAAACTGAAGTTTCCCTTTGAAACAGATTTTAGGGCGAGGTAATTCGGAAAAATCTGTTCTTCTCTAACATAATTATTTTTCTTCTCTCGAAAAGTAGATCGTAAAGTATGAAAGCAAAAATCTTTCATAAAAATAGGTGTGATGACGAGCAGAGCGAAGCGGAGCAAGGCATAGCGTGTTAGGTTAACATGTGAATAAATTTGAGGAGCCGAGCGAAGTGGGGCGGAGCGAAGCGACCTCCCTAATTTTAACAGAAATACGATCTGCCTAGGCAATGCCGAATTCTACGATACGCCGATGACATCTATACTGCTCAGTACTAACATCACTAATTACAAATAATTATATAAATTCATTAATGACATTAAAATTAAGTTATTCCAATTACGAAAAATTATAAGACATTATAAACTAAAACCAGTAAATTCAATGGCTTTTAATTTTTAGTAAACCGTAGATTTATCGGTTTAATGCGCTATATTTCTTTGATTTTATAGATAAAACTACAATTTACTAAAAATTATCAACAAAAAGGAGACAAATAATGGTAACTAAAAAAATGTTATTTTCAATTAGGGACATATTAAAAATAACAAGTTAACGAATGAAAAAAAAATATATTGAATGTGCCACCTATAATAAAATGGGAATGTTTATGGATAAGATTAAAAATGGTTTATAGATGAGTTTTATGTATGTGTAGGAGGAGAAATATTGAGAGAGGGTGTGTGGGAGGGTGTGTGTGTGGGGGGGGTGTGTAATGTGTATAATTAAGTTTGTTTAACGCTGAGATTATTTATGATGTTAGTAATATATTGGTTCCGCTTCCAAAAAAAGATCCACATCCGAGAACAGTTCTTCATGTGTCAATGGCTCTGTTAAGGTGAATGTATACTCACACTGCAATTTCGGCCTGTCTTTGAAGGCCAACTCCTCCTATACGAATGGTCCAAACACTTAAAGAAAAACTACACAATAGGCATAACATAAAAACAAATACAATTTTGGTTAAATTAAAAAATAGTCTTTGCTTTTGACAAAAATATATTGAAAGTTTCCTTTGATTTAAGCAATAATTTTCGTACTCCTTTCGAATGCTTAAAGCGATTTTAATGACTATTTCACCATACTAAAGACAATTTATAGATCTACAAAACTATTGTTCAACATATTTTTTCCGTCCATCCTGTGCATGTGAAATATATTATTTCCTCCTATTTAGCGGTATCCGAAGACGCAGCGATTGTCGTAACAGCCACTTCGTAATATGCGCTGATATGAATATTATTTCAATGTCGTTTCCGCCGATTTTTGTACTGTCATATATCGAGTTGCTAATTTAGCGTAGGCAAGGATGAATTCGAGGCGTAGTTTGTGCGTGGACATGGAGACGCGGATGCTGAGGTCGCGTCATAAGCATGTGGTGGATTTGCGCAACATTACGCGTGCTATCAGCGTATTCCAATTCGCTCGTCCACTAACAATGTAATACAAAAACTTAATGTCTAAAAATTGTCCTTCGGTCTATCAGTGAGAGCATATCGTGAGTACATTTTTGCACGGTAATTTAATCGTATTTTTTTCAACATAACTAAACACTTAAATAACATTAAAATCTCTACTAAACAGGACCTAAAATAAAATTAAGTAGAAAGTTAACCTAAGTTCTGAAATATATATGTATAAATATTATTTTTGATTCAAATTATCTTTTCTAGTTCCGATGTTATAATAATTATTAAATTTTATTGTATTAAGATTTTTTTTTCTTTCAAATCGTTTAAATAACAAGAAAATCTTGTAAGGCCTAAAAAAATAAGTATATTAGTAGCTCATGGTTTTGTGCATAACTTTCTATATCTACGTTTATCCATGTCATCTTCGCACATCCGGAGGTACCTACATTGAAAAGGCTTTCGTCAGGTAAGACCCTGCCTGGTCCCCACTGGATTGACACCTAGCTCGGAGGTCATTTCTAACTTTGGCGTGAAACTAAATTGGATCATCATTATCACCCTGGCTCCAGGAACCCGGCTAGATATAAACACATGTTCCAAGTTATGCAGACGCCACTTGCATACCAGTCAATGGGTATAGTTAATTCATTGCACTGTAAATTATGTGACTTGAAGAGGAGAAGTGTGAAATTTCAAAAAACCAACTCAGCTACACTGAGGTATCATATAGTTCAATGCTCAGCTATGTATTATTTAGTGTATCAAACTAACAGACCGTACAACAGTTTATTTTACAAACTAGTACGGCGAGTACCCACCTAGTCTTTACTTGGCTATAAATCTAATTTAAGTATGTTAAAAAGAGTTTTAAGGCTGAGCAATAAAAAACAAAGTTATGAAGTGGGACTAACAATATAAACCCCAAAAAACGTTTTTTTTCCAAGAATTTTCATTAATAATATTTAAATAATTCCTTTTTATTTTTTATTTGATTTTCATGTATGCAGCAATTTCAAATTATCAAAATTGGGCTATGAGAAAAAGCTACATATTGTATAATTTTTTTCAAATATAACTACACGTAAATATTAGGTAAACCTTGTATTTCATTGTATTATCATTGTTAAGGTTTTGAATGATTTTTATATCGTTCAATAAATTTAATTTCATCATTTTGCGATATTTTCGTCAAAATCGCAAAATCACGTAAATGGTAGGTAGTTACTTTATATTTTAGTAATAGTACCTATTTATTATAGTTGATGTGCTAATATGCTCTAAAAAGAAAATATTTTTGTGACAAAGACATTTTGCAACCTTACATCATTTTAAATACTTTTAATACATAAATTTCTGACTCACTTTGCTTAAAAATATGGAGCAGCAGTTAAAAAAAAACCGCAGCCATCCTTCTCGACCTAAATATTTGTTGGAAAAAACCTCGTAATCCAATCCTTGATTGTGGTCGTTAAAATGAAAATAAAAAATAAACTGCCGCACAGTGGGTCAGTCGTGTAACGGTACTTGATAAATCGCTGCACAGTGGGCCACTTGCGCCGCCGGCATTAGACATTCGTCCTTGTCAACTGTTGCAGATGCTTGTGATTGTTTACTCTTTTAACTACCTAGCTTTGATATTAAAGTTCAAGCTTTATTAACATCGTTGAGCGTAGATATTCTCTGGCTAAAATAAAATTAATTAAACGGCAATGTGACAAAATCTTAAGTCTCATATTTTCTTTTACCTTTGACAAAAAAAAATTAAACAAAATTCATCGCACGTAATGTATTAACTTGGTCATCAACTAGTCCCCAATAATTATTTGATATACCACTAAGTATGTATATAATCATAAAGAAAAAGTTCCCGAACATTTACTGTATTTGCTATATGTTTTTTAAAATAAGTTTTCACCTTTAGGCTAAGTCTAAGATAGATCCATAGATAGGAAACGATAGATCCGATATGTTTCAATTCAAGTAATGCTTCAAATGAACAGGGAATGAGCTAAAACTATTTCCGTTTTCTACTATAAAAGCATATTCAAATAGACAAATACAAGGTGAAATTTAAGTCATTTTGTTAACGAAAACTGGTTAACTGTTAAGGAAATCAGCTGTTTCATACATTTGGGTCGAGTAGGTATTTAACTTTTCTATGGAACAGCTGATATTTGTTTCGCGATTTCAGGGTTTGCTCCATAGTAAAAGTAGTTCATACGGACGAGTACTATCACCAGTTTTCGTTAAAAAATGTTGTATGTTTTGTCTACCTGTGCTGTTAATTGGATTTCAGTGCGGAAGATGTCATCTGCGGCATAATTCAGGGTTCAACAACCTGAACGGTACCCAAGTGGGTCACAAGGCTGTGCGGCTAATAATGGCGGAACCGTTACAAGATCACCGATATACGCCACCACATATATATTGGCACCGATATCACTCTGACTGAGATTATTTTTGTACATCCTGAATCCTGTACGATGCCACAGAATTGTTGCCCAAAACCAATGCCTTCAATATTTTATGTGCACTTTTATGTACTACAATCTTTTTAACTTAAGTTATAAATTGAATATGAATTGTAATTATGAAAACGTTAACACAAAGTTCTTTAGATTATTTTGAACATGATCTTAAAAATAAAACAATTGTATGTAAACTGTAGTTAAGTTAGTTACTAAGTACTTACAAATGTGATGTATATTGCTAATGAAATAAATAAATGAATGTAAAGGTGTCGAAATTTTCCATGTCTGAAATTTTAACCTAATCAGCGAAAAGTAGAAAAAGCCTAACACAACATTGCTGACTGATAAATCGGTAAAAAACGCCGTAATTTATTTAATTATACTATATATTAATGCATTTATTAGAAGCATTTTCTTGATGACGACACCGAATTTTTACTCGTGTGATTTTTCAACGAGCCCCAAACCAAGTCTGAAAACTTACATCTTTGTTAAGTAAGACAATTGTACTTGTCCACAGAATTATTATTATACTTCAATACACCCGACTGGTTTCGCTTATAAGCATTTTCTAGGGATTTATAAAATAACGAAACTGAAACCGGTCGGGTGTATTGAAGTATAATAATAATTCTGTGGACAAGTACAAGTGTCTTATCTAACAAAGACGTATAATAAGTTCCGCCAAGTGGCGACAATCACAACCATCAACATCTCAAAACTTACCTTTCCCAATTCACAAATAACTATGTACTAATTTAACGCTTAGCAGTACGACGTGTCGGTAACATCCTAATTATCGCACAGGATCGCAATGCGCGGGCTTTGCATAGGATCGCAAATCGTAACAATTTATGTTCATTAGATCACACTTATGTATGTCTATGCTACTCTGCGCGACGCTACGCCATGCTGGTGCCATGTATGCATCGCACGGGATCGCAGTGCGCCGCATAAGATAAGTAGGTAAGATAATTTAATCTTCAGTAAGACTTCATAAACGCCATGTTCCTAAAGAGAATCGACAACATTTCATTTTAGTTCACCATTTGTTTTTAATATTTATTTTGACGCTCTGCGTAAAAAAGAAGTTTATGTATTTTTTATTTTGTTTTATTTTATGTTTTTCCTGCATAATTTAATGTTTTCTTATTCACTCATTCTAAAAAGACGTAAGTCGCATCTGAAGATTTCAAAAGTCGATGTTCATTGCCAATGGATTATTAAAAAAAAAGCTTGGCATGTTTATGTCTGCTGTCACATGGCATGACAGTTGATTTTTTTTTAAACAAAATGAACTTAAAAAAAAGGAAATTGTTTTAAAAACCTGTGTTAGCCACATTTTTAGTTTTTTGAAAATATCTCTTTATTTAATCACGATTTAATTCTGAAAACAAATATCAAAAATATCATTCTGAAAGCCCATATCTCGAAATGGTTTTTAGTTTTTCACCAATATTATTAATTTGTAATGTTGTCGATTAATATGTACAGTTGAATCCAAGCTATGTAACAAAAAAAAGTGGCCGGGTTTATTAGCCCACCTCATAAATAGCCTATAGTGATATATCCATCTGATTCACCAGTTACCTGTAATACTTTACATTCTCTGCCTGTAGATTGTACTGTACTTGCCTATCCCTGGTTATAACGTAATAGCCTATAGTGATATATCCATCTGATTCACCGGTTACCTGTAATACTTTACATTCTCTGCCTGTAGATTGTACTGTACTTGCCTATCCCTGGTTATAACGTAATAGCCTATAGTGATATATCCATCTGATTCACCAGTTACCTGTAATACTTTACATTCTCTACCTGTAGATTGTACTGTACTTGCCTATCCCTGGTTATAACGTAATAGCCTATAGTGATATATCCATCTGATTCACCAGTTACCTGTAATACTTTACATTCTCTACCTGTAGATTGTACTGTACTTGCCTATCCCTGGTTATAACGTAATAGCCTATAGTGATATATCCATCTGATTCACCAGTTACCTGTAATACTTTACATTCTCTACCTGTAGATTGTACTGTACTTGCCTATCCCTGGTTATAACGTAATAGCCTATAGTGATATATCCATCTGATTCACCAGTTACCTGTAATACTTTACATTCTCTACCTGTAGATTGTACTGTACTTGCCTATCCCTGGTTATAACGTAATAGCCTATAGTGATATATCCATCTGATTCACCAGTTACCTGTAATACTTTACATTCTCTACCTGTAGATTGTACTGTACTTGCCTATCCCTGGTTATAACGTAATATGGTGGCGTATATACATTTTAATACACATGATAGTTCTTCATTGGTTGGAAAAGCAACGTTTAAAGGTAAGGCTTTAGCGACATTGGTTGCTCAAACATTTCTTATTTTTGTGAGCTATGACTAAAGTTCATTATTTATTTATTTTATTTCAAAACGAAGAAATTTACTTTTGAAAATTGTAGCGGGTTTATATGTGAGGGCTGTGTGCTCCTATAATTTGTATCATTCTGTAGGACAAATCCATAGAACTATGTAAATGTTTGCATTCGGAGTATACAGTTGAAGCTCCATAATAAATAAATTGAAACATTATGAAAAGATTAGTTTTTTTAATGAAGGGTGTGTGATAGCTTCATACGACAGAATCTCGGCTCAGCTAAGAGCAAGAGGACCAGGATAAGCAATCGAAGGTTCAACAGCCTTAACGGCACCTATGTGGGTCAGCAGGCCAGGCTGATATAATGGCGGGCCCGTTACACCGTCGTTACAAGATCACTGATACACGTCACTTGTGTCGTAGCCGACCTACAGGTGAGTATGGACGTGGACTTTATTTCAATAGCCGTGTATAGTGGCAAAAGGTGAACATATTAAAAAGGGAAGCCAGATAAAAAAAATCGCCTTACTCAGAAAAGCAACCAAGGAAAACATATTTTTTTGTACTTTGCATCGTCTTGTCAGCCAAGTGTTTTGTCGTATTGAGATTTATGGAAATGTTTGACAAAATGAAGAGCACGGAATAAAGAAATGTAGTATAGATGCCATTTCCAAAACAAGCCGATGGGAATCGTGCTATATGGACCCTTCGCCATTGGATCATCATTAACACGTTTAAAAATAAAATAACAAAAATCAAACATACATTGAATTAACGAGAAGGTGTTAGAGGCATTCCTGAATGTGAACTGTGAAATGCAAGTCACTATCCACACCCAGTAAACCTGCGTTTCACCGACGATTATTACGTCCCAACGTAATGGGTCCTGAGCCTTATCTCCGTACTTCTGACACAATCACACGCTTTTTAGGGCATGCAGGTTTCCTCATAATGTTTTCTTTCACCATTCAGTAAGTGGTAAGTAAAAGGTAAGAACACAAATACTATGCACATAAATCCCAAAAAACTCATTGGTGTATGCCCGACCGGTGATCTAAATTAGAAACTTTAAAGTATAGTAACATATACATATAAGAGCTCTCATGAAAATCTCACCCCTACGATAAAATGCCAGAACGACAGCTTCATATCCTCCTTTTATGGCCAAACTTGAACATTGTTGGCCAAGCGTTTTCATGGTGACTCTACCAGATATGGACATGGATTGTTTGTGAGCCTGCAAATATGGGCAATGTTAACTGCTTTCAGAACTAAGGAAGTTAAAATATCAGAAGCGTTTTTGGGATACACTGGGAACCTCTAACTGTGTTGTCTTGATCAAAGAGATAACTAAAATATGCGGTGTCATATCCACACAAACCTTTCCTCTAATTCTACCCAGTATTATCTGAGCTTTGCAAACCTTACCTCATGTAGCGAATTATCTTTCGCAGAAAGTTCAATATAGACTGGTCGAGGAGTTAGGTACGAGTATGTAATCAAAGAAGGTTGTTCCCGAATGAGGTTGCATAACTGTCTCTTGACACGTGCTGGTACTTACTGAGACTTTAGATACATGATTAACTTCTAATAGCCGGTTATAAGGACGATATTTGGTGAGCTCATAGAGCTAAGGTACATGGTAGAATACTAGGCTGTAACTCGGAGAAGGCTGAAGTAATGCCTTCCGTAGAGCCTGTTGTGTTTGGAAATATTGGTAGATCTACGCAGGAAAACCAAACCGCGTCCTGCTTGTAGAACATTAGCTTTTAAAATCTTTTTATAAAAACCGTAAATAAATAAGTAAATAGACTTGAATGTTTTTTTATAAGAAATCCCTAAAAAATTTATGAAAAAACTGCAAAAATTAGTTGGTCTAGTATACTTACCTATATAAAAATCGGCGTTTTCAGTACTTGTTGTTTAAATAAAGTATATGACACATAATATACAGAAAAGACCAATTCTTAACTATTACTTTAGTTTTTGAGATAGACCCCATAACAAAAATTATCTAAAAGTGACAACTTTGATCACCCCATTTCTTTATATTTGAAGATTAAAAAAAACGTTTTTTATTATAATATTTTTCTTTACTTTTTGGGTTCTAGACAACGAAAGGAGGGTAAGAAAAAAAAATTCGGCTCCTTTTTCATGTATGTGACCTGAAAATAAATATAATAAAATTCTCAATATTCAGTTTGAGTCAACATTTAACACAACATATCCAAATTTCAGACCTGTAACTAATTCCGCCTGCAAGTCAAAGATCTAGCTGTGACATAGAGCGGACAGACGGACAGGCAGCAGAGCGACATTATTAGGACCGTTTTGCTCATTGGGCGTGGAACCCAAAAACTACTGTAAAATTGTTCATCGCAATTTACGAATATGTAGTATATATGTTTGAATATATCTAATGCTAAAATTGTTATTCAAATGTGACATGCATAAAATAACATTAAACTATTGTCTCATAGTGGCATAACCACATTTATTAAATAATGTTATTAATTCAAAAATAAGAGAAGCAATCATCGGTTGTGCGTTTGGTAACAAACGGGGCAATCATCTTAATCCAAATTTTCCGTCATATTACCGACGAGGAAGTGCATTGCTATACATTGTCTCGTACTGTGAGCCACAGGTCAGAATGCACAATTTATACACTAACCGGGCCTGTAAATTTTCCATGCTTCGGACAGTTGGTATGGCAATAACTTAGTTTGAACTCGACTGTACTAGAGAGAACTTTTTATGGTCATCATACGAAAAGATTACTTGGTCATATAAGTAAAAATGTTGCCTTATTATACCAAATCAGTTTGCAATTCTGCTTAAAATACCTAATTAAATAAAGAAAATTTCCTAAATAAAGGCATTATCATTTTGCTTGAGAAACAAATAAAAATGTGAATCATCAAAAATATTCCGAAATTATTTATTTCATTTGGTCCCCATTTCGTTATCTGATCTAAATGATCATCAAATAAACATCTGTTTTTCATCTATTCAATCAGTTACGCAAGTTGCACTATCTACTGCACTACCTACAATCTCCAATGATGACAAAGATAATTGACACAATAGATTTAAAATCCATTCCGGTGAAACAATCAAAATAATTAAAAAACAAAACTTTAATAACACTTGAAGTGTTAATTAAGTGTCAACTAAATTTAATTTATTGCATTACATTAATGGCGTTTCCATTACTCTGTTTTGTGATAATCATCCATAAAATAAATTAGAAAACCTAAATTTCATTTACAAAAAGTATTATAAAAACATTAACAAAATTACCTGAAATCAATGCAAAGGTAGGATCCAGATCGCTGTCCTGCGTGAGGGTTCCCAAGACACAGGCAACATTACCCCGTTGTGTTGCCACACTCAGTCTTGGGCCGAGTCACGAGTCAGCCCTTGGCACCTTTGACGTAGCGGTATGGTGCACGAAGATTTTTTGGAAAACTTGGTTCGCCTCGATCCGCACGGACTCAATGTCTCGACCCCAAACTGCGCAAATATGTAATTGTTTCCGGGGCACCATTTGAACCAAACTCATACACTGCCAACGACAGGTAAAAAAGGAAAAAAAAAAATAATAATAATTGTTTATTTTCAAAAACTTTAAATATTTACATACGTTAGTTGATGGGAAACCTATGGGAAATCTGTGCCAAGATGCCCACTCTTCCATATTAAGTAGTTTTACAAAAAAGAGGAAAAATTACATACTTAACCTTTGATAATGCTTTAACAGCGAAACCGGTAAGGGAAATTAATATAAATAAGTGGACAAGTACAAGTGTTTATCAAACAAAAAATGTTTCAAAAGTTCCACCAAGTGCCAACAATCACGAGCATCAACTCCTTACATACTTAAGTTTACATTTTTAACAAAGATACTTAATCTAAAACTATTACTACTATTATTACTCAAATAAATAGATAAACGTGAGGTTCCAGTCGGTTCACGTATCGATACGTTATGTAGCAGTGGCAAAGACCCTTCTAATGATAGCATTAAGGATGACTTGTTGTGAAAAACGACCAAAATAAAGTTAATACTTTAATTATGAGTAATCTTACTTATATATGTATGTTATGGACCAAGTGATAAATTTGGCATGATACATAATGCCCGGTCATTATGAAATAATTGATTAATCAATTAAATTAATCAAATTGAACGGGCATTATACATATTCTCCGTCACCTTTTGGGTAAAGTAATACTAACATATTAAATTGCATCCATCCATCAGCTTGTTTCGTCCACTGCTGGACATACGCCCTTCCAGGATTACGCCACTCTTGGCGGTCCTCCTGGAAGAAATGCCCATACTCACACACGCTGGGTAGGCAGGTTGGTGAGCGCAACCCGACCCTTGCACCAGTGACGCCGCTGCCCGTCACCAGTCTGATTTATATAAGGCCTGGCAATTGGGGATGGATATACCGCCATCCATCGGTCCCAGGCAATGGTGGGCCGCTTTAAACTTAATAAAAGTCAAATTCCCTCCCGCTAAATATAGCTTCATTATCATATTGCCCAATTGTCACGTAGCAATATAATAATGACCATGCAATGTGATAAATAATGAAGTTTTGATAGTAATTAATCACTTAGCCCGATAGAGCTAAACAATATTCATAATGCTCACACATTATGAATAATTCCCGCATTAATTACTTGGTCCATAACATGTACATTAAGTTTTCTAACAATATTTCATTGGAAAAGTTGTTCATCACAATCAACAGAACGTTAGGTTTCAGTAAAGGTTAGTCCTACATATATTTATATCCGGTCTGCATAATACGTAATACCAGATGGGTGAGCATAGGTGGTAGAGCTGGTGCCGGGCTCGACTGTGAAGGTACCACCATCTTGCTCACAAACCCCCCGAAGTTATCCGGGGGAGGTAAGAGGATAGCTCTCAAACAGGCACAACCAGGTGGCTCACCATTGCCTGGGACCGATTATTGCAGTATATCCATCCCCAATTGCAGGGCCCTACATAAAACACACTGGTGTCGGGCAGTGGCGTCACTGGTTTCGGCACAGCGCTCACCAACCCGCCTGCCCAGCGTGTGTGAGTATATGCATTTCTTCCAAGAGGATCGCCAAGATTGGTGAAATTTTGGGAAGGCCCGTGTCCAGCAGTGGACGAAACAGGCTGATGGATGGATGGGTGGAGTTTTGGAGATGCTAACATATTTTTTCTTTCAACTACCGTATTATTCTGATCAGTATTAAGCTAAACAGCGTGTATAACAAGACACTTTATTTCCCACGGGAAATAAATTTGTATCACAATCCATTATTCACTTTCTTCTTTCTTCGGTTGCATTATTTTACGTTAAATTTACCGAAAATAACAAAGAGTAACTATTACTGGAGTATATTCTAAGTCTATGGGAAATAATATGTATTCTAACGAGCCAGTACTTCCGACACATCTTTATAAGTAAATAATGATGTCATAACTATAGTATGTGGAAGAAAAATATGTTCATATAAAAGCCATCTAGCCACTCTTACAAAATTTACGAGGTTTATATATAAAATACTCATTAAACTCATAATTCATTAAATGATTTAATGGAAAGTGAATATGGGTCATCTTATTAAAAGGGAAATATATTCCATGCAAGAGAGCTGTGCTCTAAGAAGTGAAGTGTTTTATTGTTTTTGTTGTTATCTCTGGTGAGTTGTGGCAACACTTGAAGCGAGCAGCGATCAAGAGTTTTATAGCGTGATGATTACTAATGTGCTTTGCTAAAAATCAGCAAAGTTCACTGTAAAAATACAGTTAATCTCTACCTATCTGATATTTTCAACTACATTTATAAATATTTTGTTAAAACTAAACGATTATACTTTAGTAAGTTTGCTATAAATCATCTTATTGAAGATAATTAGTGTTTACCTATTCGCAAATTCAATAGTAACAGTTGAGTACGTAATAGTCAGGTAGAGAGATAAACTTGTTACTTGCAAATAGCTTCAAATGCAACTAAAACTTAACGTTTTTCATTTCAAACCCATGAAGATGGCGGATGCTTCTCGCTCCGTATCACCTGACGATATTGATCGCAACGCATCAATAGTATTACGGTAATACTCCACTACAAGATAAGATTGTTCGAATATCAAATGGATAACTTGCCTTATCGTCCAGTTGACTGCAGCGATCATATATTATTTTGCCAGACAAGCGTACATGTTTTCGTGGTATTTCTAGAGGTCCACCAAAATTTGGAGAACATAAAGTCGTGAAAAATTAACCCATATAGTGTAGATAAAAATATTTTTATAAATATGTAGCTTTTAATATGTGTATAGATATGGGTATCAAGCTTATGCATTCAAATCATAAGAAATACGAGTGATGCTGTAGGTAGATGGTTGAAAAGTATAGCTGACAGCTGCTGCGGGGCAGCGACCCTAATCATTTAGTCTAATAAACAATGATAACATCTGATTAGAATACGTTTCTCTGTGCAGCGCTGCCCTAGCTAACCAGCTACCGGAATAAATACTGTCTCTAGGGGTTCCGGCTTCGATTCCCGGTTCAGACCACGTTTCATACATTATACCATTAGAATATTCAACGAACTCAAGTATGTCATCATCGAGATTTCGAAAACGAATTAAACAAATGTCGAAGATCCGTTTTATCCAATACCCGGATTTTGTCACAATAAATTTACTGGGAAACGTATTTATCTAAGAAACGGATATGTGGTCTCAGACAGGAATCGTGAGTGGTTATGGTATCATATTTTTCTAATCCGCATAAAACTCCAGACGTAATAAAGTAATAATATTAAGAAGCCGTTAGCATAATAAAATGTAGTTGATTGTTGTGATTGTCGGCCCTTGGTGGAATTTATCTAACATTGTTGTGATGTAAACACTTGTATTTTCCACAGATAATACTCGTATTTAATACTACACTACCCAGCCGGTTTCACTATTTAAGCATCCTCAGGGGCTTTTAAATTAACTTAAAATACATGTTTTATACAGTGTTTGTATTGCTAGATATCAATACAATACAATACAATATTCTTTATTGCACACCAAAAGAGAAATAAAAATCAATAAATTTTAAAATATAAGTTAACAGGGTACAATTGGCGGTCTTATCACTAAAAGCGATCTCTTCCAGACAACCTTTGGATGGAAGAACTCTTAAAAATGAAAAGGTGTATAGGCGGTGCACAGAATAACAGTTTTTAAAATAAAATAAAGCATTTTGATTAAAATGTAAATATATAATATACATAAACAATAAATAATTTTATATATATTTATAAATAAATTATATATTATATATATATAAATATGTATTAATATAGGGACAAATAGAAACAATGAACTTTAAGATCAAAGTGAAAGATAATGCTGTTTGACTAGGGTTTTGAATGACTGTAATGATGGAGCTTGTTGTATTGTGAGAGGAAGAGCATTCCACAGATGTACAGCTTCAACAGTAAATGAGTTACTGTAAAAGCGCGTAGTATGAGTTGGCACTGATAGGCGAAGATTTCCAGATGACCTCAGATTTAGGTCGTTCTTTTTAAGACGAAACACAAAGCGATCTTTTAAATAAGAAGGATATACAGGATTAAATAAAACAGAATAGAGAAGGAAAAGAATATGAGACTTGCGACGAAGACGGATTGGGAGCCACTCAAGCTGAGAACGAAATTGGGAGATATGGTCATATTTGCGTAATCCAAATATGAACCTAATAGAAAAATTTTGAAGACGCTCGAGTTTATTAAGTTGCTCCTCGGTAAGATTTAGGTAACAACAGTCTGCATAATCTAGAATTGGAAGTAGGAGGGATTGTGCAAGCGCAACTTTGGTAGCAGTTGGCAGGAAGTTTCGGAGTCTTTT
The DNA here is from genome assembly GCA_910592155.1 of Ypsolopha scabrella. Lineage (NCBI taxonomy): Eukaryota > Metazoa > Arthropoda > Insecta > Lepidoptera > Ypsolophidae > Ypsolopha > Ypsolopha scabrella. The sequence goes on from OU342960.1 coordinate 51,995,931, forward strand.
TAGAGAGAAGGCAGAAGCAAACATTTTACGGCTAACCTCATCAAGTTGTGGACCCCAGGAAAGATTATTATCCATAAATATTCCAAGATTTTTCACTTTACTGCTATAGGGAACATGGGTACCATCAAAACTTATCTGCGGCAGTAAATGCCAATCAACCCTAGAAATGAAGTAAGGGCTACCAACTACGATAGCTTGTGTCTTACTTGGATTAACTTGAAGTCCATGTTGTTTACTCCAGGTAGATATTTGTGTTAAATATTTATTTGTCATTGCGATAGCATACTGGAGTTCATCAAGTTTGGCCTGACTATAGATTTGAAGATCATCAGCGTAAAGGTGGTAGGAACATGAAATATGCTGAGAAATATTATTGATAAATAATGCGAAAAGGAGAGGTGATAAGACGCCACCTTGAGGAACACCGGCAGAAATATCGCACCAGTCGGAGAGAGATTCGTCTATACGAATGCGCTGCCGGCGTCCTTGCAGATAGCTGCGAAACCAGTTAATTACTGTTGGAGATATGTTAAGAGAACAAAGTAATCCCAAAAGAACATCAAAGTCAATGGTGTTGAAAGCATTACTGAAGTCCAAAAGGGTCAATACCGTAAGCTTTCCATGGTCCATTCCCAAACGAATGTCATCCGTTATTTTAGTTAAAGCCGTAACTGTGCTGTGACCAGGACGGAAGCCGGACTGGAAAGTATTTAGGAGTCGGTTTTGGGTCAAGAAATGACTTAACTGCTGATGGACAAGACGTTCAAGGATCTTAGACAGGAATGAGAGGATAGAAATAGGACGGTAATCTGAGAATGATGAAGGGTTAGTTTTTTTAGGTAAAGGAATTATTTGGGCATCTTTCCAGAGGGTTGGGAATGTTCCGGAATTGACGGATTTGTTTAGGATACCAGTAATCACGGGAGTAAGGATATCGAGGATGGGAATTATCATTTTACGACTGATATTATCATGACCAACCGCATTTGATGTAATCGAGATTATATGCTTCTTAGCATCACAACTAGTGAATTTACTAAAGACAAAAGGAGGGTAGTCGGGTGTAGTAATTTCGTTTATTGCACGGACATCTAGCAATACAAACATTGTTTAAAATATTTATTTTAATTTAACTTAAAATACATGTTTTATACAGTTGTTAATTTAACTTAAAATACATGTTTTATACAGTGTTTGTATTGCTAGATATCGTTTATTGCACGGACATCTAGCAATACAAACATTGTTTAAAATATTTATTTTTAATTGATTTAAAAGCCCCCTTATGATGCTTAAATAGTGAAACTGGTTGGGTTGTGTAGTATTAAATATTATCTGTGGAAAAGTACAACTGTTTTCATCAGAACAATAATAAAATGCCAACTAAAACTTTTTGATAAAAACTTTATAACGTAAAAACTAAAGATATTAATTTAAAAATTGGTCAGCTTTCATGAAAGATTAAATTAACTTTAAAAATCTTTAAATATACTTGTAAACATTCGGCTTTCCTTTATAAATATGGATAGATATAATAGTGTTAATTAAAAGATACACATAAATACATTAAACCAAGATAAATTTCGAAACCTTTTAGTTTGCACGAGTGGATTTAGATGCAGAATTACTTATTTTAGTTTTTGCATCGAATGGGCTGGGTTTCAGCTCTACACGAGTTTTTGTGCATTTTGGCTTATAAAATAGCGTGGTGTAAATTTGAGTACAAGTGACTTTCTTATAAACAGATTTTTCGATGAGATGGTATATTCAAAAGATAAATAAAAGATGAATACCTTGTCTTGTGGACCTAAACACACTCAAGACAATTTTTGGGCCGTATTCCAATATTGTTTAATATAACCTACCAAACTCCAGCCTTCGTTACAACGGTCAGCGGCCAAGATCAAGAGCAACTGCGCATGCGACGACCAAGACCCCAACTCTTTTGCTACAACCAAAAAATGGTTTCTGTGTGAGTGTTGCACCTTTCACCTCGCCACTACACGCACACTTCCGAAAAACGCCTTTCTCTCGGTTCTTTTCTCCTAGTACTTCTGCTGGCAGTTTTTTTTTCGCTCGTATTTTTTCCTATTTTAGCGGTCGTTGTCCTAGTTTTAAGGGTCATTGGCGATACCGTTTGCCGACCTACCTTCACAATCGTATGGTATTTTCGGCGGACGTACAGTTAGTTATTTTTTGTTTGCTACATGGAAATGCCAACCGAAATAAGATTAGATTTATGCTTTTTTAATGTCACATGACAATTTTTGATTTTAAAATTGTTTTCTTTTTCAGTATCTTTTGATTGTTTTTCTATGGGAATAAAAGGTTTTTTTAGATACCTTATCTTAGAATTGAATTAAAAATGCGCAACTGTATTTGCCCAACGCAAGTACTACTGTTTTACTGCCTTAGACTTTTTATTTTTACTTCGGTTAATTTTGTTATTATTTTTCTCAATGATTTCATGTGCATGTCAATAATTTATGTAGATTAGTTAACTTTCTTTTAACTTTTTAATTGTACAGCGAATTGGATTCTTCTGTAATGCTGTGCAAATTTTTGATGGATAGATAATGTTTAAATGTAATAAAATTATAAATTTAATTTAAAATGAGAATATAATATTATAAATTTTGTTTTTTATTCGTTTGTCGTAATGAGTTATTGTTACTGAGTGATGTGTTATTTATTAGACAGTGATTTTTTTTGGTTTTTGTTTCGTTTATTGTGTTCTTATCCTGTAAGTTTTATTTTATAGACTTTATTTTTTCCTTACTCAAACTAAACGAACCAAATAAATAAACTGCTGATGCCCACATGTAGAAAAATAATTGTAATTTGCATTTCGTTTTACATTTCGCTAAAGAGCTGTAAAGTCTTTATAAAAAAATCATGGTTAATGAGGTAAATGATTGAGGCATCAGACGTCTAAGGAGTCTACATCGTAACAATATAATTTGATTTGATCACACTTCGTATTTTGTAGCGAAAATCTAGAAAGCTGTTTAGAAAGCTGCTAGGTATTTCTAGAATGAAACAGACTGACGATTGTTATTATTTTAAACTCTCGGTAGAATTTAAGTTAATTAAATTATTCATCTACATGCATTTTTTATATTTACTCACATTGAACGAGGTTGTTTAAATGACGAAAAATGATGGTTACCAAATCTAGATATAGTTACATTATAAATGTTCTAGCCTTCGATATTAATCACGTGTATTTAAATAGCCTAAAACACCCCGTCACAATTTTAAATGGACGGACAATGCCCCGTTCTTGGCCCAGATTTGTATGTTATTTGGTATTGAGAAAGCTCTCCTATGACTGTCGTGGTTATGAAACTGCTGACTAAGTCATTGGAGGTTCTATGAGAATCACAGGCGTCACAGTCATCAATGAGTGGAGTCTTTCGCAACTTTCTTCTTGTAAACAAGTGTCAAATGACCAAAATATTTCTTACGTTTACAAACAACGTTTGCTTCTTGAAATAGTTAGCACAAAGTTGTTCGTACCGTATGTCTACAACGTAAGGTTTCTTGTTTTTGACATAATATATTTATATAAAATATATTGTAACTGTAAGAAAAACAACGACGCTTTACAGTTCAAAATATTTTACACTAGCTTTTGCCCGCGGCTCCACCCGCATGTTATTCAGTTTAGCGACATGCTTTTTTCCGAGATAAAAAGTAGCTTATGTGTTAAGTTAGAGTATAAACTATATCCATTATAAATTTCATACAAATCCGTCCAGCCGTTTCAGCGTGAAAGAGTAACAAACATACACATACACACACACACAAACACAAACTTTCGCATTATTAGTATGATGACTACATGAGAGTATAAATCGAACTAAGTTGACAAATGATACCATATCATTTTTAAAAATTAGTTCTTACGTTTTGATATATAAGGTGACTTTAATTTATACAGCCAAACTCTTACTGAAGACTCGGTAAGTGCTCAGTAACAAGGTGCGATGACCCTTTTTATGAAATTCGTAAATTATTATTTTCGTGTTCCTTACAAACGCAAGCGCAGCCCCGAGTTATTACTATGGGACGTCAAGATTTTATTTTGCGAAATTAGCAAAAAGTGTTATCGATCCATGTTACTGACCACTGACCAAGCCTCCAGTATGAGTTTGGCTGCATAAATGTAAGTTACCTTATATATGCGTAGCAGTTAGCCTATAATTATTAGTTTTTTATTTTGTACGAAAATCTCGCAGTTTGGATGTTTGGTTTATTTTTTGATATGTAACCGAATCACATGAAAGTTTTGCCCCGAAATTACTTAACACAATCGTATTTTTTATGTCTCAATTTGTTTAAAAAAGACCGTTGTGTGCTAAAATTCTCTTTGTTAGTAGTAGTGCCATATGAGCAACACTTCCAATTTCACTCACACCCAATTTGGTAAAAACAAGTTTAAAAATAGACATTTAATTCAGGTACAGTAACAATTATAAATTACAGACAAATATTACACTTTAAATTTGAACAAAGAAAAATAGATATTATACGCTCATGAAATGGCAGTGACATGTAACAAAATAAAGAGTTACAAGGTAAAAAAACAACATTTATAATTTAATAATTATACCAAGCATAAGTCTTTAAGAACATATAAGGATTCACAATAAGGTTTGCAAGATTTCATTCCCAGAGCTGCGCAGACACCGACACGACATCGTTGGTCTGGTAAACTCATACATTTACTACAAAACGCTTTCACGCTGTATCGTTGTCGTCAACGATATTGTCGCCGACAGCGACTGACACCGATATCGTGCAGGGTGAAGGAGAGTAGTGGGTGTGGTGACACGCTTCACCACGCACTGCCATATTTTTTTACACTGTGGCACTGCGATCGTGTGATCGTGAACGATATCGACCCGATATATCACTGTCATTACATCTAACGATGTGTTGGTATCGTGTCGTTATCGTGTTGCAATTGTTGTCATCTGGTGTGAATCATCCAAAGTCAAAGCATCCAAAGTCTGGAACGCCCGCGTTAGCGAACATGCTCTTTGCATTACACAACTTTTGCTGCTTCTCGAGGATACGAAAATCGTCATTGTAGATATCCTCTGTGACTGTATAATTGTCTCGTATATAGTTGAACACATCAAAAACAGTTTTTGGAGCACATTGACTGAGTGGCTGAGGAGTACGATGTCATCAGCATAGCTGAGGTTGTTATCACAAACACCTCCAACTTGGCATTGGCACCCAACACTGGTACTCCTCTGCTCCACGATAAAGTCATTGCTTTAGAGATTTAAAAGGACCGGGGAAGTTAGTCCCCTTTGACGTGCACCGCAATCTGCACTGTACTCGCTAGAGGCCAACTTACTCCCACTAACACTATTTGTTTGACTACGATAACACTCAAAAGATTCACCACCTTTGTGGGTACATTAGACCAATAAAATTCGTTCCAGAGAATTTAATAATTCACCAGATCAAATGCCTTGCTCAGATCTAAGAAGCACGCTTAAACATAATTAAAGTATATCTCATCACGTAGTACTCGTAATAAGTCGTTTGTTTCATGCTGAATCAGTTTCGAGACAGAGACGGAAACCAAAAGAACTGTGCATTATGTTTTTATTGTGAAATCCATCGCTTTGAAATACTCTAAATATTATTATTAGAGTGCATTACAAACCAGAAAAGATCAAGTAGAAACCAATTTAAAGATAAGAATAAAATACTCTGGCCAGGATTTTAACCTCTTGTTATCAAGACAAGCGCGCCTTCGACTGCGCCACCGAGGTACTTATCCGAGACCGTTGAATTTTTATACCATGCTAATCCACCGTTTTTTTTTTGTATTTGATTCTAACATGCTTGTAAGGCACTTACTAAATGCTCACGAGGGCGTTATGTGATTTCACGCTTTGCTATTAAGAAACAGATGGACGAACTGTGCATCACTAATTCAAGCTGGAGCAGCCGCTCAAGTATCTTCCACGAAGTACTAAAGATATGAGTAGGACGGTATAGTTTTTCACAGTTTCCCCGTTTTTGTTTTTGGTTCCCTGGACAGCGACGACGAACTTCATCAGGGCGGCAGGTAGATAGCCGTGTTTATACAAATGCTGTACAGTCTGCTTAGCTCAAAATTGTATCACAATGCGTAGAGAATGATATTTATGCTCCATACTAAGATCGTCATGTCCCGGACTTACCTCTGTTCATGCGTCAGCGGTATCTACATCTTGTGTGAAACTCATATCCTTTGCTGGCATTGTACAGTTTAGCTTATCATTAATATTACACTTATCGACTCAGCCGTAAACCACCCGCGTCTTCGTCTACGTTTACCGCGCGGCGTCCATTGACATCGAAGATCGCGCTTTCGCCTTTGCCCGACAGCTTTCTACGAGTTTTGATGAAAGTCACACGTGTGACTTGCGAACTCAATGACAGGTCGACGACTTGGTGAAATGATCTGGAGTTCAGTCACCTTTCACCCAATTTGACTAAAAGACTAAGCGGCTGAATAGAGAGAAGATGTACCGCGTCCCCACAATTAAAGATCGATGTCTTTTTAATTTGTTCGGTTGTATGGTGTGCATTTATATGGGGACAGTTGAGTTACAAATACGTGATAGCTTCTGGTTTGCTTTTCTTTTTTTATCGTGGTAAAGGGAAATCCATTGGGCCCTTCTAAATTTTCTAAAGGAGAAATTTGTGAAATTTGTCTTTTATTGAATGTTTTTTTTTTCATTTTTGATGTATTAAAATTGGGAATTTATTCAATAGAAACATACTAAAATTTTACTACCGTAGCATAGTCAATCTCTCAATAAATAGCTGTCTTCAATTTTGCACACATCATCAAATTCAAAACATAAGTCCAAGATCAGGTTAATGAACTAAAAGAGAAATCTAGAAACTAGATCAATAACCCGACCAATTCATTTATGAAATTATCAGCAAAGCGACGTCGCACATTATTTATCATACGATACGCGTATATGACGTCATCGTTTATTGAAATATTAAGGAAAATCACTGCAACTGCGCTAATTACTTCAGGTTTCAGTGCTCTCAAATTGGTTCGTCAGAGGAGATCGATCGCTGAAGTTGATGAACCTCAAGTGAACGTATTATAAAACAGGGTGGTGACCACAAACATTTTGTTCGTGATCTATTACTTGTAGCTACATTAGAAATATTAGATATAGCTTTGGCCCGCAGCTTCGCCCGCGTTCAGAGAATTTTCGCCCCGTTTTCGGCTTGGGCGTTACTTTATGAACAACCCTTATAGCCCATGTGTTGACCAAGGTCACTACAATTATAATAAAAAACTGCATCCAAATCCGTTTAGTGGTTCTTGAGTTAAAACGGACCGGACAGAAAGACAGACAAAAATTCAAACAATTGTTGTTTTGGCCTCAGCAATAACCCATTTCATTTAAAATTTCACGAAAATATTCAAGTACACACACGACTTTTTTACTAATTTATGATTAGTATAGATTACATAAAGAATAGAATATAGATAAACAGAATAATATTCATAATGTTAATTCAGAATTTCAGTGCATAGAATATACTTACATTTTAATAGGTAGCACCGTAAAATAACTTAAATGAACGTTTCAACTTTTTCACGGGACTTGTGAAGCCGTAAAAATAAATAAATCAATTTAAAATTTACATTGACACGAATAAAACACGTTCCCAAAGAACATAAATATGGCTTACTCGTACAACGAAACGTCCCTTTTATTACTGAAGCTATTAAACTAACTTGTAGTTTCAGAAATATATCATGGGTTATTGCTGAATTGAAAAAAATCCCCCACTTATGTCCATAGCGAGAAATTTCCCCCATATGTTCATAGCGAGCTTGATGTATTTCCTCTACAATTTCCCATCCGCAGTACAGTCCGATCCAGTAGAGAAGGCGTGCTTGAAGTTAGCTGTTGCGTTAGAGTGCACCTTCCTCGTCGAAACTTCGAGAATGCGTGTTGCGATGTCATCTGCGACTAACTTCAAGCTTTCCTTCTCTACTGGCCCGAACTGAACAGTTCACGCTAAAGGTAAAGGACCAGAAAAGGTCTCGAACACTTTCCATTCTACTTCCCACGAATTCTGCGGAGAAAGTACCGAGTACCGACATTTTGTAGCCAATTCTCATTTATGAATATCTCGCTCCATTGCATGCAGTGGGTAGCCTTAATATTACAGTAAATGTATATGAAAATGCCGTTTGACATAAAGCTAAGAGAATACAATCCGTCATGGTAATACAAAGTTTAAACTACGAAATAATGCAGAAAATTTTTAAAGATGCCAAATTGGACCCTAGTCTGTCCGTTCGTCTTTCACAGGGGCCAACAGCTTCAGCCATAATAGGTAGAAATTTTCACAGAATACGTGTTACTACAGCCTCTATCATTGCAAATGGGAAAAAAATAATTTAACCCAAGGGTCTCCACACAAAAAACCTCAACAAGTTAGTAAGTTTTTTAACGTTATTTGTTTCAGCTCTGTCTTAAAGACGGTAATACAGATAAGTTTCAAATTTGATCAGATTGTTTTACCTACATATTCTAAATAAAAACAACAAATATAAAAAATTTGGGTTCCGTACTCAGCGAAAGTAGAACTGTTTGTCAGGATGTCAGGCGCTACCATTGAGCACCTTGTTTTGTGTCGCCTTGTTGTTGTTGGGCATCTATATTGTTGTTATTAACCATGTTTTTAGGGTTCCGTACACGTATTGTGTGGTGATACGGAACCCTTTGTATGCGAGTCCGACTAGCACTTGGCCAAATTATATTCTATTTGGTTGTATAGCGACTTTTATTAATAAACTACATCATACCGAAGAATCAAAAAGAGATCAGAAATAGGTTATTGTTTAATTTGCACATTTTAATTTTGACTGCTTATACCGACAAACGACGAGGAATCATTATTTGTTTGAAAAACACTTGTACTTGTCCACTTATTTATATTAATTTCCCTTACCGGTTAGGTACAAGTGTTTTTCAAACAAATAATGTTTCAAAAGTTCCACCAAGTGCCAACAATCACGAGCATCAACTCCGACGAGGAATCAGCTTAAAAATATAAAAAAGTTGTGTTTCAAAACAATCAAAACTATATGAGTTGTCGTCCGTACCCAGGGTAAATTTATCTGAAGCTTGCACTAAATTTTGAAATCGTTACGTTATCGTTGAGAGTTACTCTCAATTGTAGCCAATTAGCATATTGAAATGCCATTGACTTTTCAGAGACCTGAAAAAATAAGCAAATGGTTGACGATCTGCAAGTTCATTGCCATTTCACCTATTTCAGAGGGCGACGATCGACCAACACATTTGGCAATAAAAGAGTGGCTCGAGTTTGCTTTGATATCTACATGTGGAGAAGTTCTTGCTGCGATTTCCGGTCGAGACAGATTATTTCTTTATTTAAAACTAAATTAGAATTCAAAATTATTTTGTCATAAGTCTGAAGGTTTTTTAATATATAAGGTGACTTCCATTTATACAGCCGAATTCATACTGGAGACTAGGTGGTCATGACCATCATTAAATTGAGTGTGAGATATATTCCTCCCCTGGGTCCTGATTATAATCCTTGTTACTGATGATATCTCACACTCAATTTAAATGTTATTTTATTAAGTATATCCCATATGTATAGACTCTACAGTATGAATATGGTTATATAAACGAAAGTCACCATATTTATATGTATAGTCTTTTGTTTTTAGCATCATGATTCATTCAAATACTGCATACTGTAACATGATCACAGTAACGTCTATTGAGAATGTATATTTTGTCATAAGTCTGAAGGTTTTTTAATATATAAGGCGACTTCCATTTATACAGCCGAATTCATACTGGAGACTAGGTGGTCATGACCATCATTAAATTGAGTGTGAGATATATTCCTCCCCTGGGTCCTGATTATAATCCTTGTTACTGATGATATCTCACACTCAATTTAAATGTTATTTTATTAAGTATATTCCATATGTATAGACTCTACAGTATGAATATGGTTATATAAACGAAAGTCACCATATTTATATGTGTAGTCTTTTGTTTTTAGCATCATGATTCATTCAAATACTGCATACTGTAACATGATCACAGTAACGTCTATTGAGAATGTATATTTTGTCATAAGTCTGAAGGTTTTTTAATATATAAGGCGACTTCCATTTATACAGCCGAATTCATACTGGAGACTAGGTGGTCATGACCATCATTAAATTGAGTGTGAGATATATTCCTCCCCTGGGTCCTGTTTATAATCCTTGTTACTGATGATATCTCACACTCAATTTAAATGTTATTTTATTAAGTATATCCCATATGTTATAGACTCTACAGTATGAATATGGTTATATAAACGAAAGTCACCATATTTATATGTGTAGTCTTTTGTTTTTAGCATCATGATTCATTCAAATACTGCATACTGTAACATGATCACAGTAACGTCTATTGAGAGTGTATATTTTGTCATAAGTCTGAAGGTTTTTTAATATATAAGGCGACTTCCATTTATACAGCCGAATTCATACTGGAGACTAGGTGGTCATGACCATCATTAAATTGAGTGTGAGATATATTCCTCCCCTGGGTCCTGATTATAATCCTTATTACTGATGATATCTCACACTCAATTTAAATGTTATTTTATTAAGTATATTCCATATGTATAGACTCTACAGTATGAATATGGTTATATAAACGAAAGTCACCATATTTATATGTGTAGTCTTTTGTTTTTAGCATCATGATTCATTCAAATACTGCATACTGTAACATGATCACAGTAACGTCTATTGAGAATGTATATTTTGTCATAAGTCTGAAGGTTTTTTAATATATAAGGCGACTTCCATTTATACAGCCGAATTCATACTGGAGACTAGGTGGTCATGACCATCATTAAATTGAGTGTGAGATATATTCCTCCCCTGGGTCCTGATTATAATCCTTGTTACTGATGATATCTCACACTCAATTTAAATGTTATTTTATTAAGTATATCCCATTTGTATAGACTCTACAGTATGAATATGGTTATATAAACGAAAGTCACCATATTTATATGTGTAGTCTTTTGTTTTTAGCATCATGATTCATTCAAATACTGTAACATGATCACAGTAACGTCTATTGAGAATGTATATTTTGTCATAAGTCTGAAGGTTTTTTAATATATAAGGCGACTTCCATTTATACAGCCGAATTCATACTGGAGACAAGGTGGTCATGACCATCATTAAATTGAGTGTGAGATATATTCCTCCCCTGGGTCCTGATTATAATCCTTGTTACTGATGATATCTCACACTCAATTTAAATGTTATTTTATTAAGTATATCCCATATGTTATAGACTCTACAGTATGAATATGGTTATATAAACGAAAGTCACCATATTTATATGTGTAGTCTTTTGTTTTTAGCATCATGATTCATTCAAATACTGCATACTGTAACATGATCACAGTAACGTCTATTGAGAGTGTATATTTTGTCATAAGTCTGAAGGTTTTTTAATATATAAGGCGACTTCCATTTATACAGCCGAATTCATACTGGAGACTAGGTGGTCATGACCATCATTAAATTGAGTATGAGATATATTCCTCCCCTGGGTCCTGATTATAATCCTTATTACTGATGATATCTCACACTCAATTTAAATGTTATTTTATTAAGTATATCCCATATGTATAGACTCTACAGTATGAATATGGTTATATAAACGAAAGTCACCATATTTATATGTGTAGTCTTTTGTTTTTAGCATCATGATTCATTCAAATACTGCATACTGTAACATGATCACAGTAACGTCTATTGAGAATGTATATTTTGCGAGTAATGTTCACCCCAAGCCCTATCAGGTTTACTGGTGAAGGTAAATAGGTAAGTAAGATATACATAGGTATACACTTGTTTCATAGACACTCGTATATCCCAACGACTTATATGTATGTATATCAGAACGGCGTTCATTGCACTTTTTGAACAAAAATTTGATAAGTTATTTATAGTTGGCATATTCTTAAGCAAAAAATTTTTTTTTATTATTTTTATAATATTACCATGACGACATGCAATGCATATTTGAAAATGCATTTTTAAGTTGAGAATTTTAAAGTTATTTTGTAACATCTTCCTTTTATTTTCATTACGTAGAATCAATCTTACAGTCTTATTTGTTACCGGCCAAATCCGACTTTAGGACAAACTAGTTTGGCCTAAGCCAAAGTTGTTTTCCATATTTTTACTTTGGATTCGACTCGCCATGCCTAACCTACTGGCTCTCTTCTGCGCTGCAGGATTTCCGAAAAACTACTTTGGCCTATGCCAAACTGGTTTGTCCTTAAATCAGGTTGCGCTTGTAACATATACATACTAAGCCCTAGATGAATTGACTCATTTAAGCCGATTCAATTGCCAATAGGAAGGAACCTTAACAAATAAATTTTGACGATATTTTAAAAAGTCAGTAACCTAAAATTGTCGCAAGACAAAGATATTCTCAGTATGGAAGTGTTTCCGTACACATAGTATCCACTTAAAAATGTTCGTGCTAGTCGCAGGACGAAGGAGACATTCAGTAACAGACACTGAATATATGAAATTTGAAATATGAATGATAAATACAGTAAGTTGCCACCCGTTATCCTGCTGGGAAAAGTGACTGAATTAGCAAAATATAGCATAATGTTATGCTAATTATATTTTAACGTATAAAGACTTTGTAGTGAAAGCCGCATTATCATATTTACTTCCCACATAGTCATACTAAAATAATCAAGAAAATGTATAGACATCTATCAGCTGTTTAGGTCAGTGTACTTTTTTATGAGATTGAATTTAGAATTATGCGATCCTCTAATACAGGTTAAGAAAGTCCGTTTTGAAATAATAAATGTTTTTAAGATTTTGAATTCTGAAATCTATCAGTCATAAAATACTAGAACACTTTCGATACGCTGAGAAAGCGTCCGAAAATAGTCGATGACGCCATTGACTTTCAATGGGACGACGCAGAGTGCGGCTACGACAAAACCACACATTTTTGATTTGATCATCGACTTATCTATGACTTAACGACACGAGTCCTTGCTTGACAATGATACCGCGGCAGCAAAATCAAAGATGTGTAACCCCTGCAGTGTCAAGGACCTAGGCTGTCAATTAAAAAATTCCCTCACGTAGCATAGGCCAGAGCTAGCCAAAACTGGATGCTCTGAAGCGGCCAGTGCAGTGACCTCACAGCCACTCAATTTTATAAACCTTAGTGCTAGTGTCAAATATAGATAACTATAAATATAATAAGTACATATGTTAGTTTAAACTAGCAATGTTTCTCGGTTCAGAGTGAGTTTAGACATTTTTTATGTTTTTTTTTCTGAGAGATAATGAATTACGCGACGATTCAGCCAAAAAAAGTATTGTTGTGTCAACCGTTTGATTGCGATTTATTTGCGTCCTCATCTGGAACATATATTTTGTTTCAAAATGTCCATAGTAATTTAGTCGCTCACTTACTTTATTTAATAAAGCTTTAATGTTATTTAGACACTAATTTTAATCGAAATATATTTCCTACTAAATTTATTTTAAATTCAATGTGGTTGAACTGTATTAAATGTACATAATAGAACTCCATCTAAATTACCCCTACATAATTTAAATCTAAGTATATGTATTTATTTTAATTATAATACGTTTAAGTATTTTTTCAAGTACGTGTTACTACATTAAACAATATAAAATATATATTTTTATTGTTGTATGTACATTACGTTTCGTTTAAGTAGCACTCTGCAAACTGCAGAGTAAAGCAAGCATTGTTAGCATTACCCATTTTTATGGTTATTTTTGTTAATATCTTTTCTACTTCCACCCAAAGGATTGTTTATAGCAATAAACAATAAGTGCCGCCTTGGTACACAATATCTGTTCTCTATTTTAAAATTTTACTGAAAATATAAACTAGCACAGGATGCCTAATCGATGACGACGATTTCGACGGATCCTGAAACTAACGCAGTAAAAGTTCTGTATAGTAGCATAACTGAAACCTTCGGGGTCAGTGTCTGGCATAATATTGTAAATTCTATAAACCGGAACCTTCATGTCAACCACCTAGAAAGTAAAACATTCTCATTCATTCATATACGGAATATATACGGAACCAGTTCGCCCATTAATAAAATATAAACTAGCACAGGATGCCTAATCGATGACGACGATTTCGACGGATCCTGAAACTAACGTAGTAAAAGTTCTATATAGTAGCATAACTGAAACCTTCGGGGTCAGTGTCTGGCATAATATTGTAAATTCTATAAACCGGAACCTTCATGTCAACCACCTAGAAAGTAAAACATTCTCATTCATTCATAGACGGAATATATACGGAACCAGTTCGCCCATTAATAAAATATAAACTAGCACAGGATGCCTAATCGATGACGACGATTTCGACGGATCCTGAAACTAACGCAGTAAAAGTTCTATATAGTAGCATAACTGAAACCTTCGGGGTCAGTGTCTGGCATAATATTGTAAATTCTATAAACCGGAACCTTCATGTCAACCACCTAGAAAGTAAAACATTCTCATTCATTCATAGACGGAATATATACGGAACCAGTTCGCCCATTAATAAAATATAAACTAGCACAGGATGCCTAATCGATGACGACGATTTCGACGGATCCTGAAACTAACGTAGTAAAAGTTCTATATAGTAGCATAACTGGAACCTTCGGGGTCAGTGTCTGGCATAATATTGTAAATTCTATAAACCGGAACCTTCATGTCAACCACCTAGAAAGTAAAACATTCTCATTCATTCATAGACGGAATATATACGGAACCAGTTCGCCCATTAATAAAATATAAACTAGCACAGGATGCCTAATCGATGACGACGATTTCGACGGATCCTGAAACTAACGTAGTAAAAGTTCTATATAGTAGCATAACTGAAACCTTCGGGGTCAGTGTCTGGCATAATATTGTAAATTCTATAAACCGGAACCTTCATGTCAACCACCTAGAAAGTAAAACATTCTCATTCATTCATAGACGGAATATATACGGAACTAGTTCGCCCATTAATAAAATATTTCGTTAAAACGTCGTTTTTGTATCCGCATGCGACAAGACTTCAACGACTATCACACTAGCTGTAAAAGAACGAGAAAGGTTTAATAAAGAAACGTTAAATAACTACATACTAAAATAACTATAACATATCAAGACATTTTTAAATTTATTTCAGTGAAGTTGCTGCCGACAAAAGGGAACAGGCTCAGCATTTGCTGCGCGTATATAAAATACGTGATTCTCAGCACAGCGCTGGTTTTCAGCAAAACACTTTTCTCACGTGAACTGGCTACACATAATACAACTAATAAGGCACTACACGTTATTAAAGTAAGATAATATAATATATTATAAAACCAAAAAAATTAAACACAATTAAAGTTACGCAAACTGCTCCTAATAAAGAGCAAAGCTTAAAAAAATTAATAAGAAGGTTTCGGGATACTCAGAATGGGGAATTTATTTGGATATTTATAAGAAGCAATTTAAATTTATTCTTGAATGTTTTCTGTGACATTTTAAACGAAGTGGTGGAGAAGTTCGTTCCATATCTTTGAGGATGCAAATTTGAAGCATCCTCTAAATCCACTGCCTTTATGTACAGTTGTACAGTCAGCAAGGTTTGCGCCTGACCACCTTAAAGGCCAGTATTATCTGCAGTGGCTCGCGCCAACTTCCGCTAGGCCCCACCTTGCTAGTTTTGGTCTAATAATAGTCTGACTAATAGTGTGACTAAAGTGATTAATGGACTCTGATGGACCCGAAAATGCCTTAAAAGTGTCTCTCATAAACTCTCATTGGTAAATAAAATAAAAGGAATAACTGAGATCGCCACAAGCAAGCAACCAAGATTTGAAAGTGGTCACGGTTCGCACTTTGCCGACTGTACAGGTAATGTAAGTTTATTTTGTGCTCGCATACGTTCGGCTATCCACATCCCCCATCCAAGTCTGTTTCCATCCATCCATCCATCAGCCTGTTTCGTCCAATGCTGGACATAGGCCTTTCCAGGATTTCACCACTCTTGGCGGTCCCCCTGGAAGAAATGCCCATACTCACACACGCTGGGCAGGCGGGTTGGTGAGCGTGGTGCCGAAACCCTTGCACCAGTGACGCCGCTGCCCGTCACTAGACTGTTTTAAGGCCTGGCAATTAGGGATGGATATACCGCCATCCATCGGGCTCAGGCAATGGTGTGCCGCCAGGTTTTGCCTGAGAGCTGTTTTCTTACTCTCCCCCGAATAACTTCGGGAGGATTTGTGAGTAAGATGGTTTTACCTCCACAGTCGAGCTCGGCATCAGCTCTACCACCCTCTTGACTACATGCACCTATAGTATGGCTAGTAATAGTACTATATCGATAGTGGTAGAGCTGGTGCCGGGCTCGACTGTGGAGGTACCAGCATCTTACTCGCAGATCCTCCCGAAGTTATTCGGGGGAGAGTAAAAGGACAACTCTCACGTGGACATGACGTAGAATTGATCATTTCATGATCTGATCGACAAAATCGTAAAGTATGAAATATAAATTAACAATGGACTTCCAACAAAAAGTCGACAAGCGGAGCGAGTGCTAAGTGCAATCCACACGGAAACGGCGCAGCGCGCATCGAGCTCGCGGGCGTCATTCAAATTTTGTACAAAACGCATGGAAATAAAGTTGCAATTTGAGGTATGGTACGGACGCCCGTTCCACGCCTGACACCGCCTGAAACATACCAGTCGGTGTGTTCAAATTGCGACTTTATTTCCATGCGTTTTGTACGAAATTTGAATGACGCTGCGTCGTTCCTGTGTGGCTGGCACCTTAGGTCCTTGTGATTTTATAATTCGGGAGCCGAGTGAAGCGGAGTGGAGCAAGACGATCCCTTTTGACTTTGCTTGACAGTCTTCGGTTGGCCGTTATTTTATCAATACTCCGTATAGCCTATATAGGTATAACTACCAGAGTCACTATTATAATAAAAACTGCATACAAATCCGTGGATTGGTTCTCGAGTTAAAACGGAACAGATAGGAAATTATATAAATTGTAGTTATGACCAAATAAATTGACTGTCACTTTGTGCTGGGAGTAAAGTATCTTGAATGCTTTGAATTGAAAATTTAATTTTATTTAAAACTGATTATGTAAGGTGACTTTTATTTATACAGTCAGACTCTAGGTTTGGTAAGTGTTCAGTAACACGGATCGATAATACTTTTTGCTAATTTCCCAAAGAAAATATTGATGTCCCATAGTAATTGACTTGGGGCTTGGCTTGCGTTTGTAAGAAACACGAAAAGTATAATTTACGAATTTCACAAAAAGGGTCACAAGGGTCTTGTTACTGAGCACTTACCGAGTCTTCAGTAATAATTTGTCTCTTTAAATTAAAGTCACCTTATATACAGTCGGAGAAAGTTCTGCTGGCCCACTTTTAACTCTTTTTAACACAGCAAAAAGTGGATCTACGCAATTTTTCCCGACAGTACATTATTTACTAAACGTATATTTATTTATGTATTTATTACGTAAGCACGTTTTAGATTTTTCCTTTCTTACCAAAATACTTCAATACAAAAATAAATAGGATGCTTTCATGACGCTTAAAGGTCGCATGTACTTATGCTTAAATGATTATATACACACATGTATACCTATATACTCATATAAATAACCTAGATTGTATATTCTTTAAAATTTATAAAATTGGTAAGATTCCTATCCGTTACCTGAATCACGAGTTAAAACGGAAATACATACTGACAGACAGACAAAAATGCGAAAATATTTAGTTTTCGCCTCAATTCAATACGAAACCCACTTCATTTAAAATTTCGCATAAATATTCAATGTATGTACAGACAGACCTATTTTACTACTTTATTATTAATATTCAATGTATGTACAGACAGACCTATTTTACTACTTTATTATTAATAATGTTATTCTTTATTCAACTGACGACGATCACAAGTGGGTCTAAATATATTATATGCTTTATCACATTCCATTAACTAAAAATTATTATTAATATGTATATGTTATGAATTTATTTCGATAGAGATCTACTTCTAAGAATTAACATTATAATGGTATGGGCAGTTCAAGGCTGTGTAGAGTGACGTCATATCCTGGGCATTCCGACTGCAAAAATCCAGATGCGTTTGTCCAGGGTATCACATCACAAAAAATATAATTTATTATAATTTGGCCAACTGTGAGTCGGACTCGCGCACAAAGAGTTCCGTATCACCAAATAATATGGGTACGGAACCCTAAAACATTATGGTACAAAAAAGGCTTATGTCCAGCAGTGGATGAACGGACGAACACAGGTTGATGGTTGGATGACATAGCAACATTATCGAGACAAAACAAGCCGCTAAAACGGTAACGAACGCCTGACAAACAATTCGGCTTCTACTGAGTATGGAACCCTAATATTTATTATTTATTGTTTTACTTTAGAACAACATGACAAAATTTTGAACTTTTTTGAAGGTTTTATCAATGTTTGTATTTGATGTATATAAGGTGACTTTTATTTATGCAGCCAAACCCATACTGGAGGCTTGGTAAGTGATCAGTAACACGGATCGATAACACTTTTTGCTAATTTCGCAAAATAAAATCTTGACGTCCTATATACACTTATCTGCGTCTTTTCCTTACTTCTAATAATATTGAATTTTGGAATACCTTTAAGAGTTTTGTTATTAAAATGTTAAATTTCCTAGTCTTCCTTTAATTTACGATACTATGTTACTCATAAGAATTTGGTTCTCATACTTGACCCTTTCCATCGGTATCATAAAAATACAGAATGTTTCTTAACACATTTTCCGGTTATATTCCCCGGTTCAAGCAGGTGATTTTTTAAATTCTCTATGTCTAAACGGCTTGAGTTTTATGTCTGAAATTACTGCTATAACAAGAAAAAAATATTTTTTTTTCCGATATCAGGTGGAAAAACTCCTAGATCAAATACTTTTACGTTAAATCGAGAATACCTCTAAAATTCACTGATTTTGCGTGCCGCCAGCGCGCGAAACGAGCATTCTAATGTAGACTTTCAGACAACATACTGAAGTTCAAAATCGTTCGGTAAGATTATCGTGTACCAGGGGAAAGGTTAATAACATTTTTGGGATGTTAGCACCTATAAAACACTGCTAAAATTCATAATAAATAAGAAACAATAATCACATGATTGTCTTCTAGTGACCGTTCCTTGACCCAACTTCATATTCAGCAGATCACGACTAGTTTCACTTGGTAATGATGACTAGAGTTGAGATATTTACTATCGAGAGAGATCGTATAAGGTATTGTCTAGGTTTTACAATGGTAGTTTATAAAACTGGTGCATAAAGAGATTAATAAAACACGAGTGTGAGTTTTCAGTGTCAGAACAAACTCATCTCAGTTTACTGAAACTAATAATTTTATATCAAATATTGTAAAATAACAAATATATAAACAAAAATAAATTTCAAAAAATCAACAATCCATAGGCAAGTTTTTTAATAGTACCACACCAGTGTTTTAATACCTAGCTATGGAGAGTTTTATATACTACCTTATCTAAACTCAGGCAGTAGTTACCTACGTATTTTTCAATAAATACAATTTTGGTAAAATTGGTTGTATTATAAATTTATAGTATTATGAAGTAGTAAAATGTGTCGTCCAGAATATTTTCCAGTCACAAATGAAAATTCATTTTGTCTGGAAAAGATAGTCTGCTTTGGTTCTGACCATTTTTGTCTGATTTATGAATAAAACGTGATAATTTTGACGCACATCCTAATTGAAACATGAACAAAATAAATCGTAAACATACGATCCACACAAAGCGCCTACAGGTATTTAAGAGAGAAGGCATTTTGTATTTCTATGACGATGTCGATTCAAAATCGGGTGCTGATGTCAAAGAATACATTATACGCTGATTATGTAAAAATAAATATGTAGCTGTACTTATGAGGCAATGGTTCAATAAAATGGGATTAAAAGGCATAATGTATATAAACAAAAGCACTTATTAAAATGAAAAATGTCACGCGTTTGTGTTATGTTACAGGAAATGCTAGGAAACTGGGTAAAACTATGTTTACCCGGGTGAACCTACGTCTACCCAACGCTGGTGGGGAATGTTAGGGGTTGAGCTGGAAATTCGGAGTTTACCCGAATACAACTATGTTTCTCCAACGATGGTTGAGTAATGTTAAGTGTTGAGGGCTCCGCTCTGCTTCGCTCGGCTCGCGAATTCAATTATCATAACAATCTAACACGCCCCTACTTGCTTTGCTTATTGTCGCACCCATTTTTGGCTTATTAAGTTTATTTTATTTCCATATTTGTCTAACATTATCCAGCTGTGTAGACCTATGTTTATCCGCTTAGACTCCGAAGTTTTGTACCTTACCCAAGGAGCCTAGTACTCAAATTATCTGGTTAAAGCTAGTTTTACCCATTCTTTCAACATTAGAATTTCAGCTTATGGGTTAGATGTCGGTAAAATGAAATCCGGTTAAGAGTTTAGGTTAAGGTGGACCGCCAATGCCGACGCGAAATTATAAGTGTGCTTTATAATCTTAACCGTATGAACCTTAGTGTGAATTCGAAATTAACAAAATCAAAAGAAATAAGAAATGCTGTATACAATTTGCATTCGTACAGCCCATTTTTCAAGCCAACTCAAAACTAGTAATACAAGCTACTCAAATAAAGGATACTCAAATTAAAGTCCAACAAGTTTTCAAGTCCGCCATGATGATATTGCATGTAATATAATATTCCAAAGAAATTCAAAAACAAACAATGAATTTCGTGATTTTTGTCCGATACCGCGCCGCGCGCTATTTGGCCCTTAGTGTTCACTGTTTATAAGAATTACTTTGTTGTTTATTTGTAAGAACGGCAGTCACACAGTGAGTCGGAGGTGTCATAAATCTGGTCAAAATCAAAACGGAACGGTAACGTTTGTAGAACTGTACATGGGCAATTTTTTGTTGGATCCTTTTGATCGTTGACAGTTCTGTTGTATGACGTCGTGCCTTGTCATTGCTTTGTGCGTCACCGTGACAATATTCTATTGGAGTAACCTGTTACTATGATAACGTGCAGTGTGATTATATGTTTACCCGGAGCGAAAAGAAGGGTATTCGGTCGTGAGGCTGACAAATTGCCGTAAATTTTTATAGTTTGGAAAGATTCAGGTTCAGGAGAGTATGTGAAGACTATCATTCATTAACAAAGAAAATACCAAAGATTCATATGTCATGAAACCTAACGCTTGAAAACTTTAAATGTCTTTCTTTCAAATTTATCTGGAGGCCTGACATGGTGCGACTTTAATGCCATTTTAAACACCATTTGGCAGTAAATGCACGGAATTTACTGTCAAATGATGTTTAAAATGGTTTTAAAGTGGCAGTAAGGCCTGCAGGTGTAAATAGACTTTAAATTAAACCACATGTCGTACTGATCGTACTGAAGAACTTTCCCCAAAGAAAAATCCAACAACGAATTAAAAAAATACGGTTAGTATGAAAGCTTTCACACCAAATTTAAGTGATAATATCATTTCTTTTAAATAGGAATCTTAAATTAATTTATTTCATCTAGGCGGGAATGTTTAATGGGATATTTGTTCAGTTTCATTTAAAGATAGCATTCTATTACACAGGTAAATTACGATGATTGTAAAAAAACGGTAGGATTTTTAAGGTAGTTTAGTTTATAAACAATCTTAAAAAAACATAGACTCTTTACAAACTACCGGATTTTACAATCTTTCAATGAAAAATACGTATATAGCACTATAGAGATTTAGCTAGTTAACCTAAGTATTATACTGGTACGTATGCATTTTTAAAAACTTACCACGAAATCTTAGAACTTAAAATGAGAGAAGTAGGTTCCTTACGCGACGTAAAAAAAAGATTTATCACAACTTAAATTTTAAAGGTACCTTGTGATTCAGAGTGTTCAAGTTTGTTGCTTTTCTGCGCGAGTGGAGCCGCGAGCAAAAAGTTAGGTAAATTATATTGCAGCTTTGGAAATTACGAAACAATAAAGGTTTTTAGTTTTTTTTAACTTATGTAACCATAGAGATAGCTCTTTTCTCATGTTTATGCATGAATTCCGGACAAAACCTAAGATCTTGAACAGGACCTATTTAAAAATAGGAAATCATGATTGCTAAAAGTTGTGTCCGAATATTAGACGATGATTTCAAAATGGCGCTCTGTACTCTTTAACCATATCTACTAAATAAAATATTATAAAAACAAACTAGATGAGCTTTCTATGGTGTTTAGCCCGATTTCCAAAACAAACAGAACCCAACCAGTAGCACACCTTTATCTTCAACTAAAACAAAATTTCCATTATCAAGGAACTGGCAACTCAAATAAACAAAGAAGATCGGTCGTGCATTGAAACAGAACACAAATTATAATACTGCAGTAGCATGACAAACCGACAGACAATATTGTCTAAGAAATGAGCCTTTGAATATATTAAACTTAAACCTTTTAACTGAAAAGTAACGGAGTTTTTAGAAACAGCAATAAAATGTAGTAAATCATAGGAGAAAAGGGTTTGGAAACGGGACAGTGGCCAAATTTCCAGTGGTATTTTTATATTGTAGTCGGTAAAAGAATAAATTATAATGAAAGAGTAATTTTTCCCGTTAGATCTACCAGGAGCTAATAAACCTGTTGTGTACTGTTAAATAATAATTATATATACATGATAATAAAAACAAAATAAATGATATGAAAACTACAATTGCTAAATGTATTATTGTATCTTGCATTACTATACTAGGTCAGAAATACCATTGATTTATGCATGAATCAAATACATGATTATCTTCTTATTCGACAAAATTCACTCGGTGTTTATGTTAACAGAATACAACTGAAATACCTATCGCTACATTATGAAATATACAGTACGTAAATAAATAATAAAATGAAACAAAACTACGTGATGTTTACACAAAACTCGCCGTCTCTTAAGCGTAGTTGTGACAGTCACTTTCTGATGAGGATATATTCAATGTAACTTTCTTTATATTCAACTAATTAACAAATCATAAGTATAAAAAATATTTGATGAACGTTCTTGTTGTTTTTTGTGTCCTTAGATCCCAAAAACTTGTTTTATTTTATTTTATTTATGAACAAATATCCACAGCAAATACATTAAACATAAACTTAGAATAACATCAGCTAACAAGGCCAAAAAAGGATTTCACTATGCTAGACAATAAATATACACTATAAACTGGGAACATGATAACTAGTAGTTCGCCACGAACTGTGAACTCGCGCTCGCCCGATTCGCGCTTGGCCGATTTGGCTCATGTTTGAATTAAATAAACATTTTTGCCTTATTTACTTGCCTGCCAAATTTCATGACATTCTGACCAACTATAATTGAGTTATCATCGAACAAACATTCATACATACATACATACATACAAACGCCGGACTGTTCTAGTAGACTTCGCTTGCTCTTTCAATTAATTTATAATTTTAAGTCCAACAGCACCTTTTTGATAAAATAAATCAAACCGATGCCAGCTATAGCATTTCTATAGGCGTTTTTGTCTTTGCTCGTGTTCTATTATGTGTATCAAATGTAATAAAAAATAAAAAATCATAAACATGAATATTTTTACACTGAAACCCACTTGCATAAACCCTTAACAAAAAATACAAAAGGCACCGCCAAAAACAATATCTGAATCTTATTGTTGAACCAAAAATTGGTTCACCTCCTTAATAGTTACCGGCACTTACTAAAAAAGTGTCGCTTTTTGTATTTTTTTTAGTTTTTGGGTATGTTTGCATATCGTTTGAAAATTCGGATAACTTTAAAATATTTTAAATTGGTTTCATGTTTTAAATTATTGTTTACGTACATATTTCTATTAAAAGACAGTTGTAAAAATGAGTACTTTAGCATTTTTTTGAACAAAAATATGTTCTCTATTGTAAAATAATATTGAAATGGTGACATTTTAATTAGATATAAGCAACTTACTCGCAAATCCTCCCGAAGTTATTCAGGGGAGAGAAAGAGAACAGCTCTCAGGCAAAACCAGGCGGTCCACCATTGCCTGGGACCGATGGATGGCGGTATATCCATCCACAATTGCCGGGCCTTATATAAAACAGACTAGTGACGGCCAGCGGCGTCACTGGTGCAAGGGTTTCGGCACCGCGCTCACCAACCCGCCTGCCCAGCGTGTGTGAGTATGGGCATTTCTTCCAGGAACACCACCAAGAGTGGCGAAATCCTGGAAAGGCCTATATCCTGCAGTGGAGGAAACAGGCTGATGGATGGATGGAAGCAACATTTGCCGAGAGATTAGTTAAATTCGTACTGACGTCATAATCTATAGAATTTCTGAATACCATACCATATAAAAAATATCAAAGAAAGGCCCCTATAAGCCCAAAGTATGGCGTCAAAGCCCAAAAATTTAATTTATTCCAAGAAATTTAGAAAGTCGTACCCAGCATCACTTTCTAACTGTAAAACAACCCTTGACGCTAAAAAACCATGCAATTTTAGGGAAAAAGTCAATATTGCCATTTTATTCCTTTATTATTCTTTTAAATATACCCAAAGTCTTTTACGCCCTAAAACTGTTGTAAAAACATTAAAAAATGGCGTTTCTAAAGGGCCGACATTCGCATAAAACATTTTGCACAATTCAAAATAGTACAAGCTGTAAAACAATTACAACCAGCCGTGAAGATGATGCGCAAAGAAATCTTCAAAACGTTTCATCAATCACCCATAAAGGAGTAAAAATCCAAGACAAAACGTTACGCCTAGCGGGCTTCGTGAACACCCAAAGTTCGAGCAACGCATAAAATTCGTAACAAAAAACTGCCTACGTGTATCGTGTAAGTGGCGAATTTATGTATGTAAATAAATAAAAGTGGATATTTGCTAAATGAGTCTTATATTGTTCACAAATTATACAAATTGTATTTAATCTGTATAATCTACGCAGTTCAGGTTTATTTATTTAGAACTGCACACTGCCTGCTACGAGCTACGTCGTAGGTGCTACGAAAAGTAACGAAATGCTACGAAGCAGGATACTTTTGTTTGTACAAACTCAAATCCCAATTAATATTTCTACCAGAAGGACGTAGAAATTGTAGCATGAGATATTTTTTGGAACCCTCGTCTATTTAGTTGATGTTTGTGATTCTCGGCCCTTGGTGTCATCTATTCTTTTACTAACATACCTCATGCATACATGACTCCTGGAAGGGTAAGCGTAGACTACATATTCCCATCTGCTACGATCCTGACACGCCTCTTTCATTTTTTCCACATCCATCAATCTAGTAATACAGCTTGTAATTTTTTTAAGTTTTGTAGCAGAGAGATTACTTAGGTATAATTTAAATTTAAAAAGTTTTTTACTTACAGCAACCCAAAACCTGATGTAGCAAGTTTCTTCACATGTCCATTGCAGCAGCATTGTCAGCAGACTAATTATCGGTTAAAGCACGTTCAGCCGTCCACAAAATACGCAATACAACGTATTAATTACTGAATAGTCACATACTATACTTGATGTATATCGGTCTATCCATTTGTTCAACGCCACACCTTGTTAGTGTTCCGTAGTCTGACAAGAAACCCTTATAGTTTTGCCATGTCCGTCTGTCTGCGACTTAGCGCAGAGACTATTAGTACTAGAAAGCTGTAATTTGGCATGGATATAAACAAACTGGTAAAATAAAATCTTGAAAAAAAATTTTTAGTGTACTACCTCTGCTACACGTAAACTTTGGCTGAATTTTTTTTCTCTCCTATCCTATAGTGTGGTGTAAGGGACCAGAAGGCACTTGGCCGGTTTTTAAAAGACATTATTGGCGCCAAAACATCTTTGCCCAATACCAGGATGTGAGGGTCATCAAGTTGCGGAGCCTGTGGAAGAAAGGTCGCTGCCGAAGTTGAAGGATGCTTGCTTTGTAGTGTTGCGAGAGTTTTAGGTGAATTTGGGGCAATATCTTCGCTATAAAAAAGTAGTTTTGCGGCTCCCCTTATATCACCGTCGCTAATTTTATTTTTAACATTTTTGTACCTAGAGATAACATGATTTTTTTAACGTTTCTGTGAATAAGGATGGGTTATTATTATTATTACCTTATTTGTAGGTTTAACAAGGATTTTAGGTTAGTTTTACCCTTTTTAATTTAGGTAAGTTTTATTTATATTCTTTATTTTAACATTATGTGTGTTAATTAAATAGGATGGGTTTATAAAATTGTTTTTAATGCCTTGTGTTGGGTAGCTTTGCTTCCTGACTCTATGGTTAACATGTAGAGTCTCTTAAGAAAACTTGAGGAGTGACTCCCAAGCACAATCTGAATTTTGTTTGGCATGCTTCAGTGAAAAGCAAACGCCAAGTTTACGTGTAATAGATAGACAGAATTGATAGTTAGTTTTATTAGAACCTTTTGGCATTGCCCGCCATGGAACCTCTCAGAAGTCAATCATCATGAAACCATTCGCTAGTTTGCACAAAATATTCAAATTTATACACCGAACCTTCCTCGTGAATCAGTCTGTCTTTCGATGAAAACTGAGTGAAAATCTACTGTAGTTTCTGAGACTACTGCGAACATACACACAGACAGACAGTCGTGGCGGGGAAATTCAATTAATAATCTCTTCTTCTTTTGTTTACATATAAAATACAACGTCTGTCTGTCTGTCTGTTCGTTCGCTTATAACTTGAGAACCACTCAATGGATTTTGTTGCAGTTTTCACTGAAAGATAAAGCATGTCGTCGGGAAGGTTTAAGGCTATGTATCATTCATCACGCTATGACAAAAGGGAACAACGCAATGAGAATTTTAGTGAAATATATAGAAGGGTCGCCGCCGTAGCGTAGTCGATCGTCGCAGGTTCAAACCCTGACTGGTAAATTTTGTTTTCACTTTTTTATTTTCTTTTGTTTTCAGAATATTTCTTTTCTTTTGTAAAAAAAGAACCAGGACCTGCTGATGGGACTGGGAGGTGGGTACAGGATCTCCTCAACGGATAACAGCAGACCCTTTTTGGTAAAACATGGTGAAGCAAGGTCTACTGATGGGACTGGAAAGTGGTTACGCCGGGATCTCCCTAACGGACAACAGCAGACCCTTCGAGTTTGGGCTTATTTGATTGGTATTTATTAGCACTTTGGTAAAACATGGTGACCGTTGTATATTGTCATTCAAAAAATCATATTCTTTTGTTTTCCTTATTTCCTCGAAAATCTCTTCGACGCGGGCGGGGCCGCGGGTAAAAGCTAGTATGTAATAAAATAAAAACAATAATGATTGATGTATCTATCTACATATGTTAGAGGTATGTATAAATTATGTAAGGACGTTCACTACACAGTACTGAAGGTTACCTCAGGTTGATAAAAACTGTTGTAATATTTCAGTGTTCCTGTAGCCCTAGAAACTAATTTTTATGATATTATTATATAATTTCCTACAACAATAAGTGAAAATAATTCTACGGTAGATTATTGATGACCATCAAGAAGAAAATGATTTTTTTGGACAAATATTTCCTTCCCAGTACTGACTTACTTTCTCTGAAAAGTTGTCATTTAGGTATACTCTATCGCCTCTTGAATTTGGTTTACTTTGAATTGTGTATATATTTTTTTTAATAAGAGTATAAGAAATTTCAAGGTCCTTTAAAACTATACCCCACTTGCCGAATCAAATAAATAATTTTCTATTGATTAAATTTAATTACGTAATTAAAAACACTGTAACCAAATAACAAAAATAACATTAAAAGACTTTATCGTCTCAATGAAAGAATAAACATTTTATAGCAGACAGAAGGCAAGGGCGAACTTATCCGTAGAAGAAATTTCAATTTCTTCCAGTCAACCTAGGGAAAGCACAAATACTTGACTTTTATGGTGAGTAGATTTACCTCGCAGTGTTCTCCTTTACCGTTCAGCAAGTATACAAATACTATGTGCGAAAAACATATTCGGGAGAAATCGAACTAGAACGAGTGACCGGCTAAGCTACCCCGCTCTAGTATACAAATTAAAACTTGGACCTAATGCATAGATATTATATATATATTACGCATAGATATAATTTGTATTTGCATATGATGTTTTTGTGGAAATATCTATGACCACTTTGGCGGTGGCGTCACACTAATGACAGCCGCGATAGACGACGCGTCGATCTAAAGGCAACGTAATTATCATTGCAATCAAACATAAAATAACTATTCGTCTGATTATTACTGATACTGCATCTGCTTCGAAGTAGTTTTGGCGCCATTTTTAATGGATATTTAATTATTTTATCAGTTAGACCTTTAATTTAATCAAATAAAGTAAAGGGTCAGTTATTCTAAAGTAAACATAATAACTGACATGATTGTATTATGTAACTTGCTTTTATTTTATTAATAAATATACAAGGTGTTAATAAACATGTGACGTTTGGGAAAGTTGTTCAGTATTACCAGTAGAAGGTGGTTTTATTTAAAGATACCTTATTTATACTTGTTCAAATATTAAATGTCACAAATAAATCAAAGGCTTATTACCTTATTCTTATTACGTCGATTCTAAAGGCTTTAATTTTAATTTTAGTGCTGTCAAAACTTGAAATTTTTTAAAGTAATATAGCTTCTGTTGTTAATACTAAATAACTATTTTAGAAAGAAGAAAATTTCGTTTTGACAACACTAAAACTAAAATTAAAGCCTTCAGAATCGGCTTTATTATCAGTTCAATCTTTTCCGGAGTTTATAATATTTCTTGTATGTTACCGGAAATGTATGAAACAAGGCATTATACAAAATTTCTGTAAATTGTGTATAGTTTCTAAAATCGTCAGGAAACTGTTCCCGAAATTATTACAAGTAAAATATTTTCCTATCTCTGTTTATCTTTTTCATACCATTCCTAAATCAAGTCAAACATTACATAAAATTCCTCGGATCTTTATATAATTCCTAGGACTTGTTTGTATTTATTAGACATCTTAAATAAATCATTATGTACATTTATTACGTCAGTTTGGCATTTAATGAATTTAGTTGGTGCTGTATAAAATTCGTGAACTATATTACATTATTAAATATATAATTAATTAATTTCTTATGACACGTACACAAAATTGCAACCGATGACTTTCGGTTTCGATTTAGACTTTAAAAGTAATCCTTAAACACGTGGGAACTTTTAAAGAGGCTCTGCGTGACAGGTTTTATCGTGTTATTGTCAACAAAAGTGTCCTTATATAGATTTGCAAGGAAATAACCGACCACACATACCATCTTACCAAGGTCCAACCCCTTCTGTCAACCACCTCTTTTGTTTAAATACAGAAGCTTGTCCCGCTATCTAAATCCGGTGCATTAAAGACAACCGACCTAATTTTAATCCGTTTAAAACGTCCCGAAATTTCCATAAGCTGTCGTTAATATCAGTTCTGAAAAGTGTCTTCACTGTTTTTAGTTTTTCGCTGCTGCGTTTATGACCGGTGTCTTTTAGGGATTAAAAATTGAAGGCTTTGTTTTGAGGAATTAAAGATGGAAACATGGTGGTACATTGTTGCGGCGGTAAATCGTTTGACAGGATTATAAGGGTGGTCTCTTTATGTTTATTTGCTAGGGAGTGACTCTTTGAATTATTTCAGATGCAATAAAAGTTTAGTTTTAGTCTTCGAAGGTGGGAATCCTGGGCGTAATGCTAAAAGGATTAAATAGTTTGGCGAATTTTTCGGCTTCTTTTTGATTGGCCCGTGGAAGTTCTTAATCAGTTTTGTTGTTAAAATCCGTAATAATGTAAAAGGTCCGCCTTTTTGTGTTTAATAACTTAGGAAAATAAAAAAATTACAAATTATTATTACCCTACAAAACCGAAATACTTATGTATTGTGTGCACTGTTATCGCAGTTTCCATTAGTTTCTGTAGATCAGTCTTTTTTTATGATTCTAAGATTTGCCTTCAGTACGGCTCTTGACTTGCTATTGTAGTGACGATGTAATATTTCAATCTGTGATCTTGTTATTAATTTGGCTACTAGGCACGGAAATAAATTGTTGAAATATCGTTCACACAAATTTAAAAGGAACTACTCGTATATTCAATATGTACTTACTATCAAAGAAAGTTCTGCTGACCCACTTTTCGTTTTCTTCTGCGCAATTTTCCTCAATAGTATATTACCTCGCTCCTTCTGTAATTATTTATAAACCTTGATCCATTGTTTTATAATTTTTCTATAGTTTTGGAGGTTATGTTAACTCATCTATTGACATTTTTATCACAACCGGATAACAACCATCGCACCAATTCACACAAAAAAGCAGGCGTCAAAAAAACGTACCACGCGGAGTTGAAAATGAAAAATATTATATATAATTTATTAAATAAGATTTTCATTGATTCACTTAAATAACAATACAAAAGTATCGATAATTTTGTAAATTTCTCTAAATAAATAAACGTTCTATGATAAAGTAAAATAAAAATGCAGATAGGTATACCTCAGGTGCGAAATCGATTGTTGATCTGTTAAAGCAGGTGATAATCTATAAAGTTACTGTATACGCATTATCAAATCTTCATTACTGTGGCATAATTTAAAAATAAATGTACATAAATGTCAACAATTATTATAAAAGAGTAAGACATAAAAATAAAAGAAATACCTAATATGTAAGAATATCGATCTAATTTATATTAATATCAAGACAATATTTTCTACATAATTCTGCAAAAAATAAGGGCAGACGCCCACCCATCTGAAAGCTTCCAAATTCGAATCGCGAAACAAAACACGGCTGCGCCCGAAAGCCGGTATAAAAGTGAGGCACGTGGCGCGCCGCCATCAGTCGTTTGACTACCGTCTCAGTTCGCGCACGTACCTCTCTCTCGCTGCTGCGGCCTTTCGTAAATAAGATCGAACAGTTTCCAATATTATTATCATCATGGCCTCCAAAGTTTTGGATCCCACCGGCATCTACTGAAACGACAAAGTCAGAATTTTTGAAAGTTGAAGATTTTCTGCCATGCTCCTGTTGCTGCTCAACAAAATGTTCGGTTTGGATCCAACCGGAATCTACTAATATTGCTGAAATCTACATTTTGAAGAAAATCATCAAAATGTTTATCCTGGACCCGACTGGTGTATACTGATCCTGAAACCTGAAAAATCTGTTCCCGTATTCCCGCAACGATGTTCGTGCTCGACCCAACTGGGGTGTATTGAAGACGACTTCGATGTCAAAAGAAAAACCAAGTGCACCCAAAATGTTTGTCTTAGACCCAACGGGAGTGTACTGAAAGACTTTAGTGTTAAGTTTATTTTATCAAAATGTGTGTGGTAATGTGTAATAGTTATAGGTAATTTTTAGTTATAGTTATTATTAGTTTTAGAATGGATGCCGTTTTGGATCCCACGGGGGTCTATTGATCCTCTCTTAATGTTTCAAATTTAATATATCCTGCACCATGCCTCTTCTCAGTCTCAAGAGGTCAGAGATCAGGTGATGTAAATGCATTTATAGTTTTAAATAATTAGGTTGCTTCCGCCATGTCCGTGTGTTGCAACTGTTTCCGCCACAAACTAATCTCTTTCAGCAGAACAGCCATTTCTGCAAATAGAAAGAGAAGGAAACTATAAAAACATGTGATTTCAACAGAAAAATGTAAATTGCTGTAAATAATGAACCAAAGACTGTTACTGCCTGCCCCTTTATGAAATATTATAATAGTTCTTCAAGTCTGATGAGTAAAGACTTGGAATTATCAACGATAATTTTTAATTTATTTTGAAGTTACCTTAGGCTAAGCTATTATTTATTTAACTAATAATGTTTCAAAAATTGCCCTACTAACAGTTTGTTTTCAGGAAGCAGTTTTGTTGTAATACCCTCGAATTGTTAATCTTTTGTCTGTTTAGTTAAATTATGTCTTTTTGATAACGCAATTCATTTATTTTTCAATCATATCCATTGCATTTCTGTAACTTTGTCAGTTTTGTTGATGTTATACTCTTGTAAAATAATAAGACTGTTAGGTAATACTCTAGAGAAATGTTGCTGGTTGGGCGTTTGTTAAATATATTTTTTTTATAAAATTACATGTTCTATTTACTTTTTTACCTTCCTTTCCATTGTACCAAACATTATTAAATATCTTTAGGCAGCAGTAACATAAGTAAAAATAATAAATAAATTCACTACCAAATTGCAAAAAAGTACTATCTAAACTTTTATAAAGTATCTTAACATTTGCGTCAGCCATTTAAAAGTAACAAATTTTATCAATGAAACTAATCAAAGCTAATCCATGGCTTTATTAGACCAAACCCAGAGCTCGAAACAATCGAACAATATAAATAAGACAGCTCACTCCCCGGGCTTGAATACATTGCTTATAAAACATATATGCAGCCAGATGTTTTTGCATTTCTGGGCTTCTATTTTTAAAACAGACTTGAACAATTTTCGATTGGAAATTATGGTTTTCGCGTTGTACAGCCAATTTCGTTAGCGTATAAGTGAAGTAATGGATGGCCTAGCAAGTGGCACTTGGTACAAAGGAAAAAGTATGCAGACTCAATTTCGTAAAAATGTTTTCGAGCGATATTTTATTGAAGACTCAAGAACAATAATTTCTCAAGGTTTTTATTATGCATACCCAATAAGTTTTCATTCTGAGCATTAATTTTCAATATTATTCGTTCTTAATAAATAAACGTATAACACAATCACGCTTTTTCGGAAATCATTAGATGATTTTTCTGAGTCACATACAATAAAAGAAGGTTCAAGATCTTCCAATACATCTTGGGATTAAATTGCTTTCAGGAATTCAAATAACCCAAGTGTAGGTTATAAATCTGCCTAGACAATACATTGAATACATTGATTCATTGGACATGAATCCCCGAAGGGGTGTCAGAGGTGTTCTAGGTGTGAACTGTGTAATGCAAGTCACAGTCCACACTCGGCACACCCGCGTTTCACCGACGATTTTTATTTAATATACAGTGAGAAATTTACGAACGCGCCATAATAGCTTTCGTTTCTTCTACTGTCAAATTGGGAAAAATTCCTTGAAATTTAACTTATTTTTCCTTTTTAACGTTTGTATATATATTTTTCTATGAAAATATTTAGGAATATATATTAAATATTATAGGAAATAAAAAAATACGCTTTTATTGAGATTTGAATATGTTGAGTTGTTCTCAGAATAAAACCACCTTACCAAAAATATACATTATTTCATTTTAGCAGATATAAGGGCAGTGAAAACCTAAAATCTCTCTTAGAATATAAATATAATACATATGTTTGATGTAGGAAATTTGAGTGTAATTAAAGTATTATGTTTGGGTGCTCTCTAGAAACAAAGAATAACTGGACTTCATTTTACAGTCC
Organism: Ypsolopha scabrella; assembly: GCA_910592155.1. Classification (NCBI taxonomy): domain Eukaryota; kingdom Metazoa; phylum Arthropoda; class Insecta; order Lepidoptera; family Ypsolophidae; genus Ypsolopha; species Ypsolopha scabrella. The sequence goes on from OU342960.1 coordinate 52,029,543, forward strand.
AACAATTTTATTTTATTTTCTGTTACATTTTATTTTTATTTATTAAGGATTGTTGCCTATATAATTGCAATAATAATTACTAACCAACACGGGTAAGTATCATACGAATCGTTTTGTACGCAGTTCAAAACCGCACAGTGAATAATAGTGTCGGTCGTTTAGATATAATATAGTTATTTTCTTGGTAATTAATTAAATCACAATCTACTGTTTTGGGGGCCGCCCATTTACTGGAGATTCTTGAGGTAGGACTCAAGGCTATCTGTATCCACCTACGTCCAATCTACTGACCATACTGAACCATTATTGAAATTTAACTGGCGACAGTATGAACACCGACGACGTGGGGCAATGTATCACATCATAAAAATGTGCACTTCTTTTCTGGAACAAAAATGAAATGACCTATCAAAATTAAGATTTTAAACTTACAAATATCTAGGCACTGAATGAAATAAATAACATTAATTTTTTAAGAAAAGCAGCTAAAATAACTTCACAAAAGGTTTCACTGTGAACAAGTTTGGAATAAAAGAAAGTTTGAACGCCATACGCGAACCTCTTTGAAACATTAACCGGCAAAATTAAAAGATAGCACGTCAGAATGCAAAAATTTGGTGAAAATAGACATGAGAGTTTGGTCGGATACTTTTACAGCCTAAATTAGAAATGTCAAAGTCAACGACCTCTGGGAAGTGTGATCAAGAACTGCATGAAATTATATTTGATAGCTAGCTCAGCCAAGTCAAATTAAGTTATATCTGAAAGCCTTATTATATCTGAAAGGCTTATTTGTATGGTGGATAATTTTTGTATCTATGTAGTAGGAGAGAATGATGTGAGTTTTCTTTCAGTATTATAAAATGTATAAACATCTTCATAAAAGTAATAAAAGATATTCAAATTCAGACAATGCTCTATCCATGGTCTAGGGTCGGTCGATTAGAAAGTGAAATGCAAGGACTAGGAGGTGAATCGGCACTTCCATACACATACAAGCAAGGGGGGAAAATCGTAATTACCTTGCCAAAATTATCAAAGAAAATTTGGCAGGAGTTAAAATTAAGTTTATTTTCAATAATTGCTTGTACACAAAACAATATAAACTTCTTACTTACTGATCACAATGGTGGTTATATTAATACAATTCTTAAGTAGTTACTTACTTTCATAGAGTAAGACGACCTCTCCGTTTGAGCTCTTTTATAAAAAAAACTGGAAATCATAATAGGGGTACCTAAATACTACTCATTTAAACTCGGAACCCCGTACAAAATTAATAAAAAGAGGACTGTTTTCCTACTTATTTCACAATGAAAACTTTTTCTCAAAGACAACACGATTGGCCCATTATCTTCACCCGCCTGAATGATACATAATATGATAAACTTTGAAACCTGTCAAATCTGTTGGATTTAGAGTATCCAAAGCGATTGATTTCTTTTCGTTTGTATAAAATCTTTATGAACATTTCATTTTTGCTTGAATTTTTTTTTTATTGAGAAAAACGTTTTATTTATTTAATAGGCTACGAATAAGGAGGATGGTTTATTCGTAGTTAATAGGCTATACAGTTTAACTTTAAAAAAATAAAAACTAAATAATCCTAAAACCTACACAAATATAAAAGAAAACAAAATATATACCTGTACAAATAAATAAAAATACCTACAAATAAAAAAGCTCATCGAAATCGCTGCTCCGCGGCAAGGTGCCCAGCATGCTGGCGACATTCCCGCGTTGAATTGCTAATTAACATAATATAAATAAAGATATAATTTCTATGTTTAGCCTTTTATTTTCTTTAAATATTGGTAGTAAAAAGATAAATAAAATAAAAACAGAATTTTCAATATATTTCGGCCCCTTCTATGAATATAAAATAGAAAATATGAAATAGAATACGTATAAAAATAACAGTTAAGGCATATTTCACTGGCTAAAGATACCCATTGAAATTCATATCTAATACTATCTATAATTAAAGTTATATAATGTTGTGACAATAACAATAGAAGATAGTTAACATTTTTTTCGCCTGAGTGTAGAGAAAGTAAATTATCTCAATATCTATGTATTTTCCCATAATACGTTTTTAGGAAAAGTGTAACGCCATTTACAATATTCCGTTTATACTGGGTGTTAAGATGATGGTGCGGAAGCCGGAAACTAGCGATAGTACACGTCTATACAAATTACTTTTACTGACGATCTCTCGATTCCTTTTCACTAAAATTTGTTTACCACACCAGTCTGTATATATAAATATCTTCAGGATCCTTTTATGACCCCAGATTATACATACATCATTTTGTGAACACATATTTTTTTTCTCTAACCAAATCCCCAACGGTTATGTTCAAGACAGCAGTTCATTCATCGATTTTCACAGTACATGTTGTTTACAATTTTATAGCCAATGACATACAACTACAGACTGACTTTCACCTATGCATTTGTCCAACACATTTATTCCGTTTTGACAAGGGATTTGAAACCTTATTCCAAGTAAATAAGAGTTTATCAAGGGTATTATTGCAAGCTGGTAAATGAGTGTATTCGTGCCATTTTACTACCCGGTACCGATAAGCTTCCTGTAAAGTTACATCTACTATCCTACCAAAATAATAAGAAACATGATTAGGTCTTATTGAATTGTAACAGAAGCGATAGTTGGTCAATTTTAAAGCTAACATAGGTTCCGGGTAATTTACGTTTTTTCATGACGTCACATTTTGAAAATCATTTATGGTGCCAAACAAAACTAAGGGACATAAGTAGTTGTAACAAAGAGGCAACAATCAATAAAACTAATCTAATGGTACTGAACAAAATTTCCAAGGAAACGAAATCGCGCATAGGAAAATAGATATAACCTGGGCATCGAACTTGTACGGAATTGATTTTTTATTATTTGCCTCTGTAGCCGAGTGGGAGAGTGCTCGTCTGCTAACCCAGAGGTCGTGGGTTCAATACCCGCCGTGCACAATAATTTGTGTACCGTCTCCGTGCTTCGGAAGGCACTGTATATTTTGTGCCCGAAGTAAGGCGATAGCACTCACCACCCATCACGTTTGGGATGTAATAAAATAACCGTCTGTAAAAAGCGGAGTACCAAGTGTTGACTATGACTTGCATTTCACAGTTCACACTTGGGAACATCTCTGACACCCCCTCGGAGATTTATGTCGTGACGATATGTACTAGCCCTTTCCTGCCGAATTTTTTTGTAGATTTATTTGCCGTCAGATAGCTAATGATGTGGTTATTTTATTACTTAATAGCCTTTGCCCGCGGCTCCGCCCGCTTTTATTCAATATATGCCTCGTGCTTTGACGTTATTTTATGATCATCCCGTATAGCTGTTGACCAGAGTCACTAAGATGATAATGAAAAAACAACGCATCCTTTAAGTGATTCTCGAGTTTAAACGGAACATACATACATAAACACAGACTGACTGACAGACAAAAATTCTAAAAATTTTAGTTTTGGCCTCGGTAAATTACTAATCTCATTTAAAATTTTAGAAAAATATTCAGTGTATAGACACGACTGTTTCTAGTTTTTTAATTAGTATATAAATGTTTTCTTTCTGTAGTTTTAAATAGTTATTAAAATTAATAATTTGTTGACCCAATGATGCGTAACACGAAACCGGTAGCCGAAGTAACAATAAAAATAAATATATGTAAAATAAAAAGTACAAGAATTTATAGTATAGATTGCTTATTATTTTTATTTCGTATTAACTATTTATAAGAAAATGTAAATACGTAATGACAAATTTGGTAACGATAAGGGAAATGGCTCTAGATTAAAATATTTGGTTACGTTAGGGAGCGATGGCCGTTCAATGTTTGTTTTTAAAAATTATTAAAATTATTTTATTAATACGCTTATGTCCTAATTTGTCGATAAATTATGTATCTGATCGATTATAAATGCTTTCATTTATTATGCCTACTAATCTACACTCTAATCACTATATACATAATATTGATGATATTGTCATTATATAGCATCTTTGAACGGGTGTTGCTTCATAACGCAACTGAATAAATGGTCAGTTTTTACATATTTGACATGAGTATATAAGTAGTATATAATATTTAGCTATTAACCAAATTTTTTGTCATAAAATGAATTTTTCAGGCGCCATAAATAGATAACGCAACCAGTTCGCGCAGCCAGACCGACATATTAGGCATCAGAGAGATGCCCTTTATCCTGAGAACACAGATTCAGCCACTTTTCATATGCATTAGAATAATTAAATTAAGTAAAATGGTTCATGTCTTCATATTTTCAAATCTCTGCTTCTTCTCATGGAAATTATACTTTTTAGGGTTCCGTAGTCCGACAAGGAACCCTTAAAGTTTCGCATTGTCCGTCTGTCCGCAGCTTAGCTCAGACACTATTAGTACTAGAAAGCCGTAATTTGGCATGGATATAAATATTAATCACGTAGACAAAATAGA